>BTHU01000011.1:8287500-8788745 GCA_036184795.1 Tokudaia tokunoshimensis | reverse complement strand
CCCTCCGGAGTGTCATGCCCAGTTTCTGATGAACCGCCAGACTGCTTTTCCAGAGTGGTGTACCAGTGCCTCAATTCCACCAGCAGTGGAGGAGTGTTCCTCTTTCTCCACATCCTCGCCAACAACTGCTGTCTCCTGTGTTTTTGATCTTAGCCATCCTGACTGGTGTGAGATGGAATCTCAGGGTTGTTTTGATTTGCATTTCCCTAATGACTAAGGATGATGAACATCTCTTTAGGTGCTTCTCAGCCATTAGATATTCTTCAGGTGAGACTCTTTGTGGAGCTCTGTACCCCATTTTTTAATAGGGTTACTTGCCTCTCTGGAGTTTAACTTCTTGAGTTCTTGTATAATCTTGGATATTAGCCCTCTGTCGGATGTAAGGTTGGTAAAGATCATTTCCCAGTTAGTTGGTTGCCGCTTTGTCTTTTTGACGGTGTCTTTTGCCTTGCAAAAACTTTGTAATTTAATGAGGTCCCATTTGTCTATTCTTGATCTTAGAGTATAAGCTAATGGAGTTCTGTTCAGGAAATTCTCCCCTGTGCCCATATGTTCAAGGTTCTTCCCTAGTTTCCCTTCTATTAGTTTCAGTGTGTCTGGTTTTATGTGGAGATCTTTGATCCACTTAGAATTGAGCTTAGTGCAAGGAGATAAGGATGGGTCAATTTGCATTCTTCTGCATGTTGACCTCCAGCTGAGCCAGCACCATTTGTTGAAAAGGCTATCTTTTTTCCACTGGATGGTTTTAGCTCCTTTGTCAAAGATCAAGTGACCATAGGAGTGTGGATTCATTTCTGGGTCTTCAATTCTGTTCCATTGATCTACATGTCTGTTACTGTACCAATACCATGCAGTTTTTAACACTATTGCTCTGTAGTACAGCTTGAGGTCCGGGATACTGATTCCCCCAGAGGTTCTTTTACTCTTGAGAATAGTTTTAGCTATTCTGGGTTTCTGTTATTCCAGATGAATTTTTGAATTGCTCTTTCTAACTCTATGAAGAATTGAGTTGGGATTTTGATGGGGATTGCATTGAATCTGTGTATTACTTTTGGTAAGATGCTCATTTTTACTATATTAATCCTGCCAATCCATGAGCATGGCAGATTTTTCCATCTTCCGAGGTCTTCTTCAATTTCTTTCTTCAGAGACTTGAAGTTCTTGTCATACAGATCTTTCACTTGTTTGGTTAGCGTCACGCCAAGATACTTAATATGGTTTGTGGCTATCGTAAAGGGTATTATTTCTCTTACTTCTTTCTCAGCCTGCTTATCCTTTGAGTATAGGAAGGCTTCTGACTTGCTTGAGTTGATTTTATATCCGGCCACTTTGCTGAAGTCGTTTATCAGCTGTAGGAGTTCTCTGGTGGAGTTCTTTGGGTCGCTTATGTATACTATCATATCGTCTGCAAATAGTGATAGTTTGACTTCTTCCTTTCCAATTTGTATCCCTTTGACCTCTTTTCTTGTCTAATTGCTCTAGCTAGAACTTCAAGTACTATATTGAAAAGATATGGAGAGAGAGGGCAGCCTTGTCTAGTCCCTGATTTTAGTGGGATTGCTTCAAGTTTCTCTCCGTTTAGATTGATGCTGGCTACTGGTTTGCTGTAAATTGCTTTTACTATGTTTAGATATGGGCCTTGAATTCCTGATCTTTCCAAGACCTTTAGCATGAAAGGATGCTGAATTTTGTCAAATGCTTTCTCAGCATCTAATGAGATGACCATGTGGTTTTTTTCTTTGAGATTGTTTATGTAGTGGATTACATTGATGGATTTCCTTATATTGAACCATCCCTGCATCCCTGGGATGAAGCCTACTTGATCGTGGTGAATGATCGTTTTGATGTGTTCTTGGATTCGGGTTGGCAAGAATTTTATTGAGTATTTTTGCATCGATATTCATAAGAGAGATTGGCCTGAGATTCTCTTTCTTTGTCGGATCTTTGTGTGCTTTTGGTATTAGTGTAATTGTGGCTTCAGTAGACGAGTTGGGTAGTGTTCCTTCTGTTTCTATTTTGTGAACAGTTTGAAGAGTATTGGTGTTAGGTCTTCTTTGAAGGTCTGATAGAATTCTGCACTAAAAACCATCTGGACCTGTGCTTTTTTTTGGTTGGAAGACTTCCAATGACAACTTCTATTTCTTCAGGGGTTATAGGACGGTTTAGATGGTCTATTTGATCCTGATTTAATTTTGGTACTTGGTATCTGTCAAGGAAATTGTCCATTTCCTCAAGATTTTCTAGTTGTGTTGAATACAGGTTTTTGTAGTAGGATCTGATGATTTTTTGAATTTCCTCAGTTTCTGTTGTTATCTCTCCCTTTTCGTTTCTTGATTTTATTAATTTGGATACTATCTCTGTGCCCTCTGGTTAGTCTGGCTAAGGGCTTATCTATCTTGTTGATTTTCTCAAAGAACCAACTCCTCGTTTTGTTGATTCTTTGTATGGTTTTATTTGTTTCGACTTGATTGATTTCAGCCCTGAGTTTGATGATTTCCTGCCTTCTACTCCTCTTTGGTGTATTTGCTTCTTTTTGTTCCAGGGCTTTCAGGTGTGCCATTAAGCTGTTAGTGTATGCTGTCTCCCGTTTCTTTTTGGCGGCACTCAGGGCTAGGAATTTTCCCTCTTAGCACTGCTTTCATTGTGTCCCCATAAGTTAGGGTATGTTGTGCCTTCATTTTCATTAACTTTCAAAAGTCCTTTGATTTCTTTCTTTATTTCCACCTTGACCAAGTTATCATTGAGTAGAGCATTGTTCAGACCTCCATGTTGTACGTGGGTTTTCTTTTGTTTTTTGTTGCCATTGAAGACCACCCTTATTCATAGTGATCTGATAGGAGGCATGGGATTAGTTCTATCTTCTTATATCTGTTGAGGTCTGATTTGTGACCAATTATATGGTCAATTTTGGAGAAGGTACCATGAGGAGCTGAGAAGAGGTGTATTCTTTAGCTCTAGGATGAAATGTTCTATATATATCAGTAGTTCCATTTGGTCCAAGGCTTCAATTAGATTCACTGTGTCCCTGTTTAGTTTCTGCTTTCCTGAACGATCCATTTCAGAGAGCGGGGTGTTGAAGTCACCCACTATTATTGTGTGCGGTGCGATGTGGTGCAACACCCTGGAAAAAATGAGATAATAACCTTCTTGAATTCAAACCCAAAAGTAGATAACCACTCAAACATAAAGATAACGTCAAGAATGGCAGATGGCAATAATCACTATGCCTTAATCTCTCTTAATATCAATGGTCTCAATTCCCCAATTAAAAGACATAGACTAGCAGACTGGATACATAAACAGGACCCAGCATTTTGCTGCATGCAGGGAAACGCACCTCAGTGTCAAAGACAAACACTACCTCAGAGTAAAAGGCTGGAAAACAATTTTACAAGCAAATGGCCCCAAGAAACGAGGTGGAGTAGCCATCCTAATATCGGATAAAATTGATTTTCAACCTAAAGTCATCAAAAAAGACACAGAAGGACACTACATACTGATCAAGGGAAAAATCCACCATCAAGAACTCTCAATCCTGAATATCTATGCTCCAAATGCAAGGGCACCCTCATTCGTAAAAGAAACTTTATTAATATTATTATTAAAATGCATCTTACATATATTTTAACACTTGAAGTATATTTCCTTATATTTTAAAAAATCTGCTTTTTAAAATTTTATCTAGTCTTGGAAAGCTTTATTTTTTCCTTCCATGTTCATTCACTGTTTTAAGATGGAAATAGTTTCTTTTTCATGAAAAATATGTTAGAATGGTTTTAATATATATTAGATATTATTAATTAAAAATTCATGCAGTATATTCTGATCATGCATTCTACCTCCTCCAAGTCCTCCTAGATGTTTCCCAGCTCACACCCACTCAATCCCATGCCCTTAATTTCTTTTTCTTAAGAAAACAAATTTAAAGCAAAAAGTAATATTAAACCAACATACCCACAAGAAACACACATAGGCACATAAAATAAATGCACATAAAATACAATACGCTATATCGGTTACATATAAATAATATAAAGATAATATAAAATAATAAAAATATAAATATTTTATAATAATAAAATACAAATATAATAAAAATAATATAAAAATAAAACATCAATAAAACAAAAAGTGCCAAAAATAATATGTAATATGAGACAATACATTTACAAAACTAGTATTGAATCTGTTTTATGTTTACCATCTACTTGGATGAGCTACTCTGAAATGTAATTAATGTAGCTAGTGAGAAACCATTGAAAAAACTGTTTTTCTTTGTAAGTAGGTAACAATAGCAGATAGGTTCTGGATGAGGGATGTGAGTTTGTGTATTCTCTCACCTTTCCCTCCTCATCACTGAGACCCATCTGAAGTGAACCTGGAAAAGCTCTGGACAGGCTACCTCAGACTCTGTGAGTTCAGGTGTACATCCATCCTCTTGTGTCTGGGGGGCACTGTTTCCACGGTGACATCAGTCCCTGGTGATTCTTACAATCTGTCTCCTCTTCTGCATAACTCCCTGAGTCCTTAGGAAGAAATTTGATGAAGATATTTCATTTAAGATTGACTGATCTAAAATTTCTTACTCTCTATACAGTTCTCACCTACTGCATGAAGGAGCTTCTCTGATTAGGGCTGAGCAAGACAACAATTCATGAGTATTGAAGAGTGTCATTAATTTAAATGGTGTAATTTTATGAAAACAATAGCATTAGACTTTCAAAGCTCATAGCCTATCCAGTCTCAGGTCCTTGATCACTCATGCAGTGTCAGGTTTGTCTCTGGATGCCACCTTGTGCAGGGAACTTTATATCTAATCATAAAAGTAAGTTGGTTTTCACCCACAGCATATGCACCACAAGTTAACACCAGCACATTTTTAGGAAGATCACCACTGTACTGGTGGGAAATATTAGCAAATAAAATAGCATTTAATTAATTGATATTTGATGTGATGGTTGTATTAGAAGCTTCACATTTCAAACTACAATTACACAGTTCTAAGTTTATTGTTTTCCTAGACACTATTATTTCAAATATAAATATTTCTTCTAAGACAGAAGAAATAGTTTACCTCGGGTCATGGGCTTTTGAAGGATATGATCAAAAAACTATCTTCTTTGAAAGTGTGTTCTGTTTTCACTACTGCATACTTTTTTAGTATTTAATAGGTAGGAGCACCTATGTTATATGCACATGAGAAAAATTAGTTTTTCTTCAAAACCTCATCATTTGTCACAGAAACTAGGACTCACATCTAAAATTTTCTGAGCTCCTTTTTAGAGCACACTTACTCTATTTCAGGTATATATTTAATAAAGTCACTTTCCATGGTTTCAGCTCATAGAATATACATATAAAACATCTAAGTACAATGCAGGAAATGCAAAACTAAGCACATGGCCAACTAACATAGAAAACTAATAGGCACACAAGCTGAGAAAAACAATTTACTTACTATAAAGGCATTTAAATCGATTTACAAGACCATGAGTGCATGAAAAAAAATACTGATATCATATAGTTAATTCAGTGATTTAATAAAATATGAAATATTCATTTTACCACAGTAATAAGACATAATCCTTTAAGAAAACATTGAAATTAGGAATTGCAGCAAGCAGGCTGATAAACAGATTTAAATATTATAATCTAGGGAATTTGCTGCTAATAATTTCTACATATTTGTCAGGTAGCCCTGGAATTGTGTTAATAATTTTAGTCACAGGAATCAATGACATTGTTAGAGCTGTTTATAACAGAAGAAAACTCCGTTACAGTCCTCTCTTCAGTGAGAGGCTTCGGTTCAGTGGCATGGTAACCCTGAAAAAGAGTTAAATGACAATAGTGATTACTAGTGGGATAGAAAAATTCAAAATCTAAAAACAAAGTATGAATTAAGAGTTTGCAAGGGGTGAAACAACATTTATTAGCTGATAAAAACATTATTTTACAGAAGAACCTTAAATTGTCTAACAAAGATCTTATAGATGATACTTATCCCAGATTTGAATTAGGAGACTGAGCTACATGAGCTAATGAATCATGGGGATTAAATGTGTTAAACCATTAGGCTCTTCACACATGCAGCTGGAGGGCAAATTTTGTTTAGTCTATGCACTATTTATCTATTCAGAGATTTTAAATACACACACAGATTTCGCAAAGATAAACAATGAACCGCAAGAGGGTAATGGGCACATCTGTGTGCCCCAGCTTTTAGTATGACATAATCAGCTGAAGCCAGAGAACTTGCCCTTATGGAGCTGTGGTCAGGATTTCTCACACACCTGGCTTAATTTACTTCCTCCAACAAGTCCCTGGAGAGTCTTATATTTATGATCTGTTTCTTCTGTTTTCTGTAATTCTTGGTATTGACTAGTGTGTTGTTCTAACCCTTGTTGAATTTGATACATTAATCCTTTTCTTTCTCTGGGAAATCATTTTGAAGGTATATTTTAATGAAAAGTAGATTTCTAATGAGGAAGTTTTGATTTGCGCTTCGTGAATCTATAATATCAGTTTTTTAGCAGAAGTCTGGCAAATGTGAGGTTTTGGTCAAATAGTCCCTTTGTCAAATAATATATTAACTTAATTTTTTTAAACTTGAAAAGGCAAATTGGGTTCAAATTAAGATAGTTTCACTTTAAAATCTATTGACAAAATTATGAAATAATTTAACATGTTCATTTATTTTCTTCAGTGCAGTTTTCTGCCTTTTTTATTTACTCTGTATAAGCAAGATTATTCTCCCCCTTTGCGTACTTGAGAGGTAGCACAAATTATACTTGGAGTAATTTCCTCATTAATAGAATTCATGGTATATTTATTAAACATAGAAAAATACATTTTATATTAATGACATTAATTCTACAATCCATATTTTTAGTTGCTACTTTTACAACCCTGGGTACTAATTTTGCATATATAAGGATTGCATCATTTTCCATTAATTCTAAAGTTTTGCCAGCAATGAGATATGAATGTCCATTAAAATACAGTTTAACTATGAACACAAATTATACTATTGTGAGTAATGGGCTACGAAAATAAATTTCTCAGTGTAATTTGCTTAAAATGAGAGAGGATTTACATTTTTACTGGACCAAAACTCACCTTGCTGTACTCAGTTACTTGGGCCCTCAAACTGTGACTGTTTGAAGACTTTGTAAATAATAGTTCTGCCCTAAGTATAGTAGAATATTCTATAGGCTTGTCTGTGTAGTTAAAAACATTTACATCATTAATCAGTTCATTTGCTATTAAAATTAAGATAGCTGTCTTCGGATAATGAATTTGTTATATGAATATTGCAAGCTCTTACTTTACGTTAATATCTGATTTGACATGTATTCATTATTTTGTAAAGTCTTTCTCTACCCAATTAACTGATTTTCTTTTGGTATTAAGAGGCTATCATTTCATGCATTAGACAATCATGTAGAATCTGATACATCTCTAGATCATCGTCTACCCATGTTATATTTCCCAGAAATAAGTTTTGTCTTGATGGTAAGAGTGTGGTAGATTTTGAAGGCAAAGGGCTACCTTTTAGGGTCGTGTAGAAAGGAGGTATAAAAATTTCAACAAACTGTTTCTATATGGAATATTTTTTTTCATTTCAAAGAGGAAATATGGCCTTTTCAATTTAAGATAATAAAATTTATCTTCAAGTTTTGGGAAAAACACTAAGGCATGTATTTATGTTTTAGGCTCTCTTGAGGAATATTTATATTGTATGCATGTTTAAAAAACTGGTAAATTTCTTCACTGAACAATATTTGCCTCCATCAACATCCATAAGTACAGAAGAGGGTTTCCATACAATCCCCCAACTGCCATTTGAGAATTTAAAATAACCAAGTCATCTAGTGAAACACAGATAGAAGATAGATTAATAGACAAATAAATGATAGATAATATACAATGTTATACTTACAGGGCACATGAGTGCATACTAAAACTGATTAAAATTTTATTTTTATGTATATGTCTATGTTTTGTATTCTTTATATTAAATTCTAAACATTTATTCTTTTAGAATCAATACATTTATAAAATGAAAAGTAATTAAATTTACCTCCCCTTTCTCCTCTCTAACTCTCCTCAAATGTACCCAACACAACACTATCTAAAATCTCTGTCTTCTTTTTAATAATCTATTGAATCTATTTAGTACTGCCAATTTCCACCTAATTGTGAAAAAAAAACAACAACAAAAACCATTGACTTTAGGACCCCTGGACTACTTACTAGATTTCCCTGAAGAAGAATTGCATTCCCTCCCAAGAACCTATTAACTACTCTTTATTTAGATGTGGGGTCTTGAGAATTCCTTCCCCATCTATGCTGGAATTATGGATGGCTTGATCTTGTGCAGGTAAACACAGATGTGTGAGTTCACAAGGGCAACAGCCATGTGATGTCTGGAAGACCTCATTGCACAAACCCATTCCTATGCTCTGGATCTCAGATCCTTCTTTCTTCCTCCTCTATGGTGTTTCCAGAGCCTACAAAGGTCATTGATCAATGGGTCCCATTAAGGATCAACACTCACAATCACATGTCCTCAGTCCTTAACAAATAACGCTCTCCATTTCTACTTCTTTCCATTACAAAGTCCACCTGTCTCTGCACCTTTACCACTGAAGTTACACAACCTTAACCAGACAATAAAAAGATGGTAGAAGACATCTTAAATAAGTGGAACCACGAAATCGTCGTTTATCTATTCTAATATTTGACAAAATGGACTTCATGATTTTTTTTGGCCTACACTGATTTTCTGGACTTTGAATATTGTATATCCATTTGTGCTTTTACCTCCTTATAGATTTTTTTTGTGTTTGTTATTAATATTGATCATACTTCTGGTTCTTTGAGTTTCCTCTCTCCAGGGATTGCTGTTTGTTATCAATTTAGAAAACGTATAATTTTTTTTCTCATAAAGCTACATCTTCCTCTTTATGATTAATGCGGCTATCACAATTATAATTTCACAATTTAAAACATGAAGGTTGCATTTATTTCACTTTTTAAATATATTTTCACACTGTAAGAGCAAACTCCACTTGATTTGCATTTGAAACTCCCTTCTCCTAGCTCAGATGTTCTCTGAAGACCCTCCTTGTGTCTGCCATGCTGCTTGAGAATCCTCCAGTAGCACTTCAACATCCTTTTCCTCTTTGTGTGCAATTCGTGTCATCTCTGGAGTACTATTCCTAAACTCAAACCCCTAATCAAGCCAAAATTCACTCAGATATCTCTCTGAAAACTGGAACCTACCATTTCATACTATCTATGCTCTAGGATCTGGTTCCATAGTTTTCTTTATTTGCTTTACACCTGTTTATAGATTTTTTTCAATGGATATGTAAGTAACAAATTTACTAGAGGCAGAGTTACAAAGGTAAATAAAATTCATCAATATTAGCAAAATTAAATATAGACCCTTAACATAATTTCAAGATTATGATGAATATACTTTTAGATGTCCTTGCTGAGTGCCACTGAATAGTAATGTGTGCGATGATATTCTGATTCCATATAGATTGAATACTATACTCTTTTATAGATTTAAATGTTGAAGAAATATTGAACATTGTTTTGACCACTCTAGTTGTTATAGATCATTCCTCAACTTGAGTTTCAAATGCCTCTTCCTCTGCTCTATAATACCACACAGACACACACACAAAGTTAACACTCTTCTGAGAGGCGAAACAGCCACATATCCACAATACTATCAAGAAATTATCCTCAGGGCTTTAGGCTATGTAGGGGCCAAAATTGTAAAGGCCGTTGCCTCTTTTCATTTATTCAATCCTATCTGATGTCTGCCTAAGTATATCTGTCTTTTCATTATTATTTATTTTTGTGTGCCTTTATGTCAACTCTTCAAAGAGAAAACTATGTTACTTCAGTATGATACTGGCATTGCATATTTGTTTGCTTTCCCCTGGGCATTTAACAGAGCAATTCACCCTCAGTAAGCAGCAGTAATTTATTTGTGACTGAATGACTATACAGTTTCATAATTCAGTTTGTGGTCAAGTATTGGTTTACTTTAGAAAAAAAAAGTCATTCAGATTTGTAGACTGTCCCACAGAGGGCCTATGTGTCTGCCAGGGAGCGTCATTTTTCTTAGGAAAGCACTTCAGTATCTGAACTCATTTAAAAATAATAATGGGAGAGGAAAATTGTTGGTGAAGCAATTTTGGGGACTATCAGTGTGATTGGGAATTCAATTTTTGTTTTGTTTGCTTTTTTGTTTTCTTGTTTGTGACAGCAGGATCCTGCCCTGTAGCTCAGGCTGGTCAATAACACACTATGTAAACTAGGTTGTAGTCAAATTCAAGATCCTATTCCCTGATTCTCTACTGTGGGATTATAGGCATGCACTGCTGTGTACTGCTTATGATGTTGGATTCTAAACAAGATGAAAGGTAAAACATTCCCAGTGTCACTATTATACAGCTAAGATACAGCTGCAAAAATCTAAGAGATACATGCAACAAAGGGATATGGTGATGTCCATGGTCTAGAGAGGTCTTTTATCATGACCAATTAATAATAATAGCAACAACGTTGGTATCAACAACAAAACAAAGGCTCTTGGGTAATTAAGATAGCTCACTGTGTGTGTCTTTTCTCTGTCAAGCCTGACAGCTTGAGTTTGATTCCCACGACATGCATCATTTAAGGAGAGAATGCATTCCCACATAAATTGTGCTCTAATCTACACACTCACTATAGCATAGCACATATGTTTACAGACTCACAACCACACAAAGTAAATCCTTTGAAAAAGGGAAGTAGTCTTTCTTGTGTTTAGAGTATTTATGTAGGTACCTTAAATCATATATCCAACATATATCCAATAATTTGAATTATTTTTTGTGAGTTTTAGTTGGTGATGATGATGATGATGATGATGTGATGATGTGATGATGATGATGATGATGATGATGATGTGTGTGTGTGTAAAGTAAATTTGGGTTATAAATTTATATCCCATACCCTACCCCCTCTTCCAGTTTCCCCCTCACAGAGTCTCCTCATCTCCCCTCATCTTCTCTTCTGAGAGGGTGGGGCCCTCCTTGCATATCCATCTGTCCTGGCACATCAAGTCTCTATAGGATTAGGTACATTCTCTCCCACTGAGGCGAGATAAGGTAGCCCAGTTTGGGAAAGTAGCCACAGTCAGGCTACAGATTTAAGGACATCCCCCTACTCCAACTGTTAGTGGACCTTCATGGAGACTGAGTGGGAATTTTGCCACATATGTTGCAGAGGTATGGGTCCGACTTAGGTGCGCTCTTTGGTTGGTGGCTCAGACACTGAGACCTCTCAGGGGTCGCAGTAGTTGACTCTGTTGGTTTCTTGTAGAGTTCCTTTCCCCTTCAGTGCCTTCAATCCACCTCTTCCATAAGTGTCCCTGACCTCCACCCAATGCTTGGCTGTGAGTATTTGCTCTATTTCAGTCAGCTGCTGTGTAGATCCTCTCAGAGGACAGTTTTGCGAGGCTCCTGTCTACAAGCATAGCAGACTATCATTAATCTTGTCAGGTATTGGTGCTAGCTGGTGGGATGGGGCTCAGGTTGGGCTGATTATTGGTTGGCCATTCCTTAAGTCTCTGCTCTAGCTTTGTCCCTGCATTTCTTTTAGACAGGACAAATTTGGAATCGAAAGTTTTGTGAGTGGGTGGTGTCCTTGTCCCTTCACTGGGGGGGGTCCTGCCTGGCTACAGAAGGTGGCCTCTTAAGGTACCAGGCCCCAATTTTTAGGCATCTCACACATTGACTCCTGGGAGCCTCCCTCACTCCAGGACACTGGTACATCCTAGAGATTTCTGCCACCCTTTTACCCCCAGCAACTGCAGATCATGCCCCTCGCCCCCAGGCCCTCTCTTTAAACATCTGAACTAATTCTTGATTTCTACCACAATTTGTATTTTCCTTTTTTTTTTATTTAACATTCTTTTTGTATGAGTGCATGAATATCATTACATAATTTGATGAATTAAACACTTTTCAAACTAAGGGGACTATTCCAGCTTTATATTGCCTTTTTTCCATTCAATATTGTAAATGATTGTGTCTGAACATTCTTCAATAATTAAACAGAAAATATATCATACCTCTGGATAGGTTCTAAAGATGTTTAACTTTTTACTTAGTTTATAAAAATGCTATTTGTATCTATGTAAGATAGTTCCTTTGATTTTAATGTGCCATTTAAATTATACTCAGGAAATGAAATTACATAAAATCAAGTTTTGTTTTGTTTTTTTTTGTTTCATTTTTTAACAAAGTTTCCAAAGGAAGACCCGAGTAACTCACTCTTCAGCTGAGCAGGAAATCACATCTTAGTTCTGTTTATTGTCTATGCTTGCTAAATAAAGTGTTTATTATTGTATTTATGGCATTTGAAGCAATGCTAGGATAATAAAGATTGATTGAACCAAAATAATTTATAGTATCCTGATCTCAAATATTTGGTACTTTCTTTGAAAAACTGGTGTTAAATCTACTCAGTATTTATAATATATGTGATACTTTATCATCAAATATGGTTATCATACTCTAAATTTGAACAAACTCTTCTCATTTGCCAAGCCAGACCCTTCTACTCTCTGCTTCTATGAATTCCATTGTTATAGCTTCCACTTATAAGTGAGAAAAAGCAATATTGTTCTCAACTTTTAGTACTGATTTAAATTTGTATAATATTTTCAAATTTCACATATCTCTAAATGGTGAAATTTTTTTGTTTTCATTAGCATGTTTGACAATTTCATGTATGTATGTATGAATCTATCTAGATATGAATGTGTGTATACACATATATGTGTGTGTCTATACACATATATTTGTGTATATATACAAATATAGATGTGTATATGTATATATATGTGTATATCTATGTATTGCATTCTAATTATTCTCTTTTCTCACTCATTTTTATCTCCTTTTCCTTAACATATAGACACAGACACACACACACACACACACACACACACACACACACACACACACACACACACACACACCAGGTCCATGTTCCTGACTTTGGTTTGGTTTTGTTGTGGTTCTGTGTCCATTCTCACCTCTGCAGTGTCTGATTACCACTGGGAAGCATGAGTCAGAATGGAGGGGCACACAGGGTCCTGTAATGAGTCTGGGGGCCAGTGGGAGGGGTGCTCTGGAATGTTCAAGAAGGGAAGCTTATTGGCTGAACCCTTAGGGTTGCCCCCATCTACATACCTCATTGGTATGAAGAACTCTGTACTATGTGCTATGTGACTACCTGTCACGATCCTCATGTGGGGTGCTGTAGTCATGTGCTCTGGGACAGGAACAGATGAAATGCTCCTACCAGTCTCAGATATGAGAATCTGTCCAATCTTCCTGTTTTTTTGTCTTGTGACACAGTTCCACTTGCCTCACATTTTGTGACCCATTTTCTTTAATCACAGTCACTTGTTGAGCTATCCCCTGAAGGCCGATATTGTCACCATTGAGTACACAGCTGGATCAAGTAAGTACCACTCCTCTGGAATTTTTCAGTAGCAACTAATTCAGCAGTGAGGGGTAGGGATACCTGAATCTCCCTCCACTAATGTCAGACTGTTGAGGGGTGGATTTTTGTGTAGACAGAGTGAATATATGTCATTCTCTTTAAGGATTATGAGAATTTCTTTCCTTTTAAAGACTGAATAGTACTCAATTATACTTGCATATTTTCTTTCTATTCATCTTTATAAATGTTTAGTGAATTTTAAAACATTCAAAATTATATTTCAGATTATAATTAATTTCTTCCTTCCCACTCTCCTTCCAAAACTGCCAATATATCCCTTACTATTCTCTTCCAAATTCATTATCTTTATTTTTAATTGATGTTACATGCACAAATGTATATATTCACATGCATTTGTGTATATATATGTGTGTATATACATATATACACACACACATTTTATATATTTTCCCCTCCCTTCTATCTTGGTCCCTCCCTCCTTCTGTCTCCCATGATTATTTTGTTCCCCTTTCTAAGAAGGATTTAAACATTCTTACTTGGGCATTCTTCTTGTTTAACTTCCTGTGGTCTGTGGGGTGTATCGTGGGTATTCTGTACTTTTTGCCTGATATCCACTTATCAGTGAGTGCATATCATGCATGTCCTTTTGTGTCACTCAAGATGACATTTTCCAGTTCCATCCATTTGCCTGTAAAATTCATGATGTCCTAGTTTTTAATAGTTGAATAGTATTCCATTGTGAAAATGAACCATAATTTCTGTATCCATTCTTCAGTTGAGGGACATCTGGGTTGCTTCAAGTTTCTAGCTATTACAAATAAGGTTACTATGAACACAGTGGAGTGCATGTTCTTCTGATATTTTGGAGCCTTTTTTGGGTTCATACTCAGAAGCAGTCTGGCTAGATATAACTGTTTCTGATTTTCTGAGGAACCTCCAGAGTGATTTCCAGAGTGGTTGTATGAATTTCCAATACTACCAGCTATGGAGGAGTGTTCCCCTTTCTCCACTCCAGCATTGTTATGTTTGCAGACAGGAGTTGCAAACTCTTCTGATTATCCTCTGAGAGGTTCTACCAGCAGCTGACTGAAACAGATGCAGATGCTCACACCTAAGTATTGAACTGAGTTCACAGACTCCAATGGAAGAGTTAGGGGACAGACTGAAGGTACTGAAGAGGATGGCTACCTTATTGGAGTACCAACAATGTCAAATAACCCAGACCCCTGGGAGCTACCAGAGACTAAGCCACTAACCAATGAACATACAGGGCTGGTTCAAGGTCCCTGGCACATATATAGGCAAAAGATTGCCTGTTCTGACCTCAGTGGGAGAGGATATACCTAATCTTTTACAGACTTGATGCCCCTTAGGGAGTGGGGGATTGCTAGGGGTAGGCACACTCTCAGAAGTGAATGGGAGAGGACTGAACTCTGCTTGAGGGTATCAGAAGGGAACATCACTTGGGATGTAAACTATATACTACTGCTGCTGCTGCTGCTACTACTACTACTACTACTACTACTACTACTACTACTACTACTACTACTACTATGTTTTAAAAAGCTTAGTTCTCATCTCCTGCTCTGTTGGATGAATGTAGAACTTTTAAGATGTAGATCCTACATGGTGGAAGTCACATCATTTAAAATGTTCCTGTCACTTTATTGATTATGACTGTTTTGAGGAAACACTCTTCTGTGCTACAGTGTGCAAGCTCACACAAACAAAAATCAAATTGTACCAGGGACACTAGACTAAAACCTCTGAAACTATAAGCCATTTTTAATTTGATTACATCAGATATTTTGTCACAGAAAGCTACCACAATCATTGTAATATATTTTACTGATGACACCTACATTTTGCCTTTAATTCTCTTAACTTAAGAACAAAAGCATAAGAATTAATAAGATATTGAATTATCAGATATAAAGAATCCAGTCTTATTCCCTAAAACTTAGTTCCCACATTTTCTTTTCTCAAGATATAAGTGGCTTAAAAAACATTTTGCTAATTTTCCACCGACAGGATATGTAGGCTGTAGAAACAATTACATAAAAGTTCTATGCTAAAAGGGAAGGGTTTTCTACTGCTTTTACTCATTACTGCAAAGGTATCACAAAGTCAATTATTGAAAGTAGTTGAACAAGTCAAATATTTTTCTCAGACAATTTGTGTTCAGCTTGGTAATGTACTGAGCATAATTTTTCAACTGTATAAGACTGGAACCAAAATTAAAACTAAATTAGATTAGAGCTATATTACTTGGTTCATACCATTATTGACAATAAACATTACTCTATTAAGTACAAAAAGGCATATGAAACAATAATCACTAAATATTGTGCATACACTTGTGTCTGTTTGTTCTATGGCTATAATAATAAAGTATAATTGGAGACTAATATCTCTATCTACCTGTCTACTACCTATCTGTATGTCTCCTATCAATTTGTTTATATCTACCTACTACTTACTGTCTGTCTGTCTATCTATCTATCTATCTATCTATCTATCTATCTATCTATCTATCTATCTAAGCAGTTTTACAAAGCAATCAATCTTTACATTGAAGCATTCTGCCTCCTCAGAATCTACTCAGAACTGTATATGTAGTTCAAAATACTTTTACACAATACAGTGTGGTAATATGGGGAAAAACATATTGAAATCTTATGGCCATCTGCACCCTGGATTAACTATGTAAGCTATATAAATCCAAACATTTTGAAGCTTTGTCATCTATGCATGTTTATGGTTTTATATTTTTTGTGAGAGATACTGCAGTGTGTGAACAGCATGTTCACCTCACACGTTTGGTAGAAACCAAAAGGCTTCCCGTGCAGGTCAGCTGCAAACTCTTAACAGCTTGGCTGGAATTTCAGCCAATTATTAGTCCCTCTTGAGTAGCTTATACTCCTTGCCAATGTCTTATTCATATTGTGGATGATTCTTGGGTGAACACAAGCTTATTTCCTGTCGCTCAACCAAAATTAAATACACTGAGATGTAATGCTCCTCAGAATACATATCTCAGTTAGGTATAGACTTGAGACAGGCTTGCCTTGCAAATCCCTCTGGGAAGTACATGAGACTATTTCTTTAACATTCGACATTTTATTATTACTGTGTTTGCCTACTTAAAGAAATTTCTTAAAATTCTATTGAATGCATGAAATGTTAGTAGTGGTGGCATAAAGAATTAATGGCTAGTCAAACTGCCTAAAGCAACTAAAAACCTGTAGTATTCCTGAGTATGAATAAAGCAATATAAAACAACTTGAAGCCTGATATACTGGTGACCAATTATAGAGGCAATGTAATATTTTTTTGTTTGCTTTTAATGAGTAAAAATGATTATATAAATTTCTGTTGAAAATTTAGAAAGGCCTTATCTAAATGCCGTAGACAAAGTGCAAATAGTTTTCTCATGGTTGATGGTTTATTGACAACCCAAATTATAAAGAGACTCATAGAATTAAAATTTCAAAAGAAACATCTAACATAAATAAATATACCAGCAAGATTTATATAGACAATGAAATATATTTAGAATAACAAAGCTATTTTATTATGATTTGTATTGCTTTATATATTTTTTTCAAGTAGATTTTTCCGTTAAACTGTTTATGTATTATCCAATATTTACACTTTTCATAATAGAGCTTTATTTTTGAAGTGAGATTGTTTAAGTTATATTAAATTACTAAGAAAAGAGTTTTAAAAATGTTTTTATGGTAAGTAAATATGTTCCCTTCCATCCATGTGTTGGATGTTTTAATGACTTTACGGTGGTGATTTTCTCTTCTTCTGTCCCATAATAACTAATGACTCACTTTCTACTAAGTAGCACCACAATCTTTGTATAGAATTGCCTTGCACTGTGGAGTGCAGATTACTCACATATCCAATTGAGGACTTAAAGAGGCTAAAGATGAATTCAATTTGAAATACTATGACACAAACAACCATCTAATCATTGCTTGGTTAATATACTTTTACTATATGATAAATTTAAAGACAATCCCATCAGCAAACAATAGAAATAAGTCTTGAAAACTAAAAGAATGTTGGAGATAAAGTGATTTTATTTGAACTTATGAAGACTGAATCTTTTTCTATAAAGGAAAGAGTGAGAGATAATAAGAATTGACCATTTCAAAGCACGTTACAAAACTCAGTCATTTTAATTTGATTATTGTTTTGAATGTTAACATGCTTGCCCCTACACTAAATGAAGGACTTAATAAAAGATCATAACAAGAAGAAAATTTTGCTATAGATGCTGTTCCTTGACATCCTTCAGAATCCTAACCAGGTAAATTCTGCACACATGAATTCGTCCTATCCTCTCAACTACAATGTTATTCTGTTTTCTATTAGCAGCTACATAGATAGTTATTTGTAATTCTCTTCCTTGTAAAGTTGTACAACACTCACTAATTCTATAGACCTTTCTTGTCTTCTCTAAAATGAAAGACAACTGCCTGGTTAAATGAGAAAGGTCCCTAAAGCTTTGAATCTGTTAGACATGACATTTCTTAGGAATGTATCCTAGAGGCATATTTAAGGATAATTTAAGAGTTTCATCTTAAAAACTACAAGTTAAGAGCCTATTACTAAACCACATTATGAGGACCAGTAATTCACAATTGAATAGTGGAAGAATTTAATTTGTAAAAAACAAAAAAACTTGCAAATTTAGTCCAAATTTTTACTTCTTTGATTTTAAAATACAGAAGTTAAGTTTCCTTAAACTTATATTATTTTCAATTCACATGTCTGAGAAATGTCTGAAGTAATATATCTCCTGTGCATGTGAACAATACAGGCATATTCTATCAGTTATATATATTATATACAAGCTTTTCTACAAAACAACAGTTGTATACAAACAAATAAAACTAATGACCAACAAAAGTAAAATGACCTAATATTAAGAATTAAATACTAATATTTCCATGTTAACAAAATCATTATCTAAGTCATCAAAATACACTTCTAACAAATATAGAGCTTATTACCTACTCTAAAGTTAACTTCAAGGGTATAAATATGCCCAGAATGATCAAAAATCACATTGAATTTGATTATTTGAGGATTTGTACTACAAAATAATTGAACAGAATTGCATACCATATAAAATCTTTAAACTGCATAAAATCCTCAGAAAGGCACATTTGTAACATATTTTATAATAAACAATACTTTTTGACTCTTGTATTATTCCATTTAAGCAGAACCATATAATTTTAAACATATATACTTACTGCTTATCCATTTGTTCTTTATTGGTGCTTTTAGTACTCAATATAAGCCAATTTGTGAAATATGGCACTAAAAACAATGTAAATACCACAAGTATAGGGTGTAATTTTTGAAGCAAAAGCGGTAGAAACAAGCTATCAATCTTGAGATAGCTTTAAGATTGATCTATCTGTTCTCATTTTTAATTAACCACAATGAAGTGTGCAAGGCATCTTTACAACTTGTGTTTCCGTCAATGTATATTGTATTCTTTGACTAGTAGTACAGGTTTTGTCTGATTGTACTTTAACTGAGTTTTTATTCATTGCTTTAATGTCATGTGATTTGATTGTTATTTGAACTTTTATATGAGGAACATGATGAATTTTCTAAAGGATATTCAGTGTGTCTGCACATTTCAATGTTCATTAGTTTATAAAGTATATGATAAAGCTACAATCCTGTTAAGCCTTTAGAGATGTGTTTAGTAAATAAAAGGAGTTACTGTGATTTTGTGGTTTACTGAATAATGCTGAAAAAGTATTATCTTAGAAGTGCGGTCATATCATATCTCTCCTCTGAGTCCTTCACTCTTCATGTCTATTTAGCCCCAAAGGCTAGATTCTTACCTTGTACAACAGAAGATAACCATCTATTGTCTCCAGTTTCTTGTCTCCATCCACACCAACCTATATTCACAGTCAGAAATCCTGATACACTCTCAAGCAGACAGTGTTCAAGCATGCTAGCATCATCTGCCTTAGGATTGGATGGTTCTGACTTACGACCTGTCCTAGCTGACCTTTTCTTCTCAAGAAATCTTAAAATGCTTGTTCTCATCACATCAGGATTGACAAAGGCCTCCTGCTTGAAATCGCTAATACAAATTAGCTTGACTTCAGTTATTTATGGAAATTGATATGCTCAGTTCTTCATTCACCTTCCCAGGTAACCAATATCTTTTCATCATTTCTGTCTATTCATTAACCAACTCATACTGTTCTTCAAGGCCCAGCCCCAGAGTCACTCTTCAGTGAGTGCTTCAAGGCTTCAAAGAGTGGCCACTTCATTCTTATGATGCTTTATTTTCACACTCTTGTTGCTATGAAAAAGAGGACAACCAAAATATGAAATAAGCAATAATAAAATAACTCCTAATGACATTCTTCTATACAAATAGATCAATGGCCTTGTTCAGTCACCATTAAAGAAGTTTCCTCCTGCAGCGGATGGGAATAAATATAGAGATCTGAAGCCTGACATTATACAAAGAGTGGGAGACTGTGGAACACTCATCCCTAAATGAGAAGTTTCCATCAAATACTGCCCCTCAGAGCTAAGGGAAACCTGCATGTGTGGAGGCAGAAAGAGTGTAAGAGACAGAGAATGGAGAACACCAAGAAATAAGTGCTCTTTGAATCAAAGTGATAAAAGCTCATTTGGGCTCAAAGACTGAAACAGCACACACAGAGCCTACAGAGGTCTAACTCAGATACATCTGACCCCGGACTTGTTTTGGCTGGAAGAATTTTAATGACTGCGTCTATCTACTTAGGGGTTATAGGACTAATTAGATAATTTGTCTGATCTTTAGTTATCTTTGGTAAGTAGTATCATTTATTTCGATTGGATTTCCCAGTTTTGTGAAATACAGGCTTTTGAAGTAAGTTCTGATGATTCTTCGAATTTCTTCAGTATCTGTTATGTCTCTCTTTCCACTTCTGATTTTGTTAATTTGGGAATGATCTCTCTGCCTTTTAGTTAGTTTGGTTAAGAGTTTGCCTATCTTGTTGATTTTCATCAAAGTACCACCTTTTGTTTTCCTTTTGTTTCTAATGATTTCATCCCTGAGTTTATTTCCTGCCATTTGCTACTATTGAGTGTTTTAGGCTTCTTGCTCCTCCTCCTCCTCCTCCTCCTCCTCCTCCTCCTCCTCCTCCTCCTCCTCCTCGTCTTCTTCTATTTAGAGTGTTTGGGTGTATTATTAAATTGGTAATATAAGATACCTTTTCTTTATGAAAACACTTTGTGCTATGAACTTTCTCAATGCTAAGGCATTGTTTTCATTTAGTACCATACGTTTGGGTATGTTGAGCCTTTGGTTCTATTGAATTCTAAAAAATCTTTAATTATTTCTTCCCTCACCCAGTGGTCTTAGAGTAGAGAGTTGTTCTGATTCCATGAGTTTGTAGTCTTTCTGTTGTTTCTTTTGTTGTTGAAGTCCAACTTTAATCTATGATGGTCTAATAGGATACAAAGAGTTATTTCAATCTTGTATCTATTGAGGCTTGCTTTGTGACAGACAATATGGTCAATTTAGAAGAAGGTTCCAGGAGGTGCTGAGAAGAAAGGATATATTTTTTTTTGTATTTAGGTGAACTCTTCTGTAGATACCTATTATGTCCTTTTCATTGGTGAAGTTGATTAGTTTCATTATTTCTATGTGTAGTTTCTGTCTCGAAGTCTCCCACTATTAAGGTATGAGGTTTGATGTGTGATATAAACTTTAGTAGTGTTACTTTTATGAATGTGCATTTGGGGGATAGTTGTAGAATTGAGATATCATCTTGATGAATTTTTCCTTTGATGAGTTTGAAGTAAATTTCCCCTTCTCTTTTGATTATTTTTTTGTTGAAAATCTATCTTATTAGGTATTTGAATGTCTTCTCCTGCTTGTTTCTTGGTTTTGTTTGACTGAAATTTATTTTTTATATTTACCCTGAGGTAATATCTATCTTTGTTGCTGAACTGTATTTCTTGTGTATAACACAATGATGGATATTGCTTGTCTTTTTATTGGGGAACTGAGACCACTGATGTTGAATGGTACTAATGATCAATGATTGTTAATTCCTGTTATTTTGATGTTGTTGTTGTTACTTTGTGGTGTGTTTGGGTGTTTTTGTTTGTTTGTTTGTGTGTGTGTGTGTGTGTGTGTGTGTGTGTGTGCGTGTGTGTGTATGACTCTTCTTTAGGTTTTGAAGGTGTGGAATTATTTATTTCTCCTGGGAATTTTGGGTATAGTTACCTACCTTGTGCTGGAATTTTTTTTCTAGTGTGTTCTGTAGAGCTGGGTTAGTAGAGAGACTGTATTTGTTTTTTGGTTTGTTTTTTTTTTTTTTCATGGTCTACCTTGTTTTCTCCATCTAGGGTGATTGAATTTTTAACTGGATGTAGTAGTTTTGGTTGGTTATGTGATCCCTTAGAGACTGTCTGACGTCTGCACAGACACTTATATCCTTTCAAGTATCTACTGAGAAGTTTGGTGTAATTCTAACTAGTGTGCCTTTATATATCACTTGGATTTTATTCTTCCCAGCTTTCTTTTTTTATCAGTTATTTTATTTACATTTCAAATGTTGTCCCCATTTTATTTCCCCTCCACAAACACCCTGTTCCATCTTCCCTCCCCTTGGCCTCTGTAAGGATACTCCTCCACCCACCCAATCCTGCCTCATCTTTATTGCATTCCCCTACATTGAGGCAGCAAGCCTCCACACAACCAAGGATTTTCCTTCCCACTGATATCAAATAAGGCAATCCTCTGCTACATATATAGCTAGATTCAAGGATCCCTCCATGTATACTCTTTTGTTGGTGGTTTAGCCTCGGGGAGAACTGGGTGGTCTGGTTAGTTAATACTGGTGTTCTTCTTAAGGGGTTGCAATTCTTCAGCTCCTTCATTCCTTTCCCTAACTCCTCCTTTGACATCCCCATTCTCAGTCTGATGATTGGCTGTGACAATCTGCAGTTGTATAGGTCAGGCTCTGGCAAAGCCTCTCAGGGGACAGCTCTATCAGAGTCCTGTCAGCAAGCACTTCTTAGCATGAACAATAGTGTCAGACTTTGGTGTCTGCTGATGGGATGGATCCCTAGGTGGAGTGGTCTCTGGATGGCTTTTCCTTCAATCTCTGCTCCATTTTTCCCTTGAATTTCCTTTAGACAGGAACATTTCTGAGTTAAAAATTTTGAGATAGGTGGGTGGCCACATCCCTCAACTGGGGGCCATGCCTATCTACTGGTGGAGGATTCTAGAGGTTCTATCTCCCCTTTGTTGGATATTTCTTCTAATGTCATCCCTATTGGGACCTGGAAACCTCTCTCTTCACTGGCAACTGGCACTTGCTAGTGGGTACCCCCAGTTTCCCATTCCCCACTGCTACACGTTTCTATTCAGTTTTCTGACCTCTGACCTTCACTCCTGTGTCTTCTAATACCTGATTCTGCCCTCCATTTCACCCCCATTCATTCTCCCTGCCAGATCCCTCCATTTTTATACTCTTGTGATTATTTTGTTCCCTCTTTTATGTAGGAATGAAGCATCCATACATTGGTCTTCCTTCTTCTTAAGCTTCATATGATCTGTGGGTTAGTTTGTGGGCATTCTGAGCTTTTTGCCTAATATCTACTTATGAGGGAGTACATACTGTGTGTGTGTGTGTGTGTGTGTGTGTGTGTGTGTGTGTGTGTCTGGGTTACTTCACTTAAGATGATATTCTCTAGTTCCATCCATTTGCCTGAGAACTTCATGAAGTCACCATTTTTAACAGCTGACTAATACTCCATTGTGTGTTCTACATAGTAAGTTCCAGAAAATCCAGGGCTACACAGAAAAACCCTGCCTTGAAAAAAAATCAACAACAATAACAACAAAATGCAAATTGATCCATTCTTATGTCCTTGTACAAATCTCAATTATAAGTGGATCAAGGACCTCCACATAAAACCAGATACACTGAAACTAATAGAAGAGAAAGTGGGCAAGAGCACAGGGGGGGAAGTTCCTGAACAGAACACCAATGCCTAAGGCTCTAAGATCAACATTGACAAACTGTACCTCATAAAATTGAAAACCTTCTGTAATAGAAAGGACACTGTCAATAGGAGAAAACCTACAGATTGGGAAAAGAGCTTTACCAACCCTCTATCCAACAGAAGACTAATATTCAAAATATACAAAATACTCAAAAAGTTAGACTCCAGAGAACCAAAAGCCCTATTAAGAATGGGATACAGAGCTAAACAAAGAATTCTCAACTGAGAAATCCAGAATGGTCAAGAAGCACATAAAGAAATGCTCAACATCCTTAGTCATCAGGGAACTGCAAATCAAAATGATCCCGAGATAGCACCTTACACCAATCTGAATGGCTAAGATCAAACTCTTGAATCTTGCAATATTCTTTCTTTGTTTTGTGCATTTGGTGTTTTGGTTATTATGTGTTAGGAAGATTTTTATTTTTGATCCAGTCTACTTAGTTTTCTGTAAGCTTCTTATAAGTGTATAGGCATTTCTTTCTTTAGCTTTATTCTTTTATTATTTTACTGAAGATAATTTTTGAGACTTTGAGTTTGGAGTCTTCTTCTTTTATTCATATTATTCTTAGGTTTAGTCTTTTTATAGTATCCCAAATTTCCTGGATGTTTTGTGTTAGAAAATTTTAGCTTTAACATTTTCTTTGAATGAAGTATCAGTTTCTTCTACCGTATCTTGTATGCCTGAGATTCTACCTTCCTTGTCTGGTATTCTGTTGGTTTTGCTGTGTCTATAGTTCCTGTGCAGTATAGTACTTGGTGTAGAGGAAGTTTACCTGGCTACTCTGGAAAGCAATTACATCCAAAAACCTTCCAGTTCTGTGTAATTGAGAGGAAATACAGACATACTACACACTTTTAATCCCTCTGGCTGGAATACAGATGTGCCCTTAGTGTACAAATTTAATCCCAAAAAACAAAAATAAGGTTAGTTTGTAAAGTAAGCAGTCATGTTTGAAAGTGACATCTAATTGAGGTACAGACAAAATGATGAATCAGAGAAAGATGTGATAGAATGAGTCAAAGATAGAAAGATAGTATGTGGTTAACTCTTATGAGAATGGCCAAGTAAAAGAGAGTCATTAAGAGTAGTAGTAGTAGTAGCAATAGTAGTAGTAGTAGTAGGAGAGAGAGAGAGAGAGAGAGAGGGAGAGAGAGAGAGAGAGAGAGAGAGAGAGAGAGAGAGAGAGAGAGAGAGGCAGGCCATTACCAGGACAGATTTCCATAGACAGGTTGCAGGTAAAGATAGAATGAGGCAGAGAATGAGAAGGAGCCAGAAGATTAGAACAGATTGCCAAGGGTAGTTTGAGACTGAGCAGAGCAGTTCAGTGAGAAGCCAAAAGACAGTTTGAGTCAGTCAGCTTGGAGAGGAGTTTGGGCCAGAACAGCTGAGTTGAACCAGCCAGCCGGAGTATAAAAAGAACTAGATGGGTAGTTTATTCATATTATACCTGTAAGATGACAATTACATCTGGCAAGTAAAAGTTTTAATCACTACACAGTGAGTGTAGGTATCCTGCCGGCTGTCTGATCATTCCACCTCATTACAGAATCTCTGTTTTCTGTTACATTTATTTCTTGTAAATAGTTTTATTATTTTGAGAACTTCACAAATGAGTAGTTCATTTAATTGCTACTGCTCCCCACTTCTCACTTCAGTTCCTTCCATGTCCCTTCCTCTCAAATTTATTAGTTCTTATTTAATTATTATTATTGCTACCTGTATGTACAAATTTATGTTTGTACTCATACATCCATAAAAACAGATACATTATTTTTAAATGTTTGATACATAGTCTCACAAGTGTATGTGAACTACTAAATTCATTTAACTTTGATTGTATGTATATGCTTTTCAGGTTGATGACCTGTGATTTGACTCCCAGTGTAAGCTTTTGTCCCCTGGAGGAGTCTGATACTCCCTCTCTCAGCATTGACAGTTGTTCATGTAGTGGTGGGTCCACATGGAATTTTTCCTACTTGCAGTGGGATCTCAAATAGTGTTGCAATTATGCTGGTCTTGTTCAGGTGACCACATTATTTAGAATCTATGGGTGAATTTTCCCTTGAGGACACTATATCATAGCAGACGCCCTGGCTCTTTGGCTCTGACAGTATTCATCTGCCACTTTTGCCATTTCCCTTGAGACATAAGAGTGGAGATTGAATTGAAGATGTAATAAATTAGGTTGGACAACCCAGTACTTCCTTATTCTCTATATTTTCTCTAGTTTCATACTCTGTACTGGTATCTATTTGTCGCCAAAAGTTTCCTTTATGACATGTGAGAGTTTCAGTAATGTTTGGATATAGAAAAAAAGTACTAAGAATAAAAGTTGATATTCTATTGATTTATAGAGAAAAAAGTATGGAAGTATGGTCAAGAGGCCTAGAGGGCAAGGATTCACAAGGTAACATCTGTCCAACTAAGTTGTGATCAGTATTGGATTGTCCGATCCATCATACCATTAAGTGATGAATTAAAAACTACACTTCCTTTGTTCTTATTTCATGCTCAATCAGGTTTCCTTATTACAATTTGAATTTCACTGTAGCTTGTTACATTGCAACAATACAATATGTAGAGGATACAAGGGCTGTCACTGGGGTATAACACATTCAATTATCCTCTTCATTTTAAATTAAATAATTAGCATTCCATATTGTATAGCTGAGCTATGACTAAGTCCAGCCTGAGCTTTCATAATAATGGAATAGTTTTTCAGCTGCAGTGATCAAAGCATTAGCATCTGGAAAGGCATTACAGCTTCTCCACATGAGCCTTCCTGCACACACAATTATATATACATATATATGTGTAAATAATTTTACATGTGTGCATATGTTCCATGTTTTCAGTTTAAGGTCCTTTAACAAACCAAAAAATTATAATTTCACAAAATTTCACTGATAACTTTCCTTGATACATTTTTCAGTAAAATAGAAACCATATTGAAAAGAACATTAAGATATATACAAGTGGGAAATAAGAGATATATGGGATCTATACCTTAGTATAACATCCATCAGGAACGCAGTTTGTGATAGAGTGTCATTTGAAGATAAGACAGTTGTTCAGTCAATAATGCTTTTAGTCATTTCTATACACACATGCTAACTAAAACAGATGTAACCTTTCATTTTAGATATAGGAAATATCTAACATTAAGATTATACATTCAAAATATTAAGAATGGTAAACCATTTTAAAATATTTGATAAGAAAGTCAGGAGATTAAGTCTCCAGAATCCATAATGAAAATATTAATATATACTAAACCCATTAAATAAAATCAATAAAAATGTAGCCAAAAGTATAAATAGAATAAAACAATTAGGCAACATAACAGGAGCCTCACCATGTACAACTGAGAAAAAGATAACCAAAGAAAATAATTATAAAAAATTGTTTAAAAAGTATTAAAGTGTGCTTAGTCCCATCACTCTTCTAAGAATGTAAAAACTTATGTGGTAACTTAATTCATATATTAGACATTAATATTACATCCACACAGATAGATATAGAAAGATTTAAAGCCAGATACTTTATAGGTCAAGAACATTTGATGTAAAATTTAGCTCCACTTCCTCATTCAACAAATAGTGTCATCTGATTTAGAATTTGTTCTCGGGGAATCTGTCCTATTGATAAGACTACAGGTGATAAGTAAAAAGTTTTTCTTGTGTTAATCATACTCTGAAGTGGAAAACCAATAGATCCCTAAGAATATAATTTTATATATATATATATATATATATATATATATATATATATATATAATTAGAATATAATTTAATGAATAGTTATAAATTTAAACCAGAATTTAAAAAACCCACATAAATGTGATTACTAGACTAGAGGAGGACAAAAAAAGACAATGAACCATTAAAGTGTGGACATACCCACAAGAAAAAAAAACTGTATGTGTGCAAAGGTGCACATAATTGTAGACAAATACAAAGGTAACTTATTTAGATGATGAACAGTAGACACCAAACTATGTGGAAGGGTAATTTCTGGGGACATGAGTCAGTGTGTATATTGCAGCTGATGGAGAGAATTCATTCTATAGTTCACATAACTTGAATATGTCACAACGGTTATCTTAGACTATATACTATGCCATGAAAAGATGTATAGAATTTGAGGAAAGAGAGAATCCCATCCAATTCCCAAAATAAGCATGGTCTATGCCAACTATATAATACTGCAACTATCCACATAATTTTTTTTCATTTACTAGCATTGTTTTTGGTGGAGACATATTGTGTATTATAAGATATTAATTAAAGTACAGTGTGGGTTTGTTCAAGTAACATATGAATAAGCAATTATTGTGACATATTTCACAGATGATTTCATCTATGGAGTAAATTCTTTGTCAGTAGCAATTTACGCATAAACTCACACCAAGAATTTCCCATAGCAGATAACGTAGTGTCTATTATCCAAGTTAATTTGTATTTAAGCTGTAAACTAATTACTTTAGTAAATCACATACCTTATAGGAGCTGCTTACTGTGTAGATCTACTACAACTGAGACCTCCTTATCCTGTTCACTCATTTAAGAAAGATACTCTAAGTAGGAAAGAAACAAGATGTTGCATTTAAATGTGTTTAAAATATGAACTGGCCTCTTTTGATTTAACCCATTAATCTCAAAGCTTTTTTCCAGTTCAAAGGAGAAACAAGAGTTGAAATTTCTAAATTTCCTTAATGTAGTAACCTAAATAGGAAAACACAGTGAGTGGCACTTGTGACACAAAGGAAGTACCAAAACATTGCAAAGGATTGGTTGTAAATAATCTAAAAGTTTTTTTAATTAACTTGAATTTTAAAGTGGGTTAAATTGTGTTCCTCAAGAATTCAACTGAACAATACATTTTAAGCTTCTAAATTACAGTTTTGTGAATACTATTCAAATTACTCTCATATCAATTACCCCATTATACAGTCATCCTAGAACATATTTCTCAGAATTTATACTGCATACATACATTATAAAATTATAGTTTGTCTTCAATTATAAACAATGTAATTTATAATAATGATTGATTTGCATTTATGTTTACTGAGAACAAATACAGATGCAACACTACACTTGAATTTTCCTAAATAGCCATGGCAAGTAAAAAATAGTGAAGCATATAACTTCTGAGATTTGAATAATGTTGGTTTTCATTTTTGATTGTTACCATTACTACTTAGTTGCTCTGATAAACATCTGTTGACTTAATGTCAGTCTAACTGCTATTAGTATTGTAACTTATATAAACTATATATGTTTGATATGTAAATTATATGTCAAAATATGCAGGTCTGCATGTTTATAAAAATAGTTATTATTAATTGATAGATGCCAAAGGAAAGATGTATAGATATGGCTTTTATATTATCTTCATCTGTGTACATACTCTTCTATACTCCCTCCAATAACTTATCTTTAGCATATTTATGTGTGGCTTTGCCTGCAGTGATATGATCAAGTATATAATCACCGCAGAAAGGATGTCAATAATAAGCTAAAAATACAATTCCATGTAACTCTAGTTTAATAAACAAATGGGTTTATTGTGGTTACCAACAGGAGTAAGGGTAGGGTTTTAGTACAGCGATTTAGGACCTCTAAATCAGCTTTTTAAACAACTTTCCCATCACAGTATGGATGCTATAACATTTAAGTTGAGGGAAGTTTTGGAGACTCTTCTTAGTGGTTGTTGCTTCTGGATAAGCTTGAGGAGGGGCCTTTTGAATCTTGTAAGTTTCAGGAGCTTTTGTGATTTGTAAGTTTTGCTTCCTTTTGCACCAGTAATTTTCATTTATAATGTGTGTTTTGAGCCTCCTTTTTGCCTCAGGGAGGAAATGTCCCAATTTATAAGACATAGCAATATAAAAGTACCATTTTTCCTGTCATGGCTTAAATTATCACATTGCTTTGGAATAATCTTTATGTTAAAACTCTTGGAAACTTTGCTTTACCGTGTCTATGAGAATATGGAACACTCCTGTGAAAATTTATACTATTTGCAGTTTTAAGCATTTGGCATATATCAGTAAATAACTAAAGAAGAACTCTGTGCTTATAGGGTATCAATATTGTGAAGGTATGAAGGCTAATGAAAAATAATACTGAAAGTAAGTAAACTATAGAGTGTATATAGCATACCACCTGTATCAAAAGACCCTGTCATCTGAGTTTGTATGGAATATGAGTTATGATTTTTTAATGCTTAAGTGTGACATAGTAATGTGTAAAAATTGGAGGAACTTGACATTCCTATCTTCATAAATGAGTTTTTTATGTAACACAGGCATGCTTATTGGATTAAGTATTATCCAGAGCTTATTTTGTGTCTAATTACAACTGAATAGTAATGACAGACTACAAGGTCCAAAAAGGCTAAAATATTTGTTTTTACATGGTCCATTAGAGATAGAAAGCATGTTAACTTGTGCACTAATTAATTTATATTTTACTTCTCTAACAAAAGTTATAGACAGTAAATATTTACGCAGAGATAAATTGATGTCTAGACATTCCTGTTTTTTTTTATTTCTTTTTGACATATTATTTTGGCAAATTATGTCCCAAGTTAAATTTCAAACACTGAAAGTTTACTAACAAGGATATCAAGAGAGCTTGTCAAGTCTAAGTATCTTTAGTAATAGAGATGCCACTATGAAACGAATGCAGAATTCAAAGTGTGATTCACATTAAATTAGTGATTATAGCAGTTTACTGTGTGCTAAGCGCTATTTAGCCCCACTGTCAAATTAAGTTCTCTAAGTAACCCCCTAAAATGCATATTTCTTTTCCCATTTTATAGACAACAACCCCTGAAATACTAGAAACCAGAATGACTTTTCCAAGGTCAAATCTATGCTCAATGGCTAAGCCTTGGTTAAATCATTTTTGGTTCCCTATCTAGTAGATTTCTTCTGCCCTGGAGCTGACTCTACCCATACATTATAAGGGGCATTAGTTTTATAACTTCTTAATACTCTTTCACAGTCGAATGACATTGAAATTCAAGTAGTGTCAGCAATTTGCCTTGAAACAGTACAGATTACAATCTAGTTCCAGAATAAAAGGACAAATCACGATTATTTTCCTGGCTAGACACTGTAAATTAGCATGCTAATGATTTTAGTGTCCACTTTTATCATAAGAACAATGTGCACAGTTCATAAAACTCCAGCTCTCAGTATAGCTCTTGATGTTTACTTACTAAGTAATATTTTCTGCTTACTATTCACTTTTGGTGGATGGTTAATGGACATATAGGACGTATAAGAGATTGTTAGGATTCATCAAGAGGACATATTAAAGGCAGAAAGACTAGGACACGGTGATTTTTATCATGGATAATTATAGAAATCTATAACCTTTGGACACAGTTAAAAACATCGAACTGAGTTAAATGGGCTCCATCCATTTATACACTATAAACTAAACCTGTCATCATAGTCTGTGCTTTTAAGAGGAGAACAAGAAAGAAGGCTGAGAAGTATGTATAAAGGCTTAAATGTCAGCTGCTAGGCTTGACTCTCTTCCCTTTAAAAAGCATAAATGATAGATTTTTAATGCACATATTTTTGAGCTAAGGATAAAATTATAATCTACAATGATGTTCCATATACTATGATTTGAATTTCCTGTTCTCTGTCTTTTATGTTGTTTCTAAAGTTCTGTTTTTTCTTCTGCACATAACCCTCACATGCCACATTGATAAGTTTTGAATTTAATTAATATTTCTTTGAGAATGCTATCCATGAATACTGTATTTGCATCATTTCTCCCTAGCCATCTTCCCCTACGACTACTCTCATGCTCAACCAAACTCCCTCTGAATTTCATGCCTGAGTCTCATGTTTAACCTTGACATAAGAAGAAGAAGGGGCATTCTAGGGTAAGGCAAGATTAGATAGGAGACAGATTAGGAAAACATCAAGGAATTACAGTCATAGCATTTATGATTAGTAAGGGGCAAGGAGGAGAGAGGAAGCTGCATATTTGGTAGTGCGTATGGCCTCCAAAAAGAGCCAGGAAAGCAAATCATCAGGGTTCTTAAGAAAAAACAATGGATACACAATTGAATTCTCCTCAAATTATGTTGGGGCAGCTGGATATTCACACATAAGAGAGTTGACATATATTGTATTCATCATATGTATCATAAATATAAATGTAGCATCAGAAACTTACTCAACTCATACCAAAATAGTTTAAGACAGTATACATAATTTTCAATTAAGAAAACCTTATTACATGTGACATCAAAAGCATAAGACACAGATAACTGTAAATTATACTTCATCATAACTTTATAAGTTTGCACTTCAAAGGATAAATTCATAGATATAAAAAGAGGACTCACCACATGAAGGAAAGTATTTGCTAAGCATATGTTTCATAAGTTACTTTATGTTTTATTTGTCTCTGGGTCTACCTAAGAGCACTTTCAATTCTAATAAAAAGACAATTAATCCTGGTTTAAAATGAGCAAAGAGTTTATCATCCATTCTTTTTCACTGGACTGAAGGAATGATGTCCATGAGATGATGTTTAAAATCCTTTTCCTCTTATCTAGACATGAAGTAAATGTGGACGGTATTAACATTAGAATATACCACTTCACACAGAATAGAGTGCTTGTGATCAGAAAGACAGAAAATTGGAGATCTGTGAGAGACCCTGGATAAACTGAACTTCCACACCTCTCTATTGACCATACAAAATTATAAGCCACTTTCAGGAACACCCAGGCAGTTTCCCCAAATGTTCAATATATTCTTATATTGCCTAATATTTCTATGCCTAGATACATACTCAATGAAAGGAAAGGATATACTCTACAAAGTATGCATAGGAACATCATGGCAGCAATATCGGTAACAGCAGACAGATAAAAAAAACTCAAATGTCTATAAACTGATGAATGAATAAGTAGAATAATAACAGAGTGGCTAGTACCCTATAGAGAAACAACAATGAAAAGTCATTATATGCTGTACACGAACATTTGAATTGTGCTGAAAACTCAACAGTTAAAATATAGTTTGATTCCACTTTTAAATTGCATTTATTCATTTTCAATGTATCAGTGTTTTGTCTGCATGCATGTCTGTTTACTAATTGTATGCCTCATGTTCACGGAGGAGATTAGAGGCTATCAAATCCATAAGAATCAGAATTACAGACAGCTGGTCTAGGAATTGAGCCCAGGCCCTCTGAAAGAGCAGCCAGTGCTCTAAGTACTGAGCCGCCTCTCCAGCCCTGCATGGATCCATTTTTATAAGTTTCCAGGATAAACAAATCTACAGAGGCCAAAATACATAGAGGAATGACTTCAAAGACACAGGAAGAAATGGACAAAAGCAAAGGAAATATGTGTATCATGTGTTTAGAGGGTGATAAAATGTCTAACTTTATTGCAATAAAGCTGCTGAAATTAACATGTGCACTGGATGCCATGGATACTTTAAAATAGTGAATTTCTGTAGTATGTGAGACCTATCTCGATGGAATGTTACATTAAGGACAGTAAAATCCTGATTGTAGATGCCGAGCACAGAAATAGGAAGCAAGACAACTGAGATACTGGCAGACTTAGAATTAAATGGTTTAGGAAAAAAGTCAAAGAAGGATATTTTGTAGGGTTTATGTAGAAAGTAATGGAAGGAACATTAATAGGTATATGTTCCATAAAGTTACAAAAATTACTATTTTTTATTTTTATTGGTTATTTTATTTATTTATATTACAAATGTTATCCCCTTTCCCTGTTTCCCCTCTGCAAGCTCTGTATCCCACTCCCTATCTCTTGAAGCAATCCCACTACAATTATGGACTAGACAAAGCTGCCCACTCTCTCCCTATATATTCAATAAAGCACTTTGAAGTTTTAGCCAGAGCAATCAGACAATAACAAAAGGTCAAAGGGATACAAATTGGAAATGAAGAAGTCAAAATATCACTATTTGCAGATGATATAATAGTAGACTTAAGTGACCCAAAAAATTCCACTAGAGAGCTCCTACAGCTGATAACTTCAGCAAAGTGGCTGGATATAAAATTAACTCAAATGAATCAGTAGTCATCCTCTACTCAAAGGATAAATGGGCTGAGAAAGAAAGTAGGGAAACGACACCCTCACAACAGTCAAAAATAACAAATACATCTTGGTGTGGTCTAACCAAGGAAGTGAAAGATCTGTACAACAAGAACTTCAAGTCTCTCTCTTTTTTTTTAACCTTTTTTTTATTTTCTAAGTTTTTTTTTATTTACATTCCAAATCATTTCCCCTTTCCCGTTTCCTTCCTCCCCGAAAGTCCCATAAGCCCCCTTCCCTCCCTCTTTTCTCCATTCAACCCCCTCTCGTTTCTCTGTCCTGGCGTTCCCCTACATCCAGTCTTTCCAGGACCAGGGGTCTCTCCTTCCATCTTCTTAGAAATCTATCGATATGCGAATTGTGTCTAGGGTATTCCAAGATTCTGGGTTAATATCCCCTTATCTGTGACTGCATACCATGTGTGTTCTTTTGTGATTGGGTTACCTCACTAAGGATGATATTTTCAAGTTCTGACCATTTGCCTAGGAATTTCGTGAATTCATTGTTTTTAATTGCAGAGTAGTATTCCATTGTGTCAATATACCACATCTTCTGAATCCATTCCTCCGTTGAGGGACATCTGGGTTCTTTCCAGCTTCTGGCTATTATAAATAAGGCTGCTTTTGCCTTGCAAAAACTTTGTAATTTAATGAGGTCCCATTTGTCTATTCTTGATCTTAGAGTATAAGCTATTGGAGTTCTGTTCAGGAAATTCTCCCCTGTGCCCATATGTTCAAGGTTCTTCCCTAGTTTCCCTTCTATTAGTTTCAGTGTGTCTGGTTTTATGTGGAGATCTTTGATCCACTTAGAATTGAGCTTAGTGCAAGGAGATAAGGATGGGTCAATTTGCATTCTTCTGCATGTTGACCTCCAGCTGAGCCAGCACCATTTGTTGAAAAGGCTATCTTTTTTCCACTGGATGGTTTTAGCTCCTTTGTCAAAGATCAAGTGACCATAGGAGTGTGGATTCATTTCTGGGTCTTCAATTCTGTTCCATTGATCTACATGTCTGTTACTGTACCAATACCATGCAGTTTATAACACTATTGCTCTGTAGTACAGCTTGAGGTCCGGGATACTGATTCCCCCAGAGGTTCTTTTACTCTTGAGAATAGTTTTAGCTATTCTGGGTTTTCTGTTATTCCAGATGAATTTTTGAATTGCTCTTTCTAACTCTATGAAGAATTGAGTTGGGATTTTGATGGGGATTGCATTGAATCTGTGTATTACTTTTGGTAAGATGCTCATTTTTACTATATTAATCCTGCCAATCCATGAGCATGGCAGATTTTTCCATCTTCTGAGGTCTTCTTCAATTTCTTTCTTCAGAGACTTGAAGTTCTTGTCATACAGATCTTTCACTTGTTTGGTTAGCGTCACGCCAAGATACTTAATATGGTTTGTGGCTATCGTAAAGGGTATTATTTCTCTTACTTCTTTCTCAGCCTGCTTATCCTTTGAGTATAGGAAGGCTTCTGACTTGCTTGAGTTGATTTTATATCCGGCCACTTTGCTGAAGTCGTTTATCAGCTGTAGGAGTTCTCTGGTGGAGTTCTTTGGGTCGCTTATGTATACTATCATATCGTCTGCAAATAGTGATAGTTTGACTTCTTCCTTTCCAATTTGTATCCCTTTGACCTCTTTTTGTTGTCTAATTGCTCTAGCTAGAACTTCAAGTACTATATTGAAAAGATATGGAGAGAGAGGGCAGCCTTGTCTAGTCCCTGATTTTAGTGGGATTGCTTCAAGTTTCTCTCCGTTTAGATTGATGCTGGCTACTGGTTTGCTGTAAATTGCTTTTACTATGTTTAGATATGGGCCTTGAATTCCTGATCTTTCCAAGACCTTTAGCATGAAAGGATGCTGAATTTTGTCAAAAAGACAAAGCAGCAACCAACTAACTGGGAAATGATCTATACCAACCTTACATCCGACAGAGGGCTAATATCCAAGATATACAAAGAACTCAAGAAGTTAAACTCCAGAGAGGCAAGTAACCCTATTAAAAAATGGGGTACAGAGCTACACAAAGAGTTCTCACCTGAAGAATATCTAATGGCTGAGAAGCACCTAAAGAGATGTTCATCATCCTTAGTCATTAGGGAAATGCAAATCAAAACAACCCTGAGATTCCATCTCACACCAGTCAGGATGGCTAAGATCAAAAACACAGGAGACAGCAGTTGTTGGCGAGGATGTGGAGAAAGAGGAACACTCCTCCACTGCTGGTGGAATTGCAGGCTGGTACAACCACGCTGGAAAGCAGTCTGGCGGCTCCTCAGAAAACTGGGCATGACACTTCCGGAGGATCCGGCTATACCACTCCTGGGCATATACCCAGAGACTTTACCTGCATGCAATAAGGACACATGCTCCACTATATTCATAGCAGCCTTAATTATAATAGCCAGAAGCTGGAAAGAACCCAGATGTCCCTCAACAGAGGAATGGATTCAGAAGATGTGGTATATTTACACAATGGAATACTACTCTGCAATTAAAAACAATGAATTCACGAAATTCCTAGGCAAATGGTCAGAACTTGAAAATATCATCCTTAGTGAGGTAACCCAATCACAAAAGATCACACATGGTATGAAGTCACTGATAAGGGGATATTGACCCAGAATCTCAGAATACCCTAGACACAATCAGCATATCAATAGATTTCTAAAAAGATGGAAGGAGAGACCCCTGGTCCTGGAAAGACTGGATGTAGGGGAACGCCAGGACAGAGTAATGAGAGGGGGTTGAACAGAGAAAAGAGGGAGGGAAGGGGGCTTATGGGACTTTCGGGGAGGGAGGAAACGGGAAAGGGGAAGTGATTTGGAATGTAAATTAAAAAAATAAAATAAAATTAAATTAAAAAAAAATAAGGCTGCTATGAACATAGTGGAGCATGTGTCCTTATTGCATGCAGGTAAAGCCTCTGGGTATATGCCCAGGAGTGGTATAGCCGGATCCTCTGGGAGTGTCATGCCCAGTTTTCTGAGGAACCGCCAGACTGCTTTCCAGAGAGGTTGTACCAGCTTGCAATCCCACCAGCAGTGGAGGAGTGTTCCTCTTTCTCCACACTCTCTCCAACAACTGCTGTCTCCTGTGTTTTGGATCTTAGCCATTCTGACTGGTGTGAGATGGAATCTCAGGGTTGTTTGATTTGCATTTCCCTAATGACTAAGGTCTTTAGGTGCTTCTCAGCCATTAGATATTCTTCAGGTGAGAACTCTTTGTTTAGCTCTGTACCCCATTTTTTAATAGGGTTACTTGCCTCTCTGGAGTTTAACTTCTTGAGTTCTTTGTATATATTGGATATTAGCCCTCTGTCGGATGTAGGGTTGGTATAGATCATTTCCCAGTTAGTTGGTTGCCGCTTTGTCTTTTTGAGAGTGTCGTTTGCCTTGCAAAAACTTTGTAATTTAATGAGGTCCCATTAGTCTATTCTTGATCTTAGAGCATAAGCTATTGGAGTTCTGTTCAGGAAATTCTCCCCTGTGCCCAAATATTCAAGGTTCTTCCCTAGTTTCCTTTCTATTAGTTTCAGTGTGTCTGGTTTTATGTGGAGGTCCTTGATCCACTTGGAATTGAGCTTAGTGCAAGGAGAAAAGAATGGGTTAATTTGCATTCTTCTGCATGTTGACCTCCAGCTGAGCCAGCACCATTTGTTGAAAAGGCTATCTTTTTCCCACTGGATGGTTTTAGCACCTTTGTCAAAGATCAAGTGACCATAGGAGTGTGGATTCATTTCTGGGTCTTCAATTCTGTTCCATTGATCTACATGCCTGTCACTGTACCAATACCATGCGGTTTTTAACACTATTGCTCTGTAGTACAGCTTGAGGTCCGGGATACTGATTCCCCCAGAGGTTCTTTTACTCTTGAGAATAGTTTTAGCTATTCTGGGTTTTCTGTTATTCCAGATGAATTTTTGAATTGCTCTTTCTAACTCTATGAAGAATTGAGTTGGGATTTTGATGGGGATTGCATTAAATCTGTGTATTACTTTTGGTAAGATGCTCATTTTTACTATATTAATTCTGCCAATCCATGAGCATGGCAGATTTTTCCATCTTCTGAGGTCTTCTTCAATTTCTTTCTTCAGAGACTTGAAGTTCTTGTCATACAGATCTTTCACTTGTTTGGTTAGAGTCACGCCAAGATACTTTATATGGTTTGTGGCTATGGTGAATGGTATCATTTCTTTTCTTTCGCAGCCTGCTTATCCTTTGAGTATAGGAAGGCTACTGACTTGCTTGAGTTGATTTTATATCCGGTCACTTTGCTGAAGTCGTTTATCAGCTGTAGGAGTTCTCTGGTGGAGTTCTTTTGGTCGCGTAAGCATACTATCATATCGTCTGCAAATAGTGATAGTTTGATTTCTTCCTTTCCAATTTGTACCCCTTTGACCTATTTTTGTTGTCTAATTGCTCTAGCTAGAACTTCAAGTACTATATTGAAATGATACAGAGAGAGAGGGCAGCCTTGTCTAGTCCCTGATTTTAGTGGGATTGCTTCAAGTTTCTCTCCATTTAGATTGATGCTGGCTACCGGTTTGCTGTAAATTGCTTTTACTATGTTTAGATATGGGCCTTGAATTCCTGATCTTTCCAAGACCTTTAGCATGAAAGGATGCTGAATTTTGTCAAATGCTTTCTCAGCATCTAATGAGATGACCATGTGGTTTTTTCTTTGAGATTGTTTATATAGTGGATTGCATTGATGCATTTCCTTATATTGAACCATCCCTGCATCCCTGGGATGAAGCCTACTTGATCATAGTGAATGATCGTTTTGATGTGTTCTTGGATTCGGTTGGCAAGAATTTTATTGAGTATTTTTGCGTCAATATTCATAAGAGAGATTGGCCTGAGATTCTCTTTCTTTGTCGGATCTTTGTGTGCTTTTGGTATTAGTGTAATTGTGGCTTCATAGAATGAGTTGGGTGCTGTTCCTTCTGTTTCTAATTTGTGGAACAGTTTGAAGAGTATTGGTGTTAGGTCTTCTTTGAAGGTCTGATAGAATTCTGCACTAAAACCATCTGGACCTCTGCTTTTTTTGGTTGGAAGACTTCCAATGACAACTTCTATTTCTTCAGGGCTTATAGAACGGTTTAGATGGTCTATTTGATTCTGATTTAATTTTGGTATTTGATATCTGTCAAGGAAATTGTCCATTTCCTCAAAATTTTCCAGTTGTATTGAATACAGGTTTTTGTAGTAGGATCTGATGATTTTTTGAATTTCCTCAGTTTCTGTTGTTATCTCTCCTTTTTCGTTTCTGATTTTATTAATTTGGATACTATCTCTCTGCCCTCTGGTTAGTCTGGCTAAGGGCTTATCTATCTTGTTGATTTTCTCAAAGAACCAACTCCTCGTTTTGTTGATTCTTTGTATGGTTTTATTTGTTTCTACTTGATTGATTTCAGCCCTGAGTTTAATGATTTCCTGCCTTCTACTCCTCTTTGGTGTATTTGCTTCTTTTTGTTCCAGGGCTTTCAGGTGTGCCATTAAGCTGTTAGTGTATGCTTTCTCCCGTTTCTTTTTGGCAGCACTCAGAGCTATGAATTTTCCTCTTAGCACTGCTTTCATTGTGTCCCATAAATTAGGGTATGTTGTGCCTTCATTTTCATTAACTTTCAAAAAGTCTTTGATTTCTTTATTTCCACCTTGACCAAATTATCATTGAGTAGAGCATTGTTCAGCCTCCATGTGTACGTGGGTTTTCTTTTGTTTTTGTTGCCATTGAAGACCACCCTTATTCCATAGTGATCTGATAGGAGGCATGGGATTAGTTCTATCTTCTTATATCTGTCGAGGTCTGATTTGTGACCAATTATATGGTTAATTTTGGTGAAGGTACCATGAGGTGCTGAGAAGAAGGTGTATTCTTTAGCTCTAGGATGAAATGTTCTATATATATCTGTTAGTTCCATTTGGTCCAAGGCTTCAATTAGATTCACTGTGTCCCTGTTTAGTTTCTGCTTTCCTGAACGATCCATTTCAGAGAGCGGGGTGTTGAAGTCACCCACTATTATTGTGTGAGGTGCGATGTGTGCTTTGAGTTTTAGTAAAGTTTCTTTTATAAATGAGGGTGCCCTTGCATTTGGAGCATAGATATTCAGAATTGAGAGTTCTTGTTGGTGGATTTTTCCCTTGATCAGTATGTAGTGTCCTTCTGTGTCTTTTTGATGACTTTAGGTTGAAAATCAATTTTATGTGATATATATATTTTATCTGATATCTGATGGCTACTCTGGCTCGTTTCTTGGGGCCATTTGCTTGTAAAATTGTTTTCCAGCCTTTTACTCTGAGGTAGTGCTTGTCTTTGACACTGAGGTGCGTTTCCTGCATGCAGCAAAATGCTGGGTCCTGTTTATGTATCCAGTCTGCTAGTCTATGTCTTTCTATTGGGGAATTGAGACCATTGATATTAAGAGAGATTAAGACATATTGATTATTGCCATCTGCCATTCTTGACGCTATCTTTATGTTTGAGTGGTTATCTACTTTTGGGTTTGATTCAAGAAGGTTATTATCTCATTTTTTCCAGGGTGTTGTTTCTCTCCCTGTATTGGCAGTTTCCACCTATTATCCGTTGCAGGGCTGGATTTGTGGAAAGATATTGTGAAAATTTGGTTTTATCATGGAATATCTTGGTCTCTCCATCTATGGTGATTGAGAGTTTTGCTGGGTATAGTAGTCTAGGCTGGCATTTGTGCTCTCTTAGTGTCTGCATGAGATCTGCCCAGGATCTTCTGGCTTTCATAGTCTCTGGTGAGAAGTCTGATGTGATTCGGATAGGTCTTCCTTTGTATGGTACTTGGCTCTTTTCTCTTACTGCTTTTAATATTCTTTCTTTGTTTAGAACATTTGGTGTTTTGATTATTATGTGACGGGAGGTATTTCTGCTCTGGTCAAGTCTGGAGTTCTGTAGACTTCTTGTACGTTCATCGGCATCTCTCTCTTTAGGTTAGGGAAGTTTTCCTCCATAATTTTGTTGAAGATGTTTACTGGCTCTTTAAGTTGCAAATCTTCACTCTCATCTATACCTATCATCCTTAGGTTTGGTCTTCTCATTGTGTCCTGGATTTCCTGGATGTTTTGGGTTACACGTTTTTTGCATTTTGCATTTTCTTTGACTGTTGAGTTGATGCTTTCTATGGAATCTTCAGCACCTGAGATTCTTTCTTCCATCTCTTGTATTCTATTGTTGATGTTTGCATCTATGACTCCTGATTTCTTCCCAAGGTTTTCTATCTCCAAAGTTGTCTCCCTTTGTGATTTCTTAGTTGTTTCTACTTCCTGTTTTAGTTCCTGGATGGATTTGCTGAGATCCTTCACTTTTTTGTTTGTATTTTCCTGTATTTCTTTAAGGTATTTTTGCATTACCTCTTTAAGGATTTCTGCCTGTTGACCCACGTTCTCCTGCATTTCTCTGAGCGATTTTTGTGTTTCCTCCTCATGGGAATCCATCTGTTGATCCATTGTCTCCTGCATTTCTTTAAGCAGTTCTCATGTTTCCTTTGTAAGTGCATCTATCCGTTGTTTCATTTCTTTAAGCAATTTTTGTGTTGCCTCCTTATGGGCATCTGTCTGTTTACCCATATTCTTCTGCATTTCTTTATGCAGTTTTTGTGATTCCTTTGTGAGTAGTACATCTACCTGTTGATTCATCTCGTTAAGCGGTTTTTGTGTTGTCTCCTTGTGGGCCTCCATCTTTTGATCCATGTTCTCCTGCATTTCTCTAAGCGATTTTTGTGTTTCCTTTGTAAGGGCTTCTAACCGTTGATTCATGGTCTCCTGTAATTCTTTATTAGATTTATTTGTGTCCTTCTTGTGATCCTCTAATTGCATCATGAGAAGTGATTTTAAATCCAGATCTTGTCTTTCGGGTGTGGTGGGGTATCCAGGACTTGCTGCTGTTGGAGAGTTGGGTTCGGATGGTCCCACATTACTTTGATTTCTGTTAGTAACATTCCTACGTTTGCCTTTTGCCATCTGGATACCTCTGATGTTAGTTGGTCCTGCTGCCACTGGCTGTTGGTTGGACCTCCTGTGAGCCTGCAAAGCTATTTCTGCCCCCCTTGGATTACCAGGATTCCCCTGGCACAGATTTCTGGGGCCTGCCCTGCTCCTGAGTGACTTTGGAGCCCTGATGTGCCTTGCCCCAAGTGATGTTATATTGGGGAGTCCTTGCACATCCAAAGGCTCAGCCTAGTGGATTCCTGGAGCAGAGGTCGCCAAAGGGAGGCTGGTAGGCTCCTACCCTGTGCAGGGGTGTGAGATCTCTCCTAGAGTGGGGGGGTAGGGGGCGTCCCTCTGCCAGGCAGAAGTCCCATAGCAGAGCTGGCACGCTGGTTACTGCAGATCTGCCCAGCTCTTGGGAGCCGCATACACAGAAGCCGCCCGAGACCCAAGTTATATTATGCCTGTCTGTCTCCAAGCCTGGCAGTCCCAACTTCCCGGCCACTGGAGCAAAGATGGCGAAGTGCCCTCTGCACTCTCTCGGTGGCACTGGTCACCCTGCATAGGCGATGGCCTACAGCAGATCTGGCACCCAGACGACCACAGCGCTGTCCCGTTCTTGGGAGCAGGCGGAAGCCCCAACAGGCCGTGTCCCAAGCGATGTTATATTGGGAAGTACCTGGGTACCTGTCTCTTCAGTGCAGTCTACAGGAACAGAGGTCGCGGAAGGGAAGCTGGTAGCCTCCCGCCTCAAGTCTCTTAAGAAAGAAATTTAAGGAGATCTCAGAAGATGGAGAGATCTCCCATGCTCATGGATCAGCAGGATTAACATAGTGAAAATGGCCATCTTGCTAAATCAATCTACAGATTCAGTGAAATCCCTATCAAAATTCCTATTCAGTTCTTCACAGGGATAGAAAGATTATTAGTTTTGATTCCTATTCACATCCCTAAGTATGAATGAACTCAATTTATAACACAGAAGCTAGAGTTTTGTTTTACAACACTTCATGTAGAGAGACAGCACATCATCTCAATCTACCTGAGTGCAATTAATTGTTTTTTAAGATAAGTCTCTCTGTAATTGTTTTGTGTTCAAGAAAAGTAGACAGATAAGCTCAGGCTTTTAACTGTTTTATTTCATGTTCAACTTTATGATGCTAGCAGTAAGAAAGGAAAATTTCTAAAAATATTTACAGAAACAGCCAGAAAGACAAAACAGTGAGGGGACTTGACATACAGGACTCTCATGGAATAAAAACAAAATAAAACAAAACAGAAAACATATAAGATCATTGCTTGGAAAATATATTCCACTCTCCCAACCTTTCCTTAGAGCCCAACCACTGCCTTGAACAGTAAACACTGTCTGCCTGGTGTAAATAGTGGGTAAACAACAACTTCTCACTTGGCTCGCAAGATGTGCACAGCAAAGGGAGAGAACTGCAAACCAAATAAAATGAACTGTCGATTCCACTCAGGGAAGCACTTAAAACTAGTTATGCATAGAAACTGCAGCAACTCATTTACTCATAAAAATCAATAAGCCTGCCACCTGGGTCATCAACAGAGCCCTCTCCACTGCAGGAAAGTGATTCCCTGCTCTCATAAAAGCCACACACAATCTGTACCCCTCATTAAGCTTCTGCAAAGACAAAGCAGTATTTCTTTTTTCAACTGAGAAACAGGTAAGCATTGTTACCACTTATTCTATCTGTAAGAAATGACTCCACATTGCTTTTAACACGTCTCTCTTCATTGGAACACCCTTCCTGGAATATTTGGTACACAGGCTTTCAAACTGAATCTCGATTCTGCGGTCACACCCTACTTGAAAGGACCAGTGTTAAATGCTAGGAAATGTCATCTCTGAGATCACTTTCCTCAATGAAAATAAATTTGATACTGTCAAGTGCATGTTTGGCTTTAAACTTCAGAAAGTATATATAAACTTTTTGCCCAATTTCAGACAAAAAAAAAACCATTCTGACAACCTTGGAAAGTGATTGATAATGATTTCTGAACTAGCATATCGTAAATTTTGGCAGTCACTGGCATGGTTTAACATTTACGTCTATTATATCAAATACAAGAGGGAAGGTTGGGAAGGGGCATGTGTGCAGATAGTTGCCTGGCGTGTATGAGGTCCTGGAGTGATTGACATTATAAATGACTTATAAAAGAAAGAGGGAGACTGAGAAGGGAAGTCCAATGAGCTAAGTGTCTGAAGACTACTAGATTTTAGTTTCCTTCCCCTCTCTCCATCTGCTTGTGTTTGATCAGGAAAATTCTCTTCTTGAAGAATATCCTGAAGCTTTCTGGACATAGATCCTTACTAAGTTAACTGTTGTCCTGTATTTGAGCTGCTGCCAGCACCCTTTATGGTTATTCTTCCTCTACCTCCCTCGACCAAGCTTTCTTCTATTAAGGAAAGAATTGTGTTGAAAGTATCGTTAGCCATAAAAGCTATTGAAGACTATTTCTCCTGCTTTTCCCCTCTTATCCTAGGAGAGGTCTCAGCATTGAATTCCTATTGACTTTTATCTACAGAGATGGTCTAGGGGTTTTTCCTCTGAAAATTTCATTTTCTATCCAATAAAACCACGTATTAATTTCATTTATTTCAAGCCAGGATATTTTAAATAACTAGAGTAAACTTAGAACTACTTTACTTTGACTTCCAAAGGAAAACATCAAAATATATTTCTGTTGAAAATTTTGTGCTTACAAATGGAAACTGGATTTTATTTTCCATTTTAGTTCGATGATAGTAACTAGGCACAAATCCAAAGGAACCTGCTTTCTGGTGTCTCAAAGGAGGACATTCTCATCAATCACAAATGCCATTAGTAGCTTATGAAATAGACATTCTTTAATATTAACTTTTCAAAGTCCTATAGCTTATCTCTTGTAATAGAGCAAAATTTATATCTATTGATGTTAAAGAATAGGTCTCAAACTATTCAAAATGTACCTTTCTGACTTCCTAGGCTTTGGTACCCACTGCTTGAAGTACAGGAAAACATAGCATCTCTTCTACTGTCTCAGACGCTTCACTAGGTCCTGGCTGCAATTGTGCTTTGAGATAAGCCAGAGAAAGAGGAGTCACACTGGGGGTTTTTGATGGCAAGATTGGGTGGTTTCTTTCCTGTGCTGAGACTTGAATGCTGTTTCACCCCAAGTAAATATCTTCTCCTCTATCTATAGTTTCATTTTCTATTACCTATGGTCAGCTGAGTCCAAAATGTTAAATGAGAAATTACAGCAATAAAAAGTTCATAAAGTTCAAATTGTGTTCTGTTCCGAGTGAAATGATGAAAGATCAGACTGTCCCACTTGGATCTTCCTTTACTATGAATCAGGCCTCAACTGCTAGTCACTTAGGAGTCACTCAGAGTAGCAATTTATCTTATTTAATCATGACATTTTTTTGTATGCTTGAGTTCAAGTAATCCTCATTCAACCTAATACAGGCCTCAGGTGCAAAAGGACTGATAAGGAGAGGCAAGGAGCATGCATTTTGAAAGGCTGATTAAAGCTGGCACCAGGTAGCGATGCTGCAGAATACAAGACAACACAAATGAACACACAATATGGATAGGGTCTCATACCGTCCAGTTTTCCCTGTGCCCCTCAACATGTCACCCAGTGAGGTGACTCCTGCTCACAAAGGCTGAATAGTGTGACTTGACTGAAGTAAGGCCTGTCTTTTCTTGACCTGTTCTAGATTACCAACTACAACACCTACACAAAATTTGGTACTGGGTATTCAATTATCACATGTAATTCAGCTAAACCTGGTGTCCCTTTGTTCATCCTAGTAAAACAGGAAAGCAAGGAGGGTGTCTTTGTTTGCCTCAGCAAACACTGTGGACAATCTGATACAAAGAGAGGTTATGTCTTACTCTTGCAAAGAAATTACACTACCAATGTTTAGGCCTGACTTTCATATAGATGTGAAAGTCTGTAGAATTTTAAAAGTCTGTAGAATTGAAAATGATCTATATTCTCTTGTAATGTATCCCTAGAAACACCTCCGAATACATCTAAAACTCTTCATTCCTTCTTTTTTTTTTTTTTTTTTTTTTTTTTTTTTTTTAATTTAATTTTATTTTATTTTTTTAATTTACATTCCAAATCACTTCCCCTTTCCCGTTTCCTCCCTCCCCGAAAGTCCCATAAGCCCCCTTCCCTCCCTCTTTTCTCCGTTCAACCCCCTCTCATTACTCTGTCCTGGCGTTCCCCTACATCCAGTCTTTCCAGGACCAGGGGTCTCTCCTTCCATCTTTTTAGAAATCTATTGATATGCTGATTGTGTCTAGGGTATTCTGAGATTCTGGGTCAATATCCCCTTATCAGTGACTTCATACCATGTGTGATCTTTTGTGATTGGGTTACCTCACTAAGGATGATATTTTCAAGTTCTGACCATTTGCCTAGGAATTTCGTGAATTCATTGTTTTTAATTGCAGAGTAGTATTCCATTGTGTAAATATACCACATCTTCTGAATCCATTCCTCCGTTGAGGGACATCTGGGTTCTTTCCAGCTTCTGGCTATTATAAATAAGGCTGCTATGAATATAGTGGAGCATGTGTCCTTATTGCATGCAGGTAAAGTCTCTGGGTATATGCCCAGGAGTGGTATAGCCGGATCCTCCGGAAGTGTCATGCCCAGTTTTCTGAGGAGCCGCCAGACTGCTTTCCAGAGTGGTTGTACCAGCCTGCAATTCCACCAGCAGTGGAGGAGTGTTCCTCTTTCTCCACATCCTCGCCAACAACTGCTGTCTCCTGTGTTTTTGATCTTAGCCATCCTGACTGGTGTGAGATGGAATCTCAGGGTTGTTTTGATTTGCATTTCCCTAATGACTAAGGATGATGAACATCTCTTTAGGTGCTTCTCAGCCATTAGATATTCTTCAGGTGAGAACTCTTTGTGGAGCTCTGTACCCCATTTTTTAATAGGGTTACTTGCCTCTCTGGAGTTTAACTTCTTGAGTTCTTTGTATATCTTGGATATTAGCCCTCTGTCGGATGTAAGGTTGGTAAAGATCATTTCCCAGTTAGTTGGTTGCCGCTTTGTCTTTTTGACGGTGTCTTTTGCCTTGCAAAAACTTTGTAATTTAATGAGGTCCCATTTGTCTATTCTTGATCTTAGAGTATAAGCTATTGGAGTTCTGTTCAGGAAATTCTCCCCTGTGCCCATATGTTCAAGGTTCTTCCCTAGTTTCCCTTCTATTAGTTTCAGTGTGTCTGGTTTTATGTGGAGATCTTTGATCCACTTAGAATTGAGCTTAGTGCAAGGAGATAAGGATGGGTCAATTTGCATTCTTCTGCATGTTGACCTCCAGCTGAGCCAGCACCATTTGTTGAAAAGGCTATCTTTTTTCCACTGGATGGTTTTAGCTCCTTTGTCAAAGATCAAGTGACCATAGGAGTGTGGATTCATTTCTGGGTCTTCAATTCTGTTCCATTGATCTACATGTCTGTTACTGTACCAATACCATGCAGTTTTTAACACTATTGCTCTGTAGTACAGCTTGAGGTCCGGGATACTGATTCCCCCAGAGGTTCTTTTACTCTTGAGAATAGTTTTAGCTATTCTGGGTTTTCTGTTATTCCAGATGAATTTTTGAATTGCTCTTTCTAACTCTATGAAGAATTGAGTTGGGATTTTGATGGGGATTGCATTGAATCTGTGTATTACTTTTGGTAAGATGCTCATTTTTACTATATTAATCCTGCCAATCCATGAGCATGGCAGATTTTTCCATCTTCCGAGGTCTTCTTCAATTTCTTTCTTCATTCCTTCTTAATGGCAGATAGAATCCAAACAAGGCCCACCTTTGAATGGGAAGCTTCCAGATTCTTGCAATACTTGTTTAAACCTGAGTGTGAATTCCTATGGCTCAGCATAATTTCAGGGAACAACAAAAGGACAATTCCCAATGTCTTCCTTTCAGAGAGGCAAGTCCAGTCTTAGTATGTCTCTCTTCCCACTGCATACTTGCTGGATGCTAGACAACAACGGTGCGCTATACTCTTGGCTACATCTCATGTACAGTCTCTCAGTGTGAATCTTGAGGGAACTGACAGCCACAGTGGCTGCTGATAGACACGCTTCTAAAGACCTAAAGATCTGTTCTATAAACTATTTGACACGTTTACTTTTTGGTCACATTGCCATAAGAGATGAGAATTATGTGACCAACTTATGTGTCCAGCTCCAGATCATCCCTATCTTTAGGATTCTGTATTTTACAGTGACACTACTTCCTTTAATTGTTTCACTGTAACAGGATAATATAAACTGAGTCACTAAGAAAAAGCAAACTTATCTCACACAGTTCTGCAGGTTGCAAAGCGCAAGGTTCTTAGATTGTAGATCTTGTATTGTTTGCCCACATGGGCAGACAGGATAAAAGATCTCAGTTCTCACTCCTGAGAGTGTTTATAAATAGGTAAAGGATGCATCTTTAGAACCTAACCACTAGCAAATGCTGTACCTCCTAATCTCATCATACTAACGATGTGGTTTCAATATAGTGACTTTGAGTGAGAATTAATTTTCAATGTATTGTTATAAAATTAACAAATACAATCCAAAATAAAAATAAAATATTTAAATAATATAAACATTAGGGTTTCTGTTGGAATATGGTCTCTCCCGTCTTATCTCTATAAGGATTTTATCATGAAGGTATGTTTGATTTTGTCAAAGTCTACAGCTATTCGCATGATCCCATGAATGTTCTTAAAGCCATTTACATAATTTACTGCTTCTGTTGTCTTGCATATTTTCCTGCATCCTTAGAATAAAGTGAAGTTCATTAGGATGGTTGATTGTCTTGTTATATGACTGTGCTATGTTTGTAAGAATTTTATTGAGGTATTTGCATCTATGTTCATCAATGATATTGGCTTATGGTTTAATTGTTTATTTATTATTTGTTTTCCATCAAACATTATTTCAGAACTGTAATTTCTGTTCCCTCCATTCCTCCAAGTCACATCCCACCCCCATCTACTTCTCTTCACTTTCCCTTTAAAAAATCACAACAGACCTCCCAGGGACAGGCACAATTGTGATGTCTTTATCTGGTTTTAGCATTAGAGGAATGGTGGTTTTGTAGAAGGAGTTTAGAATGCACCAATGGTTTCAAACACAAAAATATTTAAGAAATATTAGAGCAGGTACATACTATAAACATACTTTATTGTATTGAAGGCACAACTAGTGCTAGTGTCTTGCTAATATCAATGAATTTCAGGGTTTGATTTTGTTTTCTCTTAACTCATTATCCCTTCAAATAACATTATTGTCTCTTTAACTTTTTGCTAATAATTATAGTAGAATATTATTCCTGTCACAATGGTGCAGTATATTAATCTGTGAATTGTGTTAAGCAATTGAATTAAATGCAATCTCTTACTGTTATTGCTGTTTGGAGAATGAAGATGTCGGCAGCAAAGCAAAGAGAAAGCTGCAGAATTACAGTAAATTCAGTGTGATGTTGCTATTAGTCTAAGTGCCTTAGCTAAATGCTACCAACTGAGATCATTAACTGTGCTTCCATAGCAATTTTCTTAATGTTATATAGCAACTTCACTTTGAAAATACCCATTTCCAATTCCTGTAGCCCAATGAACATCATCAGTAATAAAATTACATGTTTCATCACATAGCCAGAGAGCAGTTAATGTTATGCCCTGAAAATCTGTCCCTGGCTGCTATAAATCTGCTCAGACAACATGTATTCAATATAACTGAACCTAGAATAAGTAGGAGAACAGCATGAGAAGTGTAAGGCCAGTCCGCCATACTTTAAAATATTTTTTAAAAATTCATTTATTTATTTTTTACACTCCATATTTTATCCTCTGACTGTTCCACATCCCATACCTCCTCTCCTTCCCCCTGTCTCCACATGGATGTCCCCACCCACCACCCCACTTGACCTCTAAACTCCATGAGCCATCTAGTCTCTTGAGGGTTAGGTGCATCATCTCTGATTGAACAGAGACCTGGCAGTCCTCTGCTGTATATGAGTTGGGGGCCTCATATCAGCTGATGTATGCTGCCTGGCTGGTGGTCCAGTGCTTGAGAGATCTCTGGAGTCCTGATGGAGTTGGCGGATAGGGCAACCTAATCTGGTATTTGGTGAGGGAAAAGGACTGAAGCACTGAGGGCCAGCAGAAAGAACGGAAACGGGCAACTTTGGGAGATAGGAGGTTGGGGGGACCCTCCAGAATGCACCAGAGACCTGGGAAGTGAGAGAGCTTAGATGAAATGCCCAACAGTAGGGAGAGGGAACTTATAGAGCCCATCTCCAGCAGGAAGACAGGGCATCAAATGAGGGAGGGAGCATATCACAGTCACAACTCTGATCCATAAGTGGTTCTGTCTGAAAGAACTGTAGGGATGGAAATGGAAAGGACCCTGAGGAAAAGAAGGTCCAGCGACAGGCCCAAAGTGGGATCCAGCTCAAGGGGAGGTCCCAACGTCTAACATTATTACTGAGGCTCTGGAGCGCTCACAAAAAGGGACCTATCATGACAGCACTCTGGAAGTTCCAACAATCAGCTGTAACAGTCAGATACAGTTATTTGCATCTACCCAATGGATAAAAGCAGCTCACCTTTGTTGAATTAGGGAAGACTGAAAGAAGCTGAGGAGAAGGGCAACCCTGAAAGATGACCAGCATACTTTAAAATATTAAGAAACCATGCAAGTGATAGAGTAGAAAACATCAAATTCATATCCATTTGCTATTTCTGTTTATCAGTTGCTGCTCTTAATGCCACATACTACATAGAGATTTTACTTTGGTTGGGCTCAAACAAAAACTAAAAAAGTGAAACCTCAAAGATTTCATTTGCAACATGTTATGGTAAATCTCCACCCCCAATAAGCCCATGCAAAGAACACACAACTCAATTATAATAATTATAAGCTGCACATCTAGATTGGGCAGATATGTCACTAGACTACTCTATTCCCCAGCTTTGAAATCCCTTGTGACTTGTGGCTCCTCCAGGCCACATGTTTCTGCTCCATCTTTCTTCCACCTCCTCTTCCTCCAATGGTCTCTGCTCCATTTCCTCGTCTCCCCCTCTTCTTCCTTCCCTCTCCCTCTCTAAAATCCCCAGCCCCAACTTTCCCTTCCACTGCCCAATCACAGGCTCTAGCCTTTATTTGACCAGTTAAAATGGGAAGAAGGTTCACATAAAATCACCTGAGTATGAGAGGCACTCACTCCTCATAAGAGCAGCCCCTTTTGAGGAAATAAAATTAGCATCAAAATCCAAACAGCACCAAGGCAATCCATAACAGCAACTCCTTTGGAGATCCAAGAAAACCAGCAACTTAAAGTTATTTAACACTGCAGCAGAAAACTGTGGCTATCCAAAGTTAAGCCCAGGAAGTCAGACTTCAGAGTTTTGTTCTTCCTTCTCCTTCTGATAAGAGTCTTCATAATGGTCATTGGTTTCTTTCTGATGATGGTGGCAATGCTCCCCTAAAATAAACACTTATTTTTAAAAGCTAGCTTTGGATGATGATTGTGGGTTCTCTAAGCTGGATTACAATTCCCCACCCTGTCCCTAAACACACCCCCTCTGCTTGTCCTTTGTTCTCAAAGATCATTTTCTTCATTTCCAGTTGTTCTGTCCTAGCATACATTGTTTTATGACCTTTGTTTTCATTTTTAAAAATTGCTGCTCATGACCTTTGTTTTCTTTTTAAAATATTGCAATTGTATTGGATGGCCAGTTGGTGAGCTCTTCCCTGGGAAAGACTATTTCTTCTGTCATCCCCATTCTTTCATTACCTGTAGTACTTTTCCTAATATTGAAGCCAAATGAGTCTTTCCCTTTCCATGTGTTGTGTTTATTGGTGTTATCCTTGCTCTGGTCATGTTTTAGGTATCCATATTGGTGAGACTAAATGTGTCTAGGTTATGCAATCTCAGAGCAAACTCTCTTTTCCTCTGGCTTTATAGTCATTCTATAGTTGCTAATATACAAAAAATGTTGCTAACAGAGATTAGTATACATATTTGCACACAAGTTACTCTGATGGTTATCCAAGCCCACATTACATTGTAGAAAAGCAACATTCCTTCACTCTGTGACTTTATGACCTATTTGTGTTTGTTTGAGTATTATGACACAAAACACAGAAGATCTCTGACATTATAGGTTTGAAATTCCTTTTTTTTTTTTTTTTTGGTTTTTCGAGACAGGGTTTTTCTGTGTAGCCCTGGCTGTCCTGGAATTCACTTTGCAGACCAGGCTGGCCTCGAACTCAGAAATCCTCCTGCCTCTGCCTCCCAAGTGCTGGGATTAAAGGCGTGCGCCACCACCGCCCGGCTGAAATTCCTTTCTTTTATAGTGAGATTCATTCTAGAAGTCTCAATTCTTCTGAAAGTTTGTTCAACTTCTTTTTAAATGACACTTGACTTGCTGTGTCTCGGGAGTGTATGCTTGGTGGTCATTGTTGTGGATACAGGCGTTCACAGAGTTCAAGGTCTCTCTACATAATGGCCCTCTGTGGTCTTGTATCTCACTCTTTCCTGACATATGACCAAATTAGAACCTAATCTCACAAGGGTTGGATTATTTCATCTTTCAGAATGACCTACTCTGCTTTAGAGCTTTATCTCTACCTGTCAATTAAGTTACCAGTGTTCCCTGTACTTTGGCATTCTCACACATGGATGACATTATTCTCAACTCCTATGTTAGTTACATTTACTCAAAAATGAAGTAAAAAGTTAATATACATATGGTTAATGGAAAGCATTGTCTATTTTAAAACAAAATGTATTATAGTATTCATTAAAACTAAAAATGTGTTGAGTGTGTTGGTGCACCTTTAAATACAGCACTTAGAGGGAGAGGCTGGTGAGTCTGAATTCCAGGTCCAACCTGGTCTACATAGAAAGTTTCAGGCTATCCAGGGCTACATAGTAACATTAATTAATTAATTAGTTAATTAATGAGAATTATAAAATGTAGATGCTTTCTCTTTTGTTTTGTTTTGTACATTTACTTATATGTCTAACTTTAGTAGATGTAGTTTCATTTCATCACGTTTACTACAAGCTTTGATGACATCTAATACTGTATATAAACAATAAATCCTTCTCTACTCCACCAAAAATGAGAAACGTTAACTATAAAAGTGGAACATAGGTCTGCAATGAGTGACAATAGAATAAAAATGAACATGCTGATTTATACATAACTCATAATGTAATTGAATTTTCCAACCCATCAACAGTGGTGAATTAAACAAGAAGGTACAGGAGGCTTAATCATGCAAAAATTGAGCCACAGATCAGCATAATGAACTTCAATGTGAGATAGGAATCTGTCCTCTGCCTGTTACCTGAACACTCAGTGAGGGTATCTTGCTCTGTGATCAGCATCTGAGTATCTATAAACTGAGCCATACGCCTATGGAGTAGCAATTATTCCCAACACTGAAGAAGATACTGGTTGTGTGGGAGTTACTGAAACACGGCAGGTTTGTGTAGTGGGTAATTATTAAGAAAGAGTACTGCCCTGCCAGGCCTCTGCACCACTCCTTCCAAGTATCTGGTAAAGCATGACACTTAAACTTAAATAGTTAACCAAGTATAATTACGTATATCAAACTCCCAAATACATAATGCCAATTTGCAATGATAAAGTCTATCCTAATATTTCTAACCTCTCCAAAATACCAGAAATATGTCTGAAGCCATCTGGATATTCGTGTCTCTTTCTTTGCTCTGCTAGTGAGGCCTTCTGAGCCTCCCCTTCTCTCTTTTGTTCTTCCTCCTCTCTCCCCTCCAATCACGGGCCTCTCACTGCCTAAATATGAATGGATAGGAAATATCTTGCAAGAGTTTTGCTTCTGAAAAAGAACTTAGGAGAGAGCATTAAAGGACGTATTTGCCTGTACATTACCATGTATGTGCTATCTTTGCAATATAAGTACCATGGAGTTTGGATTTCCAATGTGTTGTAGATGACTGATAAAGGTCATGTGATAACTACCCGATCCTAGAAAATTATACACAGTTCACTGAATGATGCTTATTTTCCAAGAAAAAGAAGTATATACTCTCAGGGGAAAATACTTGTTGGAATCTGACTGTTAAATAATTTTTTGAATAGCTCTACATTGTGGGAACAGTGAATGAGAGATTGGGAAGGATGGTAGGCAGAATTTTGAGTGAGAACATATCAGGTTACTATATCACCTTTGATAAGATCTTAGGTAAAACATCCCAAAGCAGATAAGTGAGACCTTCGAGGCCTTGGGATGTAGTCCTCAAATGTAATTTTAGAAATTCACTACCAATTTTATTATATTGAATCAAATCATCTTGTGAGATTTCATCCTCGATGTCAATTAATCTGGATATATAAACCAGTCCCAACTGCTTTTTAAAGTGTTTTTGAGACAGATACAAAGAGCTCAATTAGTAATAGAAAACCACATTGCTGTCACCCTTCAGTTTCTATCAAATGCACTTATGACAACCTATGTAACAGAGTATGTGCCAAAATGTAATTGGAAATATTTGTATTGTCTCAGGGAGAGTCCTACATTGCTCTTTTTAACAAATATAAATATAAAGAATTAGTTCTCATTATAGCCTCTGTTTTGCTTATTTGTTCTGTTTCTGACCAGTGTATAGTGATTACATAGTGGATACAACTGGAGTTATGACACATTATCAATTGTTGCAGTTGACATGCTGCCTGGGGCATAATTCATTTGACTGACCTGATTTTATAAGAAAAAAAAACATTTATAGTAACTCAACTTTGGAAGCTTCTTTGAGTAAGAATGATGAACCTTGTACCATCTTTATTTTCTCTGAGATTCTTGACTCTTTTATAATAACATCTACTCAGATGATCACATAGCTTATGTCTCTGGTAATCAGCCTTCTGGTTCCTTCAGATTTCCCATGACTACAGCACTAAGAATTCTTTCTCTCATTGGCTTATGCAGGAAGAACAGTCAAAGGAGGGAGAATCCTATGCTGGTTAAAAAGTATGTTTCACAGAGATACTGGGCCTGAGCAAAGGGTCATCAATACATCCCAGTGATCAGCCAGTAACAGCAGCTTAGGAATTTGTCTAATGTATATTATATTTTTTAAACTCAGTATTCCAGAACTTGGAGGCTTTTCCTTAGAAAAATTCATACATAAATTTGGCACCTATTTTATTCATTGCAGCTTGCAAGGTATGTCCAGGTAATAATTAGCAAACCATGGTACAGAGTCATGCTATAAATTTAAGATCAAGATTAAACAAAAATATAGAGTTCTGAAAACAAGCCTATCTTTGCATTCTATAAATTTTATAAAACATTTCCCTCACATTTTCAATCTAACCATATGGTAAATCTATAAAGAAAGACTAAATTAGGATTTCAAACTGATGGTTTCATAACTAAGTCTGCTGATTGGTTCAGTGGGTTAGAACTCCTAATACTTAAGCCTTGACAAGCTAAGTTACATCCTGGGACCCCCATGGAAAGAAAGAAACAACTGTCACATTTTCTTTTCCCTCCTCCACACACAGTATGAATGTGTACCAACACACACACACACGCACACACACACACACACACACACACAACTCACCCCCCCCCCGGGTAGGAATGGGCATCAGAACTTACACACATCCATTACCACAAGTATCATACATAGAAATATTAAATCACAGGCAGACTAAAAAATGATTGAAAAATCTAAAAGCAGAACAATTTTAAAATATTGTCCTAGGAAAATACTATCTTTAAATATCATTGGGTAAAGATTAAAGGAGTGACAGAGTAATTAGCATACAAAATCCTTTCCTGAAATGCTGCTCAAAAAGTAAACCAAATAACTATGAAAATATATTCATGTTGAAAAGTCCCATCCAATCAAAATTGTGGGTTTGAAAATATGTCTTATTATAAAATTTTGGGAAAAAATAGTTACTTCATAACAGGTTAAATGAGTTTTTGAAATGGTAACAATAACAACAGTATATATTCTTAAATATAAATTATTAAAATACCTTAAAATTAACAATCATGGAAATGTAAAATGATATAATGAAACAAATTTAGTAAGTAAAATTATGAGGCCTACTTAAGAAGAAATTGGAATACTCATTCTTCCCTGTCAGAGAAGTCAAGCCTGCAAGATTGCTCCTGAAAAAGAAAATTCAGAGCATACTTTTAGTAAACCATTAACTTTTTTTTCTTAGCTTTGACATTTTCTTTTATTATTTATTTTATTGTTGAGATTATGATATAATTACATCATTTCCCCCACCACTTTCTTCTCATCTGACCCTACCATACACACTTCCCTTTTTCAGATTTATGACTCCTTTTTTTCATTATTTGTTATAAACACACACACACACACACACAGATACATATACATAAGCATATCTAAATACATACTCTTACATACCCTGCTCAGTCTGTGCAATGCTGCTTGTATGTATGTTTCCTGGAGTGAATGACACCTTGGTAATGGATGATGAGATGCTTGCTATACCCTCAGAAGTTGGCTGGTGAGCATTTTAAAGAGGGTAGAGTCCCAGATAGGCTACATGGAACCCTATGTCAAAAGAGAACCTGCAGCTATAATACAAAAATTATTAATTATTTACAAGTATAAAACATCAGAGAATTAGAAAACAGACAAATTATAAATGAACAGTGGACCCCTGCTCAAGCAGCCATGCGAGAGTTCCTGAGAGATTTCTAGTTAGTGTCCTTTCCTCCCTGTCTAAGGACAGATTTCTGCATTCTTATTTTCCCAGTATGCAATACTGTATGTCCTGGAGTAAACTATTTTTACCCTGTCTTTGAGACAGATGTTTCAACGTCTAACTGCTCTCAGGAGCAAGAGGCTTTCAATACCCTCCTTGCAGTTCACCTTTGTGTTTGTTACAGGGTCAGGGAGTCTGCCACCATACAGGGAGGTCTGCGAGTACTTGAGACAAGCATGCTTATATTTAAAGTAAAAGGAGCCTCTTTCTTGTTCTCGGTGTCAGCTCTCAACATGAAGATTTAGCAATACAATTTACATGGCAGCTGGGATACTTTGAGATTTACTGTGCTTTCCAGAGAGTACATGTATATTATACAGTTAACAAAATTTGACATTTTATAAAATTACTCTCAGGAAAATTGATTTCGAACATTCCAAACATCAAACTGACAAGTGTGTGAATAATGCATATGTTATGCATATAATCATGTGTATAAGTTCTTATGTTTTATAACATGTCATAAATATGTAACAAATATGTAGAATATTTTCAATTAGGGAAACATGAACTTTAAAAAATATTATTAAAGAACAGGAGTGTATTCTCTCTCTAAGTACTTTGCATATACTCTATAGGATCTGTGACACGTAGTAAGTGTTAAAGGTCACATTAAATATTCAGTGGATAAAACACTTGCTAACTAGCTGACTTTGGTTCCCAGGGGCCTACATAGTGAAAGTAGAAAACCAAGCCCACCAGGTGTTCTCTGGCCACCATGTGCATGGCTTGGTATACTTTCCCCTCTCCTGAAATACATAAATAACTGTAATGGAAAGTTTTTCTTAGTAAATGGTAATAAATTCCTTTCAAATGTCCATGACCTCACCAACCCCAGAAAGTTTACAATGTTTACAGTACCAGATGTGAGTTCCCTTCTGATGAATGGGTTTTAAGTCTAATCAGACAGTTGTTGGTTACCAAGAACATGGGACTACCACATCTTACGCTCTTAAGGATGTCTTACCATGCTTGCTACTGCTGTGTCTTCACAGTATGGAGACCACCTGACTGTAGGGAGCCAAGGCAGATAGGATATATTCATACCATAGTGCCTGCCCTCAGTGTTTCAGGGAGCAGCATGTGGGAGGGGGTAGAAAGATTGCAAACCCCAGAAGACCAAGGGGGTGTGCACTGAGGTGTCTCCCCTAGAAATGAATGCATGAGCAAGACCATAGTAATGGCAATTAGCACTGTATTTATTAAGCTGGCAAGGGGAATTATCTGTGGGGTCCCACTCCTAGACAAAGAATTATAGACAATTGGAACAGTACCTTTTATTCTCCTGACTTAATTTTCATCTTGAAAACATACTACCTCTGTCTGTTAACCTAACTTTAGTCCTGGATTTTAGCCTCTGTAGAAATTTATTGAGGCCTAGAATATTATAAGCTTCTGAGACTTACTGCTGAATAAGCTCACCCTTTCTTCTTCTTTCTAAACTCTGGCTGGTTCTGACCCAAACTCCACTTCAAACTGATTTATTCCTGAATTGCTCTGTTGGCTTTACGCTAATTTTGACAATAAGTTCTAATCTTCTAGCTCCTTCTCATTTCCTGGATCATTCTGTTTTCACTTGTGTCTAGCTTGCTTTCTTTGCAATCTGTTTCTGTCCCACCATCCTAGTAAAATTCTCCCTCCGTTGCTCCCTCCCTGCCTCCCTCTCTCCCTCTCTTCACTGCTCTCTCTTAAGAAGTCTCTCCTTTCTCTCTCTTCTCCTGAGAGTTGGGTATTTTCTACTCTGTCAAATATTTTTCTGATTGGTCATGTTCTCTGCCATATAATTAGACATCACTTTCAAACATGGGTGTTTCTTTCTACATACTAACTTCACATTTATTATTTTGGATTAAAGGTGTGTATTAAGGCTGTGTCTGTATTCCAAGCAGAGGGATTAAGGGTGTATAGTAAGGCTGAGCCTGTTTAAAGGTTTTCCAGTAAACAACACAATCTCAGGGTTCACAGTGTGATCAAATATTCTGCAACAAGCAATTAATTATTGCTGGAAGAAGAATTAGCATGTTCCTAGAATGAGTCTCCTTATAATTTGTCCAATGTAGAGTGGTCAACCTTGAGATCCTATATACACAAACAACAGAAATGGACTCATCAGACTACATGTGCATGCACATGCTTGCATACACATAATAAGAATCAACTTGAGAGTGAGGGCTATGGGATGGGTTGGAGTAAGTTAAAGTCTGAGAAATGATATAATTCTATTTCAATTAAAGCATTAAAGTAAGTGTTAAGAAAACAGGAATAAGAAATTGTTCTTAAGCTAAAAGGAGCTACCCATTGTAAGAGGGTTCTGAATGATGTTTGTCATATATTTGCTTATTTCAAGATTGTTTACTACGTGTTTTCATCCTATTATCATGGAAGGGGGATTTAACTGATGTTACACAACCACCCTTTAGGATACGAGTCTGCAAACATTCATTCTGAATAATCGTGCTTGATAATTAACTGTGCAGTAGCATCTTCTGTTTACTGAACACACATTTCTGATCCAGTTTGGGCATTGGGAATATTCTGTGTTTGTGTCATGTTTGATTTTTTTTTTCCTGGCGGCTGAGATTATCCCTTCTTGCTTTAAAGCTATCACTGATTTAAGAAGATCACTAAAACTCAGTAGAATCCCCAAAGGCAGAAATGTTGGTCCTTTCAGGAGTTTCTTAGACGCCTGCTGGCTTTTAATGCTAAATTGGTGGAACAAATATGACTGAATCTATAGCCTAGAGGGATAATGCAGGCTTAAGTAATAAAAATAAAGCAATTGTCAGTAAGAAAGATGATTAAGTCTATAAATAAAATACTTAAGTACAATTATATGACCTGGAATTTTTCATATATGTGATTGTAACAATTATTTTTCAACAAAAAGTAGTTATTTTTTGTGAACGTGAGGAGCAGTACAAAAATTATGTGTGGAATATTCCTAAATTATAAGTCTCTGATACTGAATAGCACTATGCAATTGGTATATAAACAATGTAAAATTTAATGACTTCTTTATACCTTTTACCAAACCAATCAAACTCCTCATATTTTGAGGTTCTGCCAATTTTGTGATGATGATATATATAATCCACAAACTTTCACTTGTCCATAACTGCTTTCTGTGTGCAGATACATATCTAAGAGCCAAACAGGAAATGACATGCAAAAGAACATTCTCCTCTCAAGAGAATTCTGTCCCAATAGGTGGATACATAGAAAATGTGACTTGTGGTAAAGGTTACTTCAGTGATGAAAATAACATAGGGCCATGGTAAAGGTGTAGCTTTAAAACACACTGCTGCCTTAGCTGAGGTTGGTGATAGAATTCTATGTAAAGATGGAACATCAGGCTAAAGGAACCAATATGTTCTATAAGAAATGCAGTACAGAAAGATTAAATAATTAAAGAAGACTTGAAATATCAAGGAAATAGATGTAGGTAAAGAAGATGATCCTGTAAAAAAATGGAAATAAAATTAAGTAGATTGTCTAAGCATAGGTAAGGAGGTCATGGCAAGAAGCATTACTGAGAAAGTAGCAGGGACGTTTTAAACTAACAGGAAAAAATATAGGGCTTTAAACAAACTATTCTGTGTTGGAAATGAATTCTAACCCTTCAGAAGTAAGTAGAAGAGACTATGAAGACAGCAGTCTCTGAGACCTGAAGAAAAATTCCTGTACTCTTTACTGGTAGTGGGGAAAATATTAACAAAAAAAACCCATGCATTTTTGAACAGTTAAGAGATGAATCGTCTGAAATTTCATTAAAGCAAAAGTCAAGCACATAAGCAAGACACTGGAGCATGAACTGGGAATCCTCAGGTTCATACTTTAAATCCCCTGCAACAGTCAATGAGATGGTGTTGAGGACGGAGACTGTGTGGTGACGGCAGTAAAACTATGGAAACTGAGTAATACGTGATGCAGTGGAAGCATATGATACCCAGAAGCCTGAGTACACTGAATGCAAGGATGTGATCCTATGTAGAGATGAAGACTGGAACCTGTTCCCCATCAGAAGGGAAGAGGAATGTCTGCCCAGACCCAGGTGCTTACATGTGGCAGACGATAAAGGCAAATAATTTTGTTAGCTCTCGTGTCCTGTTAGCTCTGTGTCCTAAGTGAATGTGGAAGAGTGGATGACATCAGTAAATGGATGGTTCTGTTGATGTGTAAGTGGGAAATAACTGTATGTAAGCTAATATGTAAAAGTAGGAATCACTGAACTGGTAACAGAATATTGGCTGAGGTAGTGGTGTTGTTAGGTTGTTAAATGAGTAAGTAAACAGATGAGGCCACAGGTGTCAGGAAGTGAAAGTCAAGCTGATGGGTGATCCTCTTTATAAACCGTATGTCTTCAGGGTTTAATACAGGAATATACTGAAGAAAAGAGAATATGAAATGCAACAAACCAGTGAAACCCAAATAAATGAGAGGTCAATAGGTCATAATAAAGAGAGAAAAGGTTTGCTGTGTGTATATTTTTATTATATATATATATATGTATATATATATATATATATACATATATATATATATATTGCCTGTGTGTACCACATGTATACCTGATACCCACAGATCAGAAGGCATTAGATACCACAGAACTGGAGTTACAGAATGCAGTGTTCTTTCATTTGGATGCTGACCATGAACCTGGGTATGATCTTGATTGTTGAATCATTTCTCCAAACCCTAAGTTGTATGTGTCTCTAAAGTATCAAAGTCTGGAAAATATGGACTAACCACATGGTTGAAATTCTTTACCTTGTCCTTGTCCCTTCTCTAAGGCTATTTTCCTTCTGTTCACCTGTTTTTTGTAATTCGATATGATAATCTTTGTTTACCTTAATTTTTTAACTTTATTTTTCAAATGTTTATTCCCCTTCCCAGTTTCTCCTCCACAAACTCCTTATCCTATTCTCCTCTCCTCCTGCCTCTATGAGGGTGCTCCCCCACCCACCCCTCCACCCACTCCTGCCTCAGTGCCATCGCATTCCCCTGCACTGGGTCATCGAGCCTTCACAGGACCAAGGGGCTCCCCTCCTATTGATGCCTAACAAGGCCATTCTCTTTGTTTACCTTATTATAGTTTACTGTGTGCCATGTTTTTTTTTTTTTTTTTTTTTTTGGTTTTTCGAGACAGGGTTTCTCTGTGTAGCCCTGGCTGGCCTGGAACTCACTGTGTAGACCAGGCTGGCCTCGAACTCAGAAATCCTCCTGCCTCTGCCTCCCAAGTGCTGGGATTAAAGGCGTGCGCCACCACCGCCCAGCTATTTAAATAGATTTTAATCATATTATTCACCTTCCACAATTCCTTTCAGACCCTCTTCCTCTCCCTATCCAACCAAATCTAAGTTCTTTCTAAAAAATAAAAATAAAATAAAGAAAATAAAACTGCAATGCAATAACAACCCCCTCAAAACAAAATCTCAAGATAAATACACAGGCAAAAATAAAACAAACCAAAACAACAAAACACTAAACTATGCACATATATAGAAACACACACACACACACACACACACACACACATACACACTCACAAAGTGGAATCTTTTAGAAGTATGTCAACTATTCCTGAACACATGGCCTGTCCTAGAGTTAATATACCAGGGGTTGTCCCATTGGAGAAAACTGACTTTCTCTCCCCCAGGAGGTATAACTGACAGTTCAGTTGATAACATCTATTCTAGTGGCTAAGTATTCATTCATTCATTCATTCATTCATATATTTAAAAATGAAACAGAATAAACTATGATAACATTAAAAAAAGCAAACTAAAACAAAACTATCAGATCCAAGTTTTATAAGAGACGCCAATAGACAGAAAAGATCCCAAGAGAAGGTACAAGAAATGGAGACTCATTCATTTTCACACTCAGAAATCCCATAGGAACACTAAACTGGAAGTCATAACATATATGCAGAAGACCTGATGCAGCAGCGTGCTGGTCTGTTCATGCTGCTTCTGTCTTTGTGAGTTTATGTAAGTACCTCACAGTAACCAGTCTCTACATGTCTATGCTGTATTCATGAAATAACCACGGATCCAACAAGCACAGACTGAAAGAGAGGATGGAAGTCGCGAAGTAAGCACTGTTTGAAAAGTTAAGAGTAAGTTGGAAAGCCATGTGTCATAATAGAGATCTGCTTCTCCAAGGTGAGGATGAACTTGAATTCTGATAAAAACAAAAGTGGGTATGGTCAGTGGGGGGGGGGGGTGGTCCTGATTTTCTCCATGAGGCAGGCACTATTTATTCTCAATGCTACTTACAGTTATTTGAACTGGCATTATATCTTCTCAGTACTAGATATGTAGAGACATATGTACGTGTGATTAAATAATGAACAAGGAGGTCATAGTGACTACTGCAGAGAAACAGGCACACTTGGTGACCTCAAAGACTTTCTGAGACTCTTCTTGGATGAAGACGGGCTTAACAACAGAGTAAAATTTCAGGACAAGTCAGCAAGAAGCAGAAATGTACTTTATTAGAAAGAAACATTAACAAATATTAAAAGGCATTAGGGGAGAAATTGGCATGTCTTAAAAAGGGTGAGACGTACACCTACATTGTAGTGTAGACTTCTCCAGAGAGTCAGGCTTAAGCATTTACATGGTAGCCACATAAATGATGTTAGTGGCTTCCAAGTTACACCTCAAAATGTTACTACAGAATTGTTTTTTTATCATTATCTTTAATCTATATTTTTGCAGTTCAGTCCTTATCCCCTTCCTGTTCTGCCTTCTGACAGTTTCTCATTCCCTTTCTCCTCTCCCTCTCATCCTCCAAGAAGATGTCCCCACAGTCTTAACTAACCTGGACCCCTGAGATCTCTCAGATACTGAGCCACCAGCCAGACAGCATCCACAAGCTAGTCATAGGCCACGACACATAATACAGCAGAGGGCTGCCTGGTCGGGCCTCAGTGAGAGCAGAATTGTTTTTCCTCTTAAAAAATTCTTCTGTTTTGTTACATAGGACTTTACAGTGACTTCAGGGTAACCTGGACAGAATTGCAACCTTAGATAACATAAAGCCATGGGTCACAAGTGTTCAAAGGGCTAAAGCATCTTTTTCCTATAAAGAAGCTCCATGTGAGACTTTTAGGAAATACAGCTTCACAGCTGGGAAGGGAGAAAGATTATATATGGAAAAGCTCTTAGGCATGATTTATTGGTGTTCTGACATTGTTATTTGCAGGTTCTGGACATTAAAGTAATGCAGTCACTATATAAGCACTATTCACAGAAATGTAAATTGTGTTGAAATTCTTAATTCTCTTGCAGAAAGAGTTGATAACCAGTCTCTGAGGTGATAACTTCTTTTCCCTCCACACATTCCTTTAATAATTTTTATTTTCCAGTCCTGCCTCAGGAATGATGCTAAAACATACTGATATCATTAGTGAATATTATTACTGTGACATTAGCATGCTACCCAGCAGTCTTTCCAAAGAACCTGCCATGCAGTATAGCTTAGCTAATCTGATTGTGGGGGCAGGGGTTGCAACATATTAAAGATAACAAATGGCAAAGTAAATTAAAACACAAGGTAGGAAAAGCTTCCTGTCACATGTCTAACATGTAGAAAACTCTGAGTAAATAATAGCAGCAAATTGTCATATACTTTTTCCTGATAGAGGTTAAACTCACAGGAATATGTACAAGAACGTTGAAGCTAAAATATCTGTATTTTTTTTTTTATACTTCAGTGTCCAAGTTGTGGTTTTCTTCTCCTAATTTATCCTAAAATGGAACTGGGCCAGATTTATCCTCCAAAATAAATTCGATGCATGGTTAAAATTCAGCTCCATTTTTAAATGTAATCCTGTATTCATGAAGGTGCAAAAACTTTGTATCAGTGAACCATGTATTTCCAGTACCAAGCAGAAGCAAGTGTTGTACACCGAGCAGGGGACAGACAAACAGAAGAATCCCTAGGCTGTGTGAGGGATAAATAATGGGTGGGTACGAAGCATGTTAGAAATCTTCCATGGAACACTAACAAAGCAGACTTTCCTTACAAGTTCGGAGGAACCATTAGTATTCAGAGCAAACTGCCTGTGGGCAACTTAAAAGCTTCATATTTGGAGGAGTCTGCTCTGGAAAGGCTAAGGCAGCTTAGGGTGAAAACTAGATTAATTCCAAGAAAACAAATCAGTTCAGGACATTCAATAGGATAAGAGTTTTGAGAAATAATGATTTATAGAAAAGGAATTCTTCTAATGAATATATTTATATTTCAATAAATAGCCAGAAAGGCATTAATCATGTGCTTAAACCACTAATATACATCAATACTCTGTAGCATGGAAAATAAGGATGTTCATTTTTGATCCACTGTAGTGGAAGGTCCTCTAGTCCATATCCCATATTATACATGCTAGTTAGGTTAAGAACAAACAACTAGCCAAACACAGTGTGAGCTAGCTGCCAGTCACTATGTGACAAAACAATACCCTGAAGGTGCTGGCATGAAACAATAATCCTTTTATTTTGCTCAAGGGTTTTCTGAACCAGGTTATGCTCACATGACTGGAGATGAGACAATCTGTGTTTGAAATTCTAGATGGGAAGCTGCAGATTCGGCAAAGCTGGGAGACAGGAATTATCTGAGAGAAGCTGTGCGCATCTAGAAGCTGTCCACTGGCCATCAGATGACAACTCCTGGGATTCTCTGTTCCTTCATAGCTTGGTGCCAAGAGAGCATGCTCAGATGTACTAGACTAAGGCTGGATCACATTCTGTGACCTCAGCGCAGAAATCACAAAGCATTCTTTGAATAATAATTAGGCCAATGCAAACTCCATATGGTAGACACAGAACCAGCTATGATTGGCAATATTGGCATAACGAAGCATGTATGAGGGTATTTCTTAAAACACACCTGTTCAACTGAATGATGGGTACTATCAATTTTACTGTGGTGAGCTGTGGGAATGATTTTAAATAAATGAGTGGATTCATTTCTCACTTGCAAATTCTCTCTTATTTTTGAATATATTGGCTTTTTATTAGAAATGTACAATTCTTTTATTTTCATTGTTTTAAATTAGAATATAATTATATCATTCTCCCTCTTTCTTTTCCTATTTCCTACCCTTCTATGCCCTACCCCTAACTTGCTCCCTCTCAAATGTATAGCCTCATTTTTCTACTGTTATTCTTACACACAAACACACAAATATATATATATAAATACCGCTCCTCGGGCTATGTTGTATTACTTGTGTGTTTATGATTTCAGAGCTGACCAACTGGTATTAGTTAACCACTAGAAGACTCATCCTTGAGGAAGACTGTTTTTCCACTCAGCATTCCTTAGTTGCCTATGGTTCTTTATTCAGGGGTGAAGCCTCGTGAGAGTTCTTACTTCTATGTTAACATGCTCAATGAGATCATACCTGTTAAGGTGTGGATTAGGCAGCTGTATTGTTGAGGAATCATGTGTGATGTTTACCTGTCAGTTCTGGGAGAAATTATTTTATGGTGGGTTTTCTGGTCTTCTGGCTCCTACAGTCTATTTAGTTCCTCTTCCTTGATGTTCTATGAACCCCAGTTTCAAGAATTCTTTTATAAATATAGCTATTGGGGCTGAACATCCAACAATGAGTTCTCTGCAATTTGACCCTGCTGTGGTTTTCTTTAGAAGTCTCTATTTGTTGCAAAGAGACTTTATTTGATGAATAATGAGAGTTACGCATATGCCTGTGGTGTATTGTTTATCATATTGTAACTATTGTATTTAATGCTTTGCAAGAAAAAACTTACTTATAGGAGTGGACATATGATTGTGAAATGAACCCAGCCCCTTAGATATATTAAGCATTCTACTATGGATCTGTGCTCTTGGCTGTTCCTTTACTTTGTATTATGAGATAAAGAGACTGTCAAGTTCCCACAGCTAGCCTTACATTCAATCTCTAATCCAAAGAGACGTTGAGTTTACAGCTTACCTTAGTTGCTTATGTAGGTGGCACCACTGTACTATGATGTCCAACTAACACAAACTCTAAGGTTATGCGTATTAATAGAAAGGTTTGAGCAACGAACTGGTGAGGGTCTCCCTGGTTTCATCTACTCCTTATTAGCTTGGCTTTATTGTGTCATTTTTGTACAATTATTTACATAAGGTTTTTATAAGGTGGTCATTTTTCTTTTTTTCTTTGCATTTCAAAGTTTATTTTTTTTAAATTTTATTTTCTAAGTTTTTTTTTTATTTACATTCCAAATCATTACCCCTTTCCCGTTTCCTCCCTCCCCGAAAGTCCCATAAGCCCACTTCTCTCCCTCTTTTCCCTATTCAACCCCCTATCGCTTATCTGTCCTGGCATTCCCCTACATCCAGTCTATCCAGGACCAGGGGTCTCTCCTTCCATCTTCTTAGAAATCTATTGATATGCGAATTGTGTCTAGGGTATTTCGAGATTCTGGGTTAATATCCCCTTATCAGTGACTGCATATCATGTGTGTTCTTTTGTGATTGGGTTACCTCACTAAGGATGATATTTTCAAGTTCTGACCATTTGCCTAGGAATTTCGTGAATTCATTGTTTTTAATTGCAGAGTAGTATTCCATTGTGTAGATATACCACATCTTCTGAATCCATTCCTCCGTTGAGGGACATCTGGGTTCTTTTCAGCTTCTGGCTATTATAAATAAGGCTGCTATGAACATAGTGGAGCATGTGTCCTTATTGCATGCAGGTAAAGCCTCTGGGTATATGCCCAGGAGTGGTATAGCCGGATCCTCCGGGAGTGTCATGCCCAGTTTTCTGAGAAACTGACAGACTGCTTTCCAGAGTGGTTGTACCAGCTTGCAGTTCCACCAGCAGTGGAGGAGTGTTCCTCTTTCTCCACATCCTCGCCAACAACTCCTGTCTCCTGTGTTTTTGATCTTAGCCATTCTGACTGGTGTGAGATGGAATCTCAGGGTTGTTTTGATTTGCATTTCCCTAATGACTAAGGATGATGAACATCTCTTTAGGTGCTTCTCAGTCATTAGATATTCTTCAGGTGAGAACTCTTCGTTTAGCTCTGTACCCCATTTTTTAATAGGGTTACTTGCCTCTCTGGAGTTTAAATTCTTGAGTTCTTTGTATATATTGGATATTAGCCCTCTGTCAGATGTAGGGTTGGTAAAGATCATTTCCCAGTTAGTTGGTTGCCGCTTTGTCTTTTTTTTTTTTTTAATTTACATTCCAAATCACTTCCCCTTTCCTGTTTCCTCCCTCCCCTAAAGTCCCATAAGCCCCCTTCCCTCCCTCTTTTCTCCATTCAACCCCCTCTCGTTACTCTGTCCTGGCGTTCCCCTACATCCAGTCTTTCCAGGACCAGGGGTCTCTCCTTCCATCTTTTTAGAAATCTATTGATATGCAGATTGTGTCTAGGGTATTCCGAGATTCTGGGTCAATATCCCCTTATCAGTGACTGCATACCATGTGTGTTCTTTTGTGATTGGGTTACCTCACTAAGGATGATATTTTCAAGTTCTGACCATTTGCCTAGGAATTTCGTGAATTCATTGTTTTTAATTGCAGAGTAGTATTCCATTGTGTAGATATACCACATCTTCTGAATCCATTCCTCCGTTGAGGGACATCTGGGTTCTTTTCAGCTTCTGGCTATTATAAATAAGGCTGCTATGAACATAGTGGAGCATGTGTCCTTATTGCATGCAGGTAAAGCCTCTGGGTATATGCCCAGGAGTGGTATAGCCGGATCCTCCGGGAGTGTCATGCCCAGTTTTCTGAGAAACTGACAGACTGCTTTCCAGAGTGGTTGTACCAGCTTGCAGTTCCACCAGCAGTGGAGGAGTGTTCCTCTTTCTCCACATCCTCGCCAACAACTCCTGTCTCCTGTGTTTTTGATCTTAGCCATTCTGACTGGTGTGAGATGGAATCTCAGGGTTGTTTTGATTTGCATTTCCCTAATGACTAAGGATGATGAACATCTCTTTAGGTGCTTCTCAGTCATTAGATATTCTTCAGGTGAGAACTCTTCGTTTAGCTCTGTACCCCATTTTTTAATAGGGTTACTTGCCTCTCTGGAGTTTAAATTCTTGAGTTCTTTGTATATATTGGATATTAGCCCTCTGTCAGATGTAGGGTTGGTAAAGATCATTTCCCAGTTAGTTGGTTGCCGCTTTGTCTTTTTTTTTTTTTAATTTACATTCCAAATCACTTCCCCTTTCCCGTTTCCTCCCTCCCCTAAAGTCCCATAAGCCCCCTTCCCTCCCTCTTTTCTCCATTCAACCCCCTCTCGTTACTCTGTCCTGGCGTTCCCCTACATCCAGTCTTTCCAGGACCAGGGGTCTCTCCTTCCATCTTTTTAGAAATCTATTGATATGCAGATTGTGTCTAGGGTATTCCAAGATTCTGGGTCAATATCCCCTTATCAGTGACTGCATACCATGTGTGTTCTTTTGTGATTGGGTTACCTCACTAAGGATGATATTTTCAAGATCTGACCATTTGCCTAGGAATTTCGTGAATTCATTGTTTTTAATTGCAGAGTAGTATTCCATTGTGTAGATATACCACATCTTCTGAATCCATTCCTCCGTTGAGGGACATCTGGGTTCTTTCCAGCTTCTGGCTATTATAAATAAGGCTGCTATGAACATAGTGGAGCATGTGTCCTTATTGCATGCAGGTAAAGTCTCTGGGTATATGCCCAGGAGTGGTATAGCCGGATCCTCCGGGAGTGTCTTTTTGACAGTGTCTTTTGCCTTGCAAAAACTTTGTAATTTAATGAGGTCCCATTTGTCTATTCTTGATCTTAGAGAATAAGCTATTGGAGTTCTATTCAGGAAATTCTCCCCTGTGCCCATATGTTCAAGGTTCACTCCAAAGAGCTTTAAGATTTACGTGACCATTTAGCTTCACAGACAAGATTAAGCCATGGATCTTCTGATATCTCTTCAATATCTTTATCATAATTATTCATATGACCTGAACCTTTCAGCTAAACTTGAAGAAATCTTTTCTAATTCTCTCTTTCTTTTTTTTCCTTTTCTTTTTGTTTTGCCACCTTGATCAAAATTTTTCTCAGTCTGATAAAATAGCAGGAAGGTGATATATCCATTTATGCATAAACCAACATTATATAAACAAACACCTGTTAGTCAGTAAAGAATTATTTTAACATTCAATTCAAATTTTTACTTAAATTAGACTAAACAAAAAGCATTAGGATTTCAAATAAAACATTGTTTAGTTTCAAGTCCATGGAATCCAGTTATTTTTGATATATAGTCATATTACTTAGTATAGGGCTTCTTAAATTACCACTCAAATTATTGGGATCTTTTGTACAAGTCATTTTTGTTTTTGTAAAATAAAAGGTACATTTGTAAATGTAACTGATATATGTGTCATCTTGGAGGCTTGATGAGTAAGCTCACCTCTTCCTAGCTCTTTCAGATCTATGGCTGGCTGGTTCAACTCAGCTGTTTTGGCTCAAATTCCTCTCCAAACTGACCCATTCAATCTGGCTTCTCTCAGCTTCTGACTAATTTGCTCTGCTTGGCCTCAACCAAACTGTAACAATCTGTGCTAATTTTCTAGCTCCCTCTTATTCTCTGCTTGTTCTGTTTTCACCAGTTCTAGCTTGTTCTCTCTGCACCCTGCAAAACTGTCCTGGTAAAACTGCCTTTGAACACCATGAGCTGAATTGCCACCAACGGAACTGCCACGACCTCAATTACTCCATTGCACTGCGTCTCACTCAATGCCAACTTCTGACTGAGCAGAACTGGTGTTTAACTCGGAGATCTGCTTGCCTCTGTCTCCTGAGTACTGGGATTAAAAGCTTTCTTTACCTGGAACTTGCTCTGTACTGGGCTGGCCTTGAATTCAGAAATCTGATGTCCTCTGTCTCTTGGCATTAAAGGTGTGTATTAAGGGCATGTGTGTATTCTAGACAGAGCAGATGTGTTGCTGGATTAAAATTACAGTCATTGGTATCTCTGGCAATTTTTTTTATAATTTTATTAATTTGTGTCTTTTATTAGTTTGGCTAAAATTTTTAGCATTTCAAAGAATGAACTTTTAGTTTCACTAACACTATGTGGGGTTTTGTTTGTTTGTGGATTTTTTTTGACATTTCATAAATTTCATCCATTTTCTTTAACTTTTTGCGTGTGACTTTGTTATTTTTAAAAAATTAGAAGAATTTGATTGCTGTAAAGTATGGGGGAGTATAGTTAAAGGGTGTCTGCTAAGAGGAGAAAAACACCTACATTTACATTAATTGAAGCTGGTATAAAAAATGTAGTATTTCATCAGAATAAAATCAGTCATTAGTAATAACAAAATAAAGCTAGATTTTATTAGTAGGGCAGTTTGTATTTTTTGGATTTCACATGGGTTGGCAGTAGGGATTCTATTTCAGGTGGGCAAAGTGACTATAACTCTGGAAAGGAACAGAGCTTTCTGGAGACTAACTTATATAACAAAGCTCTAAACAAAGCCTCCTTATTCCTCAGTGGCCTCTAGGAAACAACTGGTTAAGAAAGAAACTACAGTCAGTACATCTGTTTCCAATGCTAAAGAGGATAGCTGGGGTCAAAAAGTAATCAAATGGGCTGTAGAGGCTAAGGACCATATGCAGGACTATTTGAACTATTTTAAAGTTAGGGTGTATTGTTTAAAAAGAAGAAGAAGAAGAACTAAAAACCAATAGTCTTGAGTCACAAAATAAATACAACATTTGGTTGGTAGGAGTGCATGGAGTGAAGTGAAATCTTCTCAAGACAAATAAAGAAAATTAAAAATACCTGACTGAAATGATTGCTGAAGGCAACGATAAAATCAAAATAAGTGTATTTATGTAGGCATTTTACGTGCAAACATGATCTATCTGTGAAACAGTGGAAATGACCCTTCATGAAAACTTAAATGTTAATTTCCAACATTTTTGCTTAGTTCATTTCACTCTTTCTTGCTCCTAACAGATTTAGATAGATATCCTGACATTATGAAACTGAATACTTCAGTGCATATGAAAATATCATTCAGATTATCTACATAAGCATTAAAAGAAATAATTCTACAATTATCTTACCAAAGAAGAATATGTCTTAAAGCCAGATATGTATAAATTCAAGATGCATAGTATTCAGGAGACCTCTGCAGTTATCAGGAAAACACAAGCCAGTTATTTGTAGAAACCATTTTTTCATGCATATGTCAAGGATATTTTTGCTCAGTAATGGCATCTGTGCATGGAGTGTTCAAATGAGATTCAATACAGAGTGGATTAAGAGAAAAGATATTAGAAGTTATCCTATATCTTTTAGGGGAAAGTCTAATACTTGGCAATCCTGGTGTCTTGATGATATTCATCTTCAATGAAGATTTTCTCTGCTACTTTAAGAAACCACTAACCAGACGTCTGTCCCAGTACCACCTCCCGTCATCTTCCCCTACCTCATCACTCCTGTTTCCATGCCATCCATCTCCTCTAGTCCCCTCCTTCTATCTTGCCCCATGATGTCTAATCTAATTCCCATTCTCAGTGAGATTCAAGCAACCCACCTTGGACCCCTCTTGTTATTTAGCTTCTTTGGGTCAGTGTTTTGAAGCTTGTGTATCCTGTAATTTATGACTGATATACACTATATATAAGTCATATATATATATATATATATATATATATATATATATATATATATATATATATATAAAATGTTTGTCTTTCTGGGTCTGGTTCACTTCATGCAGGATGATATTTTCTAGGTGCCTTGATTTAACTGCAGATTTCATGATGTCTTTGTTTTTAATGGCTGAGCGATATTTCTTTGTGTATGCACCCCATTTTCTTTATCCATTCTTGGTTAAGAGACATCTAGGTTTGTTTCCAACTTCTGTGTATTACACACAAAAACTGCTGTGAAGATAGTTAAACAAGGTCCTTTGTGATATAGTGGAACTTCTTTTGGATATATGGCCAAGAGTGGTATGGGTGAATCTTGAGGTATATCTATTATCAATATTCTGAGAAACTTCCAAAATTAATTCCAAGGGGGTTGTACAAGTTTATACTCCCTGAAGCAATGGAGAAGTATTCCCCAGGCTCTACATGCTGATCTGTAACTTGACTTTTTCTTCTTAGCAATTCTGAGGAATGTAAGATGAAACCTCAAGGTTACTCAAGAGGAAAAACAATAAAAATTAACTGGACCATCCAGAGCTCCCAGGGCCTAAACCACCAACTAAAGAGTATACATGGCGGAATTCATGGCAACAGATACATATATAGCAGAGGACGGCCTTATCTGACAAAAATGGGAGGGGAGACTTGATGCCCCAGTGTAGGGGGATGCTGGAGCAGTGAGGCAAGAATGAGTAGGTGAGTGTTTGGAGGAACACCCTCATAGAGGCAAAGGCATGGGGTGTTTTCAGAAAGGAATCCGGGAAGGGGGATATGATTAATAATAATTTAAAGACAAGTTGTTATGATTTGCATTTCTCTAATGACTAAGAATATTGAACATTTCTTTAAGTACTTTTTTTTTTACCATTACAGAGTCTTCTCTTAAGAATTCTCTGTTTAAATCTGTACCTCATGTTTTTAAATCAGATTACATTGCTTACCTTTGAATCTCTTTACCCTAACTGGGCTGCCTTGTCTAACCTAAATAGAACATACATCTATTGTGCGAAAGAAGAATATTATCAGATTGATATATAAATTATTGTGACGGCATAACAATAAGCTCAACATCAAAATGCATGGCTAAGAAGGCAATGGAAAATATATCTGTTAAACAGTGTTTGCTGAGGGCCTCTATGTCTCCCATTGTTGATGTTCCTAGAAATATAGACATGAAAGGTCCCAGTATGGATTCTCAGTTTGATCGGTCTACTGCAGTTACTGATGGATTCGTCTTTAGAGATGCTATGTATAGGTGAGTAAACGTTTTGAAAAATAACCAAATAGCCATAACTTATGCCAACTTTAATATCGATAGCTAATATAAGCCTCCAATAATAATGTACACCCGACATGCTAGATCGATGACCTTTAATAATGAAGGGCATTTGGTATTGCTTAGGGAAGACTTACAGAAGTATACACAATAATAGATGTCCACACTGAAAGTAGACAGAGAGAGAAGAGTGGATAATCCTAATGTCTAGAAAACTATAAAACCTTGGGCTATATAGAGGAAGAAAGAAGCCATTGAAAAAATAATAGGCCTGACACTGGGTATTTTGATTCTGAGACAAGACTAAATGACTCAAAGATCAAAAGTAAAACAGCATTACTTAAATGTTTTTAGTGATTATATATAAAGACAAATGATTTTAGCAGGTGATAGGTCAGGTGTTTGGGGCTCTATACAATTTCATTTTGCATTGAGGATTGCAAGATTTAATAAAACTTAGTAAGCATCTATTCACAAATTCCAGATAACCTGATACTTGTAAGCACTAGGCTTTTATTTTAACTCCTGGTATTTTTGATACAGAAAAACTGTATACATTTCCAGATAAGCATAGTACAGGTATATAAAAATTGAGCTGTAGGTAGAAACTGATGTTCAGTGAGTACAGTAGGATTTAATTTTGATAGAGAAATATTATTTGTGAGGTTAGAAATGGTTTAAAATTAGTCTCATCATCAGGAAATGTGAAATATCCTCCAACATTTAATCCTGAGTGCAGTATTTGATAAAATTCAATGGTCTAAATGATTTATAATGTAATTGTCATGCAAAGTGAAGTCATATGCTTTTGAAAGTTAAGTCATAAATGATTCTGCCATGGACAAGTAATTCCACGTATTATTACCTTCACCTTTTAAATATGGCATTAAATGTAAAGATCTTTACAGTTTGACAAATGACCTCTGATTTCTAGAGGCCGCCTTACAAGCCTATGCTTAGTGGATGTACATTTAATAGTGCTATTGAAATTTCAATGTAATTAGACATATAACTACATGTCTAAATGAAGCTAAACTCCTCTTGTATATGTATTATTTTACGAGGCCTCTCCTGCAGTAGTTTTCCATGTGGCTCTGTCATAGGTCTTGAGTGTTAACTCTCCCTCTCTCTACATCCTTCTCTACCCTCTATAATTCCATTCCCCACTATACTTTGCTCTTTCTTTTCTGTAATTCCACTCCTTCTATCATTGCACCAGGTAGGATCTCTCCGCTTCTTTGAAAGCACATCCTGTCTCCTTACAAATTTCCTGACTTCTAAGCCTATTCGACTTTAATCACACATAGGTAAAGATAGCTTCTACATCAGAGATAAACTGTGGCATTTATCTTACATGGTCTGGGTTTCAGAATTAAAAATGACTATGAAAATCTGTATAAAGTTTGCTCAAAAAAGAAAAAAAAACCTAAAAGTAGAACTAGCTGTACTTCTCCTAGGTACACGAAAACACCTACAACAGACACACCTGCACCTGTGTTTATGGGTGCACTGTGTACAGCAGATAAGAAATGAAACCTTCTACATGTCCGCCAATGGATGAGTGACTGCAGAAAATAAACAACATATATACAATGGAAATTTATTTGGTCTAAAGAATAATGATAGCATAACATTTTCAGGAAAATGAGTGGGATGGACTCTTTACATTAGCAAAACAAGAGCAATAAATGATGCCTTTTCTTGTTCTCTCTTTTGTGTTCATCCTAAATCTTAATTTTATGTGTATGTGTGTTAAGTTGCATACATATACATACCTATGTGTGTGTACATACATGAGTATAACTTGTTTCATGGATTATACTATATGTGAAATATATGTCATGCATATAATAAAATTTGAAAGGGATCTTAAATATGGGGGAAAATACATGGAAAAGAGAAGAGCAGAGAGTCAGGAGGAGGCTAAGTAAAAACAGCATAATAAGCAAATGACTTCATGAAGTTGATTACTTTTTATTCTAATTTAACGAAAAATTTAAAACCAAAACATATATAATTATAGGTAATGATACATGTCTCTACTCAAAATTTGCTTGTTAACATTATCATTAATTATTTTTGTTCTTTCATGCATGTATGTCATGCATTCTAATTATTCCCTTGCCTTGCCTCCTCTCCCCCAGCCCCACCACCCAGAACTCTTCTCTACATTCTTGACTCTCCATTTGTCCTGTGTCTGTCTGAGTCAGGCTCTTCTGTATGTGTGACCGTGGGTTGGATGTGCCCACTGGAGTCTCATAGGCTCACCTTAAATGGTGCATAACTGAAGACAATGAAGCCTTTTTCACAGAATCTGTCAGCAGCTATGCCAGCAGGGCCTAAAGCACCTCTCCACATCCATGACTGAAACTTGATAGGACCAATCTGATGCAAACTTAAGCCAGTAATTCCAGATATTGTGAATTCAGGGCTACAATGTAGCATTGTGCTTAGAAGATAGCATTCCATATCCTGTTTTCCTCCCTTCTGTCTCTTATACTCTCTCTATACTTTCTTCTGGGATGTTTCTCAGCCTTAGAAGTAATGAAACAAATGTCTTGTTTAGGGCTTTGCTTCCAACCACCACGTATCTCTGTCATCTTGGTTAACCAAGATGCATTAAAGTTCATTCATTGCAAGGGACATTTCTCTAATAAAGATTGAGAGGAGCATTATCTATGAGTATAAATAAGCAAAGCAGAGAACCTATTATCTCTTTACCACGAAATATGCCAGCAGAGACTGCTCTGAGCTTTGAGCTAGTATGTGCTGACTACAGAGGTAGCAGAACTGAGTACCTTGTTGTGTGACAAAACTTTCTGAAGAGACACAGCACATATGTCTTCACCTCAGATAAGGATTCCACAGACCAAAGAATGGATGCCACCAAAGTCCAATGTGATGAGCCAAGGAGTTTTACTGGACCGGTCCTTTCCAAGTGTCTATGGTCTAAATCTTTCCCCAAAAGCTTGACTGGCTATCCTTCTTTCAGGCACCTGGTCTGGTCTCCGAGTCTCTGCAGCTTTTCATCTCTGAGAGTCTTCTTGAGAGCTCAGCTCTCTCTCACGTGAGGACTCTCAGCTCTTATTGTTTACTGGGGCAGGGAAGGTAGGGCCTGGTGAGCCTGCTCAGTTTTCAGGACTTTCTGAAGCTACTTTAAGTTGTTTACCTTCTTCTCAATCATGGAGGAAATGTTAACACAACAGAGTAAAGTTGGCAAGAAAAAAAATGTAAGAAGAGATGAAGAATATACATTTTAAATAGTTTATTATAAACAGTTCATTGTTTATTTAGTACAAGTATACTTCTATGTTATGCTAAATATTTTCAGAGCAAGCAAAGCCTCTCTAGCAATGATATAATACACCTGAATGGTGTCAATGGAGAAGACAGTATTTGGGAGAAGATAACAAAACTTATGTTATACAGATGCAAATATGAGACAATCCTAATATTAACAATATTCAGTTAAAATAGTAAATTTATGTTAGGGAGTTTAAAACAACTATCATTGGGACTTACTATTTAAAAACGTATGGGAAGAATAGCTAAAAGAAGAAGGTAGAGACCACAGTGATTCTTTAGAATGTTAGATTACAGATGCAAGGTGTGTATGTGCATGAGTTAGTGTGTGGCTATCTGTGAACAGAAATATAAAATCACAGTGGAGCTTTAACAAGCCCTGATTATTACAGAAAACTTGTCAAAGTCACTATTTGAAACTTATTTATTTAATCTGAAATAAAACATATTCCTAGAAAGACTACAATAAATCATTAGTTGGCAAGGTGGTTCAGTGGGTAAAGGTACTTGCTGCCAAGTCGGCTGCCTGAGTTCAGTCCCCAGGACCCACATTATAGAAAGAGAGAATTAACTTCAGTATATTTTCCTGTGGCCATCTCTCACATTCTTTGGCCTGTGAGATACTCTTCTTCCTTTTAATTTGTATTTATTTATAATAAAGTATATTAAATATCATTAAATGACATGTCTAGTTGTTGCGCAAGTAGAAAGTTAGAAACCATGTTCTTTGCTTAACTCTGGAACCAGGTTGCCCAGAGTTCCCCCGCCCTACTGTCAGTGACGCAGCCACAACTGAAGGACTCTTCCACTTCTGTTTGCACAGGTTCCCACTCTACTTATGAAGCCAGTCATCCCTGCTCCACTTGGTTCCCACTCAGAGGCAGCCATTTTGTGTCCTGGCTCAATAAATCTCTCCAGTGAGACCTTGTGGTATGATGTGACTCTGGAGGAAACTCTCCAGCTCCTGAAGAGTCTGGATACCATTTCACCAACTGTATTAGTTATAATAAAACACAATGTATAATTACAAATATGAAGTGTGAAAACATTACATTTCCACATGTTTCAACTTTGGAAAGTCAATAAGACCTAACCTTTGAGACCATGATGTATGAGACTTGTTTTCCTCAGCATGTACTGACATTTTAACCTTAAGGTGATCCATGAAGAAGAGAATATAGAAGCATAAAATTGTCACAGAAGACTGCATCTCAGGTGCCCCAACCACTTGTAAGTGGGTACTGTGAAAAGAAGTCCACAATATATATTTCCCTCCCACAAGGAAGAACACAGAACAATGTCAGTGTTCTTTCACCCTATGGCAGTAATATACTATGTGTCAACTGTCCAATACTACCATAGTCTTTTACCTTCATTCCAGCCTTGAGAGGTTCATGTTAAGCTTTCATCATTCATCTCGTACGTTCAAGAGTCTATGAGATGGAAAGCATGTATTCAAAGAAATGTAAACCTTCCTGCAAATGCAATTTTGCGTTATAATTTTGAAAATGTCCACAGAACTCAAAGCATATTTCAGTGGCTGCATAAATTATATATATGTATGTATTATATATATTAAGTCTATATAATTATATATATAGAGTAAAATGGTATTATATGTTATACATAATTTTATATATATATATATATATATATATATATATATATATATATATATATATATAAATCATATATATACCATCTACTGGGAAACATCTTGAAATACTATTCCTATTATACCATCATGCCATTTTAGAGAGAATTCTTGTCTGAAAGTGTGTAGGCATCTTCTACAGAGTTCATAACAAAGATGAGTAAGACTCTTTAACACAAAAGGAGATCTGGGTTAACCAATCTGCTCATCACACATGCTCAGCACCGTCTAGACCAATGACAATCAAGTTTATTGGAGAGAAAGTGAAATATAGTTTACATTTTATAATTTCTTTTGAAATAGGAGATCCTAGCTAAAGGAAATAAAGTATTCTATGGTTCTAAAATATTCAGGCAAAAACTACAAAATGCAGTGATAATGAAATCAAACCATGTTTAACACCTTAATCTCTCTCTCTTTTTTTGGATTATAATTTTTTTATTCTTTAATGAAAAAGGAAGTAAAAACATTTTATGATAAAATTAAAGATTTACATGAAAATATTTCTGACAAAATTGGAGAAGCATATAGAAAAACACATTAAGATTGACAATTTTCATGGGAAATTAAAGAGTAAAATGGTAGAAACAAAAAACATTACTAAATTAATTGAAAAAGGATATAGAAACATTTTATGATAGAATTGATGATTTATCTATTTCCAATAGATAAAATATTATCTATTAGAAATATTTCTAATAAAATTGTAGAAAAATATAAAAAACATTAAAATTGAAGATTATCATGGAAAATTACAGATAAAATGGTAGGCATAAAATATTTCTAAGTTGATTGAAAGTGGAATTATAAACATTTTCTGAAAAAATTGAAGATTTGCATGGAAAATATCTCTGATAAAATTGAAGAAAAATATAAAAAAACATTAAAATTGAAGATTATCATGGAAAATTTTTCAGATAAAATGGTAGGCATAAAAATATTTCTAAGTTGACTGAAAGTGGAATTATAAACATTTTCTGATAAAGTTAAAGATTTCCATGGAAGTACCGCTGATAAAATTGAAGAAATATATAGAAAAACACATTAAGATTGACTATTTCATGAAAAAATTATACTGATAAAATGGTAGGGATAAAAATATTCCTAAGATGTTTGAAAGTGTAATTAGAAACATTTTCTGATAAAATTGAAGATCTACAAGGAAAATATTTCTGATAAAATTCAAAAAATATATGGAAAAATATGTTAAAACTGACTATTTTATGGAAAATTATACAGATAAAATGGTAGGTATGAAAGTGTTCCTAAGTTGATTGAAAGTAAAATTATAGACATTGTCTGATGAAATTGAAGATTTACATGGAAAATATTTCTGACAAAATTGAAGAAAAATATAGAAAAATATTAAAATTGAAGGTTATCATAGAAAATTATACAGATAAAATGGTAGACATAAAAGTATTTCTAAGTTGATTGAGAGTGGAATTATTAGTATTTCCTGAAAAAGTTGAAGATTTAAATGGAAAATATCTCTGATAAAATTGAGGAAATATATAGAAAAACACATTAAGATTGACTATTTCATGGAAAAAAATAAACCAATAAAATGGTAGGGATAAAAATATTCCTAAGTTTATTGAAAGTGGAAATATAAACATTTTCTGACAAAATTGAAGATTTACATGGAAAATATTTCTGATAAAATTGAAGAAATATATAGAAAAAATTTTAGAATTAAGATTATCATGAAAAATAATAGTTAAAATGGTAGACATAAAAAGCATTACTAAATTGAAAGAGGAATCACAAACATTTTCTGATAAAATTGAAGATTTAAATGAAAAATATTTCTGTTAGACTATGTTTTTTTGTTGGGGAATTGAGTCCATTGATGTTATAAGATATTAAGGAATAGTGACTATTGCTTCCTTTTATATTTGATGTTATTTTTATGTTTGTGTGGTTATTTTCTTTTGTGTTTGTTGGAAAAAGATTACTTTCTTGCTTTTTCTAGCGTGTAGTTTCCCTCCTCTTGTTGGCATTTTCCATCTATTATCCTTTGTAGGGCTGGATTTGTGGAAAGATATTGTGTAAATATGGTTTTATCATGGAATATCTTGGTTTCTCCATCTATGGTAATTGAGAGTTTGGTGGGTATAGAAGTTTGGCCTGGCATTTGTGTTCTCTTAGGGTCTGTATGACACCTGCCCAGTATCTTCTAGCTTTAATTGTCTCAGCTATGAAGTCTGGTGTAATTCTGATAGGCCTGCCTTTATAGGTTACTTGACATTTTTCCCTTACTGCTTTTAATATTCTTTCTTTGTTTAGTGCATTTGATGTTTTGATTATTATGTGCAGGAAGGACTTTCTGGTCTTGTCCTGTCTGTTTGGAGTTCTGCAGGCTTCTTGTATGTTCATGGACATCTCTTTCTTTAGGTTAGGGAAGTTTTCTTCTATAATTTTGTTGAAGACATTTAACAAAATGTCCAAGAGAAGTTGGAAATCTTCGCTTTCTTCTATACCTATAATCCTTAGGTTTGGTCTTCTCATTGTGTCCTAGATTTCCTGGATATTTTGGCTCAGGATCTTTCTGTATTTTGCATTTTCTTTAACTGTTGAGTCAGTGTTTTCTATGGTATCTTCAGCTCCTGAGATTCTTTCTTCAATCTTTTGTATTCTGTTGTTGATGCTTGAATCCATGACTCCTGACTTCTTTCCAGGATTTTCTATCCAGAGATGTCTCACTTTGTGTTTTCTTTATTGTTTCTACTTCCAGTTTTAGATTCTGGATGGTTTTGTTCAGTTCCTTCATTTATTTGTTTGTGTTTTCCCATAATTCTTTAAGGGATTTTTGAGTTTCCTCTTTAAGAACCTCTATCTGTTCACCCATGCTCCCCTGTATTTCTTTCGGGGATTTTTGTGTTTCCTCTTTAAGGGCTTTTACCATTTGACCCATATTCTCCTGTATTTCTTTAAGGGAGTTATTTATGTCCTTCTTGATGTCCTCTAACAGCATCGTGAGATGAGACTTTAAATCCAACTATCGCTTTTCCAGTGTGTTGGGGTATCCGGGATTTGCTGTGGTGGGAGAACTGGGCTGTGATATTGCTAGTTAGCCTTGGTTTCTGTTGGTAGGGATCTTGTACTTGCTTTTTCGCCATCTGGTTATCTCTGGTGTTAGTTGGTCTTGTTGTCTCTGGCTGAAGCTTATCCCTCCTATGGCCCTGTAAACCTGTGTCTGTAATCCTGGGAGACCAACTCTCTTCTGGCAGAGTCTATGCACAGAAGGCTGTGGAGCTGTCTGGTTCTCTGCTTCAAATGGTGGCCAGAAGGGAAGACTCCTGTCCCAGCAGCTCCACTGATCGTATGCCCTGTGCCCTCCTAGCTGTACCCCTCCAGACAGAAGGTAGAGATCTCACCTCAGCACTCAGAAGTAAAATTGCTGCTGTGGGATCACTCTCTCCTGGCTGGCTAAGCACAAAATGCTTTGGAGCTGCCTGGTTCCCTGCTGCAGATGGTGGCCTGAAGGGCACTTTAATCTCTCTTAAAACATGATATCTGCATATCTTTAAGGAAAATTGAAACCCAGAAAAAAAAAGGCAGGTGGATTTGTAACATTACACTTTTCTCTTCCTAGCTTGGATCATTTGTAATTTTATATGACTATTAGAAATTAGAAAATTCATTAAAAAATTGCCAATTACTTGCTCAACAAACATGATTATTCATGCTACAAAATCACGTTAACAATAAATATCTCCTTTATCATGAAAAATTTCTTGAAACATGGCAGATTTTATCCATCTGGTTTCAGAGGTATCACTTTCAGGGTCAGGGATGCCAGGAAACCCACCAACTAATCTCTTGATAGAAGCCAACCAAGATTAAACATATACCTATGGTTAAATTTTAAATGTTTCTCTCCCTACTCTGAGTCATCTTCCTCAAAGAGCAAAGCAACACATATAAAGGAGGGAGGGAGGAAGGATGAGAGGGAGGGAGGGAGGGAGAGAGAGAGAGAGTTGGGGAGAGGGAGAAGGAGAAAGAGAGAAGAGAAAGAGGTTGTTAATTATTTTGGGCACATTTCTGTAGCATGGTTTTATGTTTAAAGATATTTTCTCTTCTTTTCTAAATGCCAAGTACTTATAAAATGTCAGCTATGACTTGACACTGTGTTATCAGAATTGGATTTATATTACTGTTTCTGGTTTTGATTGTTTTAATCAGTAGGCTAAACTATGTCTCTGTTTCTTTCACTATAGAATTTATTCTGAGGATACCCATTGTGCATTTTTTAATACAATGTAACTTTTGAAGACTCAAAATAGTCTAAAGAATTTTCACAGGAAAACATTTATTAGTTTCCCTTTGTGACACACCTGGTATTCATGAATAGGAAGGACATCTTTGTGGCACAACTGAACTAGAAACTCACCTGTCTGGGGATGAGCCAAATATCTCCTATTCCACCAAGTAAATTCCATGCTTTCAGTATCTACCTTGGCTTCCCATTCACTGTTTCTGAAGATAGAGATAGAGACTTCATTGAGAAAAGATTATGACTTGTATTTCAACACACACACACACACACACACACACACACACACACACACACACACACACACACGGACACACGGACACTTACACACATACTCAAAGACAAACACACATATACTTACTCATACACACATACATGCTCATGCACACACATATATACTTACCTACTCACACTCACACACACATGCTCACACACACTCACACACATTCACACACACTTATACACAGATGCTTACACAAACACACTCACACATACACATGCTCACACACACCCTCACATATACACACACATACACACATACATACTTACACATACATACATACACACACACACACACACTAAGAGAGCAAGGAATTTAAGTATTTTTGTGCATGAAATGGAAAGTACTATGCCATGTTAACATGACAATAAGAAACATTTGAGGTAGTAAATTCATTTTGCTCTTCTGTATCAAAAATAGGTTCTTGCAATGATACCTTTCCAGAATCTCCTCTATAAGAGTGATAATTTATTCATTGTTTCCATAACAACCACTTAATTTGTACATGCTATATATTAAATATATGAAATCAAACAAGTATGAACTTAGAACAAATATCCCCTCCCAGGTTTTGGATGCAGTAGAATCCTGGGACTTTATATTCACAGATAAAATATTCTCTTGCTAACTGTGGATACTGAATATTGAAAATAAAAGGGCCACCTCATTAGTTTTAGTGAAGAATTGTGAAGAGCATATGCTGTGGCTACTCATATGATTATGATAAGTCAATACATCTAACTATAGCACTCGAAGTGAAAAAACAGAAATATTTAAAGCTTTTCCTAAAGATGTCATGCTTTTCCTAAAGAAGTGCTCTCTCCTTCTCTCTCCTATATCACATATGTGATAAATGTCATATAATGAGAATTTTTCAAGATATGCTTGAAAACTTGGAATCAATATAAATGAAGTAGATGACCTTTGGGTATGATTAAAATATCTCTAAGGATTTGTTGTTCAAGGAAATCTGATTCTAATGCAGTTTCCATGGAGTACAACAACATTCTCATTTTTTGATTGACATTATATTCTGTAAATAGATTTTTATATGGAGAAGATAACACCTAACAAAGCACAGGAAAGAAAGAAAAATTAGATGAATTAAGGCTTCTAATATCCCAAATTATGGGATATGAAATTTTGTTGTTAAATTTTAGATCATCTTTACATTTGAGTTGCATATATGTTTTTATGAAAGTTAGATTATAAAGTTGATTTTACCTGTGAAATGCTAAGTTGAAATCTCAGATTTTGTCACTGAAACAACTCAAAGTCCACTGGATATAATATCAAACTGATCTTATTATTTGAACCAAGTGTTTGATATTCAGTGCAAATCTTGAATTACCAATGCGGCCTTCTGTATCTCTCAAATTTTAAGCTCAAAGTCCATTTAATGGCTTAAAATCTTGTTCACAGCATTTTCAATATTTTTGTAACCCTACTGTAATATTTTTATCATATTCTTCTTCCACATATGACTCTTACCACCTTCATATTCATGCTATATTAGCTTTTAGGTTAGTTTTAATGTCATCATCTTGCCTATTCTTACTTTACATCACACAGACTACTGATCCTTTTCTGCCTGGCACGAACATGCTTTATGAATGCCCTGTCACAAAGTGTAAGCAATTAAGAGAGATTGATGATTTCAGTTGTCTAAGGCATTTCTATAAACTAAAGGGAGTCCATCATAGTGACATTACACGGAGACAATAAGAAGTTTCGTGCAAGCATATGTTCCAATACGGGAAGATCAAAGCAGTAAACTTCCGTTATGTCTGTCATTTGTCATGGCACTCATAAATTGTAACTGTGCTTCATTTTCTCCAGGCCTAATTTGGTATCATAGTCTACACATGTTTGAAGTACATGCAAAATTTATTATTCCTTTCAGAGTTATACTGCTTAACATAGTTACACATTTTTTATTAAAAGACATAAAAGGGATAGAAAAGAACAATGCAGAGAAGAGGAAGACACAGAAAATGTTTCTGTGATGGATAATAATTTTAAATCTCTCAGTATATGTAGTATAGGTTCATATTTAGGGAATTCTCCTCTCTTTGGTTTAGGGACCGATCATCACTATAATTAAGATATTAATGACCAATTTTAAGAAATGGAATAACAAAAGTTTATACCAGTAAAGTCACACAAAGTGGCATACAACAGCAATCCCACATCTTGGAGTTTGAGGCAGGAGAATTTCAACCTGGAAGCCAGCATAGGCTACACAGTAAGTCACTGAGTAGGAAGGGAGAAGGCTAGATACAGCTGCTTTCTGGACACTTAGTACACAATGCCTTTATGTCTTTGAAGAACCAAAACATGTTGTCAGAACTCAGTATTTAAGATAACGATGTTTTTCTTCATTTAGTAATTTTTGTATTTCTAATTGTAAAACACTATACCTATAGAGTACTTAATTATTTTGTGTATTTATTGCCAAATGTTTATGACATAACCGTATTGACTTATCAAGTACTTATGTCTACCTTTTCAAAGTCCTTTCTTCCAGATGTTTGAATTATACAGTACATGATCATTATCTGAGCTCATCCTTCTGTGGAGTGTAACACTGTAAGTTAGTACTCAGAACCACTTAATTCCTACTGGCTGTCATTTTCCCATTCTTTTTGCCACAGTCCTTGCTAATACCATTTAAAAGCATACAGCTTATTGGCTCCTGATATAAGGACATTCAGTAACATGTGCTGTAATGTTTGTCCAGCCAGAGTTAGTGTACTATACAAGAAAGAATACCTTTGTATTCTTGGTGATTCATCTTATTCAAGATATAATTTCCATTTTATTTAGAAAAATACTATACATTGAATTACACACTTGCATAACTGTGCACATGCATGTCATAGCATGTAGACACTCTTTAAACATTAGTGGGTGTGCTATTAGTTAGAGAACAAGACTGGATTCTATGACAGGGGCTCAGGATACACCTTTCACTGATGCGCTGACTTGAGAATTCCAAATTAAGGTTCCTCACGATTACATTTTGATTATGAACTTAAATCTCTTAAGTCCATCTGCTCATCCAAGTATAATTTACTGTCAAATCCAATAAATGACAGGATAACCCTTTCCTTTACTTCTGACCTTGTTTTTGGCACATAAAAGGTTGATTCAAATATGACAAAGTTTCCACCGACAGCTGCACAATTGTTCACTGCGGCCAAATGAGAAATCTGTGGCAGGACGCAGACAGGCAGGCTGTCCCACTCATGCTGCCATTCCACCGCATCCCTCTGTGCATTTATTACTTCTCAAGTTTCTCTTTGCTGTATTTAATAATTTTCTACCTGTATGCTCTGTTAGTCGTATGAAATGCATGCATCACATATCTGACAAGTTTTGATATATAACCAGTGTCTCAGGCTTGTTTTATTTTTAAGTGAAAATTTCACCTTCTTTTCTCTCATGTTTCTTTCCTTTGAAACATCTAAGGGACTCCAATTTTGCTTCTATTTCAAATCCAAGTCACAGCTTAGAAACAGAAAAATTCTTAGTGAGGTTCTTTCCAGGTGATAAGTGCCACGCTTTAAGTTAGCCTTTCTTTTCTTGACATATTATAATTTATTCAGAGGGTATTTCACACATCATGCCAACCCCCTTCCCCCCATTCTGTTTCATCTGTGAGCCCTACTATCCACTCTACTATCAAAGAGAAAAACAAATGACGAAATGGAAATCTCCCTTAAAATCCACAATATCGTTTGAAGCACTTTTATGGGAAGCAAAATGGCCTGGTTAATCATGATGAATAAATTATATGTGGACTTTCTCTTTCCATGGTTTAAAGTTAACTGGTATTATCCTGACTCAGTTCGCCTTTAATGGGTCAACAGAAGGCCAGTGGTAGCTTAGTGCCTGGGTCCATCTGCCTATATCACATCACCATGAGAATATGGTTAGATTTAGCACTCTTAGAAAAAATACAAATGTAGACAAGGTATTACTATTAGCATATACCATTGTGATTACTCTATTATGCAAATCCCTTATTGCACCAAAGTTACATATTTTATCATATATATCTGGGAATAGGGATCTCTCTCTCTCTCTCTCTCTCTCTCTCTCTCTCTGTGTGTGTGTGTGTGTGTCAGTCTGTCTGTCTGTCTTTAAGAAAGTTTTAGCTCTTTGACTGTGATATAAAAGCTTATGGTTCTTCTATATCCTGGAGAATATAGCATAAGTTAAGATTGAAATTGTTTCTTTGTTATAGGTTTGGGGTATTATATCAATATGTATGTATGTATGTATGTATGAATGTATATTTGTATGCATGAATGTGTGTATGCATCTGTATGCACGTGTGTGTATTTGCTTGTGAGAGTTTGTACTGTCAGCAGTTTCTAATACTCAAAGGGAGTTTTGTAGGAATATGTTTCCTATGAACAAGAGGGATGTACAGAAGAAACCAATTCAGCGTTTTATGTTAACTTTACTTGAATATTTCATCATTGCCACTCATTCATACAATAAAATTGGTACTTTCTTTGTTTTTAATCTGGCTGTTGATTGGGTGTGTGTGTGTGTGTGTGTATGTGCATGGGTGTGTTTGTTGTGTGTGTGTGTGTGTGTTTGTATTCATTTGTGTAAGTGCAGGTTCATGCTTGTATGTAGAGGACATTGAACCTCCTTGTATGACAGTCCACACACAGGATCACAATATTGTATGTTACATATCCTTTGCAGATATACAAAGATCCTGAATCATTATGCCACAATAAAAGAGCTATAAAGTAGTACTATCCTCCAAAAAAATTGAATGCTCATTTACAGGTCACAGTGAGAATAGTTAGTTATCCCCATAGGGAAGGAAAACCATAATTCTTTAAAAATGCCTCTAATTGACCTGGTCTTGAAGGGTGTCCATTGCTGTGAACTGGAGAAGACCTGATAAAGACTAAGAGTTTGATTGAAGTAGAAGAAACGGTAGAAAAACAAGAGAGTAAACAGACCAGACCATGTGTGGGAGCTAGGACACACTCCTCTAGGAACATGGAATTCTAGGCAGAAAAAAACTAGTGGGGCATAAAAGAGTTTTTACACTCTGAGAAATAAAAATATGTTACAGCAAAGGCTTTAGAAGGAGAAAGAATAATTGGGAGACTGGAATCTGAGTAGAGTACAGACACATTGTAAAAGAATAAAAGCACAAGAAACAAAAACACAACTTCTATAGATGTTTTGGAAAGAGGACTTGGTGGGTTAAAAGTGCTTACTACTCTTCCAAAGAACTTTAAATATATTGCCAGCGACCCAGACAGGCAGTTCACAGACATCTCTAAGTCTAGTCCTAGGGAAGTCAACATTCCTCTGGTGTGCATAGTCACCCCTACTTATATGTACATCCACAATTACATAGACACACACACACACATATCCATGTAATTAATTAAGTTAATTATTTTAGAATTTAAAGTACAATAGTCCTGTATTTCCATGGGCTTTTCTATAATTTTCAGTGTTGCAAACACACACACACACACAAACACACATACACACACACACACACACATGCACGCACATTCATCTACTACTCTATTTAATGCTGCCCACATATATATGCATTCATAGAAAACTACTTGGAAGCAGGTACCCTATCTTGGAGCTGCTCCCTGGAGAAAACTGGTTCTCCCTCCATCAGCAGCCACTGTTTGTCTATAGCTCCTCATGTAGGAATGGACCCTGCTGGAATTATCCCCTTTAATGTTGGCATGTTGACTGGTATTATTATGATGTGGATCTTGATTAGGTAACAATATTATTGAGATATCATTGCTGAATTCTTATTGTCATATCTAGAATGACAATATCTACTGTCTGACTGTAGGTATCATGATCCTTTGGCTCTTACAATTCTACTGTTCCTTCTTGTGTGATGTACTCTGAGCCTTAGGGGGTAAAACTTGCATTCCAGTTTTGACAGGTGGAGCTGGGTACACTTTGATCATTTATTTTGACCATTATGACCAATTCGTCTCAATTTTAAAAGCCCTCATCTGTTGCAAAATGAAGCATTTGAATAACAATGAGTATTCAACACATCCAATGAAAATAAAATATTCTCTGAAATATGCTTTTAAAATATCTTCAGACTACAAGATATCCTTCATGTAAATGGTTTGAAAGTCACCATGCCTTTCTTCTTCTGGAAATCAATCAAGGGCTTTAGATGTAATAAACTATAAAGCTAAGAAAATTTTATGCTTTTAGGAACTAATTATCAGGTATTCACTATGGATTTCAGGATGCAGGTTTGATGTTAAAGCAGATGGGTAGACAGAAAGACATAGACAAAAATGAGAGGATATTAAGGAATGAGAAATAGCATTCTGTTATATAGTTTTATAGTAAAACACTATAATCATTCTACTACATTTGCATCTGTAATAATCTCAATTGAAGGAAAACTCTAACTTTCAAAACATTGACAAGCAAAATAATAATTTTAATTATATATGTGTACATTGGTATCATATTCTTTGCTCATATTCATTCCTACAAATCTCTCTCACTTCTTTTACATTCATGAAATAAATATTGATTGATAGATGATAGATACATAAAAGATAGATGATAGACAGATATATAATATATGATCTACAGACAGATAGAGAGATGAATAGATAATAGAGAGAGAGAGATGGATAGATGGATAGATGATATTTATTCTTTAAATCTAGATTATTCACATGGGAGAAAATATATAATATCTGTCTCTTAGATTGCTTATTTCAATTGACAAATAGTCTCCAGTTCCGTCATTTTCTTTCAAGGAAAAGTGTGCCAGGATGATGTGTGAATTACGCATTCAGTTTTTGTAAGATTTGCCACACTGATTTCCATTGCAGCTTCACTAGGATATGTGCTTATCAGCTGTGTGTGGCTCTCATTGCATCTCAGCTGGTATTTGTTCCTGTTTGTTTTCTTTTATTTATTTTTTAATTTTTTAATTTTTTTTATTTTCTAAGTTTTTTATTTACATTCCAAATGATTTCCCCTTTCCCATTTCTTCCCTCCCCAAAAGTCCCATAAGCCCCCTTCCCTCCCTCTTTTCCCCATTCAACCCCATCTCGCTTCTCTGTCCTCGCATTTCCCTACATCAAGTCTTTCCAGGACCAGGGGTCTCTCCTTCCATCTTCTTAGAAATCTATTGATATGCGAATTGTGTCTAGGGTATTCCAAGATTCTGGGTTAATATCCCCTTACCAGTGACTGCATACCATGTGTGTTCTTTTGTGATTGGGTTACCTCACTAAGGATGATATTTTCCAGTTCTGACCATTTGCCTAGGAATTTCATGAATTCATTGTTTTTAATTGCAGAGTAGTATTCCATTGTGTAAATATACCACATCTTCTAAATCCATTCCTCCGTTGAGGGACATCTGGGTTCTTTCCAGCTTCTGGCTATTATAAGTAAGGCTGCTATGAACATAGTGGAGCATGTGTCCTTATTGCATGCAGGTAAAGCCTCTGGGTATATACCCAGGAGTGGTATAGCTGGATCCTCCGGGAGTGTCATGCCCAGTTTTCTGAGGAACCGCCAGACTGCTTTCCAGAGTGGTTGTACCAGCTCGAAATTCCACCAGCAGTGGAGGAGTGTTCCTCTTTCTCCACATCTTAGCCGTTCTGACTGGTGTGAGATGGAATCTCAGGGTTGTTTTGATTTGCATTTCCCTAATGATGATGAACATCTCTTTAGGTGCTTCTCAGCCATTAGATATTCTTCAGGTGAGAACTCTTTGTTTAGCTCTGTACCCCATTTTTTAATAGGGTTACTTGCCTCTCTGGAGTTTAAGTTCTTGAGTTCTTTGTATATATTGGATATTAGCCCTCTGTCAGATGTAGGGTTGGTAAAGATCATTTCCCAGTTAGTTGGTTGCTGCTTTGTCTTTTTGACAGTGTCTTTTGCCTTGCAAAAACTTTGTAATAGAACCTCTGGAGGAATCAGTATCCTGGACCTCAAGCTGTACTACAGAGCAATAGTGTTAAAAACCACATGGTATTGGTACAGTGACAGGCATGTAGATCAATGGAACAGAATTGAAGACCCAGAAATGAATCCACACTCCTATGGTCACTTGATCTTTGACAAAGGAGCTAAAACCATCCAGTGGAAAAAAGATAGCCTTTTCAACAAATGGTGCTGGTTCAACTGGAGGTCAACATGCAGAAGAATGCAAATTGACCCATTCTTATCTCCTTGCACTAAGCTCAATTCCAAGTGGATCAAGGACCTCCACATAAAACCAGACACACTGAAACTAATAGAAAGGAAACTAGGGAAGAACCTTGAACATATGGGCACAGGGGAGAATTTCCTGAATAGAACTCCAATAGCTTATGCTCTAAGATCAAGAATTGTTTTCTTAATGGCTCCGTGATGACTGTAGAGAGAAGCAGTCACAACAAAGTGTTATCATGCATTTATCTAATGGACCTACATTTGAGCTCTAGGCCTGCAAATTATTATTTAAATATTATTATGAAATATTTTTAAAAGCTTTTTAAGTACAGGAACTATAAACATACTTCTATGATACTAATGCCTAAATAATATTTGATACTTTCATTTATAGTGTTCATTCTTTACTCTCAACGTATTTCTTTATATGGTAATTAAAATAATAATTGCTAATTAGAAATTTGCCTTTTGATAACAAAAAAGCTATCTAAAACATTTGCTACTGTAAAACATGGCTTGATGTCATATTGCAATGCAATTTATCAGATTATTAGGAGGGTGTGTTTACAAGGCAGTTATTCTTAATTTCTCATTTTACTTTTCCTTTTTAATTCAGGGAGAAATAAGAATAACTGGTTATTTTATTACCAGAGAGGAAAGACAGTGCAAAAAGTACTGCTATACATAATCAATATATTTGATTCCCATGAACTTCGTGGATTAGCACAGAGCAATGGCAAACTTGAAATCAGGAAGACATAAAAGTTATAAATATATGTAAAGACATTAAAAAAGAAGATTGGATTTCTTGTGTTCTTAAATATAACATGGCTGACACTTAGCACCACTGCCCATACACAGGGAAAACACCTTGTTCTGCTTATTTACCCTCTGGAGTACGCAGCACCTTTGCATTGGGAAGCTATATAACTTTACAACATAATTTACTGCCATAATGTGAAATACATTACTATTTAGAACCAAAGATAAATTTCAAGGATGTATATTATATAATCTGCTAAACTGCTGGGAAAATTATCATTAATAATAAGAAGAAATGACTTAAAATCATATTAAAACATGAAGTTATATAGTGTATCGAGAAATAGTATTTTGTGCAATGTCAACTGTATTCTTCCCATATCTCTTGCCCATAATTAAGAAAATATACAAATAGGTAGATACTTACATGCATACTTGTTTACCCATAATATATATTAAACATATCAGTATATTTTTGGATTAAATAATATAAATGAAGAAAACTAGACTCATAATATTGTCTAATAAAGTGACTATGACAGATGGCATATGTTCATTTCAAGAGGAAGGAAGCCAACATTTGCAAGATTAGTTTTGTTCAAAAAGTGGAAAAACTATCAGATTCTTTACTAAACAATTAACTCAAAATTGCTCATGTGAAATTTTATTCGAGTACTAGAGCACATTATACAACTGCATAGTAAGTGAATGATCACATTTTATAGTAAATGCTGAAACTTTTCTATAGATACTAATTCTAACTTGCAGAGATGTATGCTGATAAATATGTAGACAACATAGATAACGTGTTTTTTAAAAAACAATGAAGGAAATAAGTTAATAGAAAATGATACCAACAGTAAACTATTCATAGTATTTGACATGTATTTTTGAGTGGGACATCAAATAATTTAACAGTGTACTTCAAATTGTCTATGAAGGTTCATGAGGTCATTACACCTAAGGGGACATATTCTGTATGCTTTAGAAATTACATAAACTAGCTGCTAGTGCAGAGAACTATGGTTTGTTTCTAACACCAAAATTATAGCTCATAATTACTCATAATACCATTACGGGGGATTCAATGCCCTTTTCTGGTCACTGCAGACAATTTGCCTTTATTTGGCATACACACACACATTCAACCAAAACAAATGAAAGAAAAATAAATATTAAAATATAAACCACAATGATATCAGAGCAGAGTAGGAACTTTGCTTTGAAATAAGAAAACTAAGGAACTTTATACACTGACGTGACAGCAATGTGATCTCCACATTGCTGGCTGAGTCACCAAGCTTCCTTTAGGCAAAACTGGTTTGCCTATTTTTTTCTACCATCAAATCTCATTGATTTGATTTGATTTCAACCTTTAAGAGGAGGTCAACTAAATTCCAAAGGTTTGCACAAGAGAAGGAAGGGGTTTCTGTCACAAAATGCTAGTGTAAGGATGTTCCAAAATATCATGCCATTCTTCAAACTTAGGGTTTCTTCTGATTTGATGCAAATAAGGCACAGAGAAACAAATCCAGTGCTCTCACAGGCATGTGGAATGGAAGAGTCAAGATTGCTGAACTTCAAATCAAAATGGTGATCTCTAGACTATGCTGTGGGATGTGAGTTCCCAAGTCTGACTCTCCTAGTACTTTCTCTACCACTATGATAAAATAACTGGCAAAATTAAGTTAAGGGAGAAAGGGTTTTCTCTAGCTCACATATCTAACTGTAGTCCGTCAAGGGAGTAAAGTCCTATGGCAAGAATTTTGGCAACTGGTCACTTCTAATTCACAGTTCAAAAGCAGGAGGTGATACATGCAAGTTTCTACACAACATTTTTTCTCCACTTATATCATCCAGGAGACCACCAAAAAATGTTCTACCTGCATTGAATGAGGCCTGCCCCCTTAGTCAAGACCATCAAGGCAACTGCCTATAGACACACCTTAAACTCTAGGCTTAGTTGATTGTAAGTCATACAACTTTTTTTTAATCGTTCTATCCTTGAACTTTGATTAGAAGAGAAATACATCATCAACAAAAGCACTATTTTTACCTCGGTAAGATAAGTATTGGGGCATATCTGTAAGATTAGGGTTACATAAAGATAAAATACAAATGCAAATCTGAAGCCATATATTGTGAGTGAATGATTTAAATTGTTGTAAATAATTTATATTATAGGAGTGATAAAACATATCACTCCTATATATTGTCCTCTATAATATATATTGATATTATAGGAGTATACAAACATGAACAGATCTACTTGAGAAATATTGGCATGATGTTTTGAACATAATAAGGGAATCATAAATACCATGGAGAAAATACCAAACGATCCCTTCATTTTTGTTCATTCTTAAAATGAAGGATGTTATGCTTTGATTCAATTAACTCGAAGGGAATGAGTATGAGGTGCTAATTAAGGGATTGGTGTGCACTGTGCTAAACTGTTTTCCCACTGTTCTTTCTGTCCTTTCTAATCAGAGCTGGCAGGCTGAGGTGTCCATTTCCTTGATGTAGGACAGCATTTCTACTTCTGCCTGCCAATAATGCTTTGTAATCTGATATGTGAACAAGCCTCTCTCAAATGGCCTTTGAAGAGAGTCTTAGAAGGTTTGAACATCATAAAAGTTCTTTAAAAGTTAATAAGGCCCTTGAACCATTTCACCTTAATCATCCAAGCCTGTTTGGATGTGATTGGTGTCCTTTGAAGACAATAAGAGAAAGAGAGAAGATAATAGGCAAAAATTCCCACCCATGTTAAGGAAAGCACAGAACAGCCAAGTTGGAAATTTAAGTAAGAACATATATATATATATATATATATATATATATATATATATATATATATATATTAGTATAAGTTTAGAAATATATGTAAATTTCCATAGATGATTATTCTTTAGATTCATATTCCTAAAAACAAGACTGTAGAGAAGCAGATTACCCAATTGAGGAATATGTTGCTTATTTATTATACCATTGCCTGTTCCACATATATGTTGTCCAGTTTTATTTCATTTTTATGCATACACATACAAAAGTATGCAATATGCATATCTCATAAGTGATATTTGAGTGATATCCAATATCTAGACCTATTACACAAACAAGGCAACACTCCAGATACAAGTTTTGTCAGTGACTATGAATTGCTGTACTGCCAAGAAGATGTGCAATTTTAAATGACAAAGGAAATTCCAAATGGTAAATGCCTTTTACACAAAGCAAAGTTCTTTGCAAATGAAGAATAAATGTGTCTTTCTTTTGGAGAACCTACTTCCCCGAATCCATTGTCTAGTTGTGTGACATGTTCATGGAGTCCTGTTTCTATTACCAAAACTGGTGAAGGTTAAATTTTCCTTTAACTGTTCTTTGCTGCCATTAGGTGTTTATACTCCAAGTTATGTCATGGGGCAGGTTATATAGGACTTGGCAACATATATTTTAGACAGTTTGAATGCTATTGCTATTTAAGATTAATTCCTTATCTAAAGCAAAACTGAGAACACCCTCTCCCTATTACTCTCTCAAATAGTTTTTTTCTAAGGTCTCCTTAACTCTAAATTTTCAGACCATTTGTTGTAATGCTATTACTGTAGACAACTATCAGAAATGAGTTGAGGAAATCAGAGAAGCAAGGGCTGACACAGAATTGGACAAACTTTTATGTTCCGGGTAAATTTACAAAGATCATCCTATCTGACCTTGTAGAAAATTGTTAAACTTACTCATTATTTACTTAGTCTTTAAATCTATAAGAAAGGCATAATATTAACATGATTATGTGCAAATATCAGTTTCTACTGGTATGGGGACATTTGGTCTGTCTCTTTGATGTTACAGGTTTTCTGGGCATCATTTTTATATTAACAATTACATAGCAGCTAACCACATGGGAGTTGCTGGAAGTTTTACAATGAAAGATTAAAATAATATGCATAGTTGACAATGGGATGGTCCTCTAAAGATTTAAAGGGTAGAAACCACCCATAATCATGTAATTAGAAAGATCATAGGTCCTTCCCTGCAGCTGTCTGGAGACCATACACTCATTAGATGCCAAGTCTTATTGGGGTGGAAGAGAAGATTGGTCATGTTCTCTCCCAGAATGTGAGAGGAACTGTGTGTGGAAAAGACATCCAGAAGTTTTTCAGGAACCATCAGAAATGTGAACATTATAAACTCATTTGTCAGTCAGTGTTTATCTTTCCTAACTTATTTTCATTTCACAATTTATGTAGAATTGTTAAAGATACTTTTAATACCTTGGTCTCTTGAACTCTCCTAAGAATGCAGTGACAGTATCTTGGTGCAATTTAGAGGTAGAATTTAAAGACCTACCCTGGTGAAACTGTGTAATGCATGTGCTTATAACTCCCCAAGTGGCATCAGAGGACGGGGATCCAGAGGCAGACAGTGGGACCATACTGTTATTAATCTCTCTGTATTTATAAACACATCACCAGTGGATGCAGTTTTGGAGTTCTTTAACTATTTTTACAATGAAGTTGTCCCTGATTTAGAATGGAAGCCAAGATACTTACATGATTAATAGCCAAGAGCTATATAGTTTTCATAATATGAGTTATTGGCATTTAGTGTTACCCATGGTAACAACTCATTTTCCAGGAACACAATCAATTACATGAGTATATGATTATCTAAAACATAGCTTTTGTGGATATTTTTATAGTTGTCCCTTTGCATTAGGTTATAGTGAAGCAGAGACAATAATATACCTGATATATATTAAGACTTTAAAAGACAGAGCAGGAGGGTCAAATCGTACAAGTTTGCCTGTTCCAAGCTCTCACCTCAAGAGTTCTGTCTCTATAAAATGTGAACATGGCAGCAATGTTTTGACAGGGCATTTGATCTGTATCTGTTTTGCATCTAGGTTCTAACTGATAAAAAGCATTTTTGCTGGTGGCTTTTGACTGACATAGATAATAACTTGAATATGCAAATTAAGGTGGTATATATTGTGGTGAAAAACACCATTGCAATCAAGAAAAGCCTAGGAGACGAAAGAAATACCTCTCTGTGAATATCAGTGATGGCATTTCCAAAGATGATCAATCAACTAAAGTGGGAGTGATGTATCCTCACCATGGGAGACACCATCCCATAGGCCAGTAGTTATCAATATACCTAATGCTGCAACCTTTTAATATAGTCCCTCATGTTGTAGTGATCCCCAAAATAATATTATTTCAATGCTACTTCATAAATGTAATTTTGCTACTATTGTGAATTGTAGTATAAATATATGATATACAGGATATCTGATGTGATTCCAACAGGGCTTACAACACAGAGGTGGGGGACACTCCCACAGGTAAACAACCTGTATTCATTCAGTGAAGGGATGAAATTTAGATTAAGTCATCATTCATTATAACAATTATATAGTAACAAAGAAAAATCTAGAAGACAAGAACTATGCATGTGTTAAAGGTCCCTTTAAAGTTGAACCATATAAGCATAGAGGACCTACTGTCCTAGACTCTGAACAAGTCTTACCATTTGTACAAGTGGTCAGTGGTTCTTAGGCCTTGCCTATACATTCACAGAGGGAAAGAAAGCCAGAGATTCCTTGCTGCCATGATGTGGGCCATTTCACTTCATTGCTTAATTTTTCTTACTGCTATTTTTTGTTTGTTTTTTGGTTTTTTGATTTGTTTGTTTTTTATTCAATATTTTCTTTATTTACATTTCAAATGTAACCCACTTTCCAGGTCTCCCCTCAAGAAAGCCCCATCTCATTCCCCCTCTACCTGCCTCTATGAGGGTGTTCTCCCACCCACCCACCCACCCAACCACCCACCTACTCCTGCCTTCCAGAAGTATTCTCCTGGCATTCCCCTACACTGGGGCATCGAACCCCCACAGGATTAAGAGCTACTCTTCCCACTGATGTCCAACAAGGCCATCCTCTGCCACATACGCAGCTGGAATCATGGGTTCCTCCATGTGTACTCTTTGGTCCAGTCCCTGGGAGAGCCAGGGAGTTTGGCCATTTGACAATGTTGCTCCCCCCATGGGGCTGCAAACCCTCTCAGCTCCTTCAGTCCCTTCTCCAACTCCTCCATCAGGGACCCTGAGCTCAGTCCAATGGTGGGCTCCCAGCACTGCTTATTTTTCAATTGTGGTGTTCTGTCTTACTGTGTGTGCAGATCCTAATGAAATGGAGCCAGGTACCATGGACTGAATGAACCCTCTGAAACAGGAGAATTAACTTTTGTCTGTCTGAACGTATGTTGTCAGATATCATGCTAGAGCAACCGGAAAGCTAACTAGCCACAGATGCATGTCAAAGAATGTTTTATGCAGATTTTAGGGTTTGCTTTTTGCTTGTTTTAAGAAGAATTTTAATTCTGAGTCTGTCTCGTTTCTTCTTTATGTCATCTTGGGAAACTTATGTTCTTTTTCTGTGGATGTTTCTGGATTTTCCATGTTTAAGAGAAGTCTAATGGCATCGTCTTTATCTTTCACTTATAACCTCTTGATTCCCAGGAACATTCATCAAGATTTACTCTCAGTGCTCGTGGTTCACAGCCTTAAGAGACAAGATTGAACAAAACCAATTTTGTCCTTAATATGATAGAATATTTAGGCTAGAAAATTAAGAGGGAATAACATATATAAGTGAGTTAGTTCACTTATAGTAAATAAGCATTGGTACCTTTTATTCTCATAGGAGACCTATAAATGGCCTTGTTGGACATCATAAACAAGAGGTACAAGGGCCTTTGACAGTTTTCCAAATGGCACAGCTGGATCAAAGACCAAGAGAGTAAGATAACTCCAGTAATGAAGTTGAACTTACAAGAGTTAGAATGCCCAGTGATTATCCAGTGATTCTACACTGCAGATGAAAATATAATATGACTCTGAATGGAATCCTTTCCTTGCACTAGAGTGAAATAAGTCTTACTCATGGATTCATTTCAGGAACTACCACGTTGGTATTAATTGGTGCTCAGGGTGCTGGACTATGTCTGAAGATTCTCCAATTTTGTTAATGGCATTCTTAATTGACAATATAGCCATGACTCTGAAGGGTGTGAAATTAAAATCCTGAGAAGCATGTAAAATAGCATAATTCTGAAACTCTATGTTAACAAAGTGATTTAATTGCATAGCATCTTACTTATGATTGGCTTTTTATACTTCAGTAGTTTCAGATGGTTTGAAATGAAAACCTTGATCTGAAACATTGTTATTTATCCAACATGAAAAAAATGATGAAAAATGTGGATTAAGTTTCTAAAATGTCCTGAAGTAAAATATAACAACATTTGGTATCTAACTTTGAAACATTGGTGTCTTAGAAAGTGTCTGTTTTCTTCTTCCCTTAGCCAGATGTTTATTATTTCATCAGATTCTCATGATGATTTTACAAGCTTATATGTTCAATTCTTGCTAGTGTTTTAATACCTTGTAAATACAGATTATGTTATTGATCAATTATTTTGAATTTTAGGTTTCAGTAATTTTGAGTTGTAGTGCTTTACTTAAATTACATGTATATATATCAGATGATTTCTCCACAGGTCTGGAATTGTTAGTTACATCTATTTTTCAGCACAGGATGAGATATTAAGTACATATTGTGTGAATTATACAATAGAATAGAGTTAAAACTATGTCTTTGTACTAATGGCATGGTATGTTAGGTAAATAAGCTTCTTACAGAATATTATTATCATCCTTACAATTACATATTACTGAGAAGGCTATGCTGACTTCATGACAGGCTTCAAATGTCAGGTCAGGAGTCCAGGCCTAAATCTCTGTTTTCAAGAATAGGGAAAGTCCAGACAAATCCACACTTCAGAAACTGCCTTACCACCTGGCCTGAGGCAAAGATAATGAGTCAGCAGTAGTTTCCAGACTTCCTCAGCTATAGTTTCCAGCCTCAGTAATAGTTCTGGAGGAATGTTGCTAGAGATGGAGCAAGATAAAGATCAGCTAGCCCAGAATTCCCCTAAAGGGCCTTAAGTCAGGCCTGTGAACTCTAGCTGTGTAATGGGAGACCCTAGGATGCTGGACTTCTGCAGAATAAAACACTCATTACATTTACATACTATTCGGGTCTGGTGTATCATTCTTCAGTGAATCATAGACCCTTACATTACCTTGGTAGATTAGTGGTGGCGTTTTCTGTGAGAAATTTAAAATGGATTCATTTAAAACTAAAATGAGTATTACTCTTTGCATTTAGAACACATATTAAGTAAAAACACAAATATTTCATATTAAAAGGTGGTTTTAAATAGGCAGCTGTCTATAGACACTATGGGGATAGAAATCTGTGCATAGAAGCTTCTAATTTCATTTTTTTTCATAACATCATCAAAATATAATAAAATTATTGTTCCACTAAATTTAAAATATGCATCCTACTTAACAAAATTGTCAGAAAAATTCACGTATACAGGAAAATATTAATGACGCATTTTCCCCACATCTATCTACCCTTTGAACTTCCTTTGAACTCTTGCTGTTTATGACAAAAAGAGCCACAGCTCAGAAGTAAGTATTCAGTTTGCATGGGAAGCAGTGCCAGGGGGCCACTGACAATACAGGCCTGGTGTTAGAGAGTGAGGCTTATTTTCTTGCTAAAGTCCCAAAGCAGTGTGGAATGTCAGTTAATTGAAACTGGTAATTATCCTACATAACAACATAAACTGTTTCATTTTAGGATATGTGTTGCTTCTAAATTAATAGCCATCGATCTTCTGGTTTTTCACAATTCTTCTCTGTCTTTTTGTCAAATTATTGAGCCATCAGTCCTTGGGACAAACCCATTTCACCATTTTTTATTGACCATGGTTTAATGAGTGACCTGGCCTCCCTGTTTGGGGAGATTGTAATAGGTCCATCCATCTAAGGGTCTGTCAGACAGACTGAGCCGTGTAACCTTTATTGTATGTTGGGCTTCTAAATGAAAAAGGTTTTAAAGCCAAACTTTGAATACTTGTTTTAGTGTGACTATTTGCAATTATTTCAGATGCTCATAGGGAGGAGTCATGTTAAGCACAAAAGCAATGGATCTTCAGATTATGTTCTACTGAGAAAAGCCATCCCTCATAAAATGAATTGTATATAGGCAAAATGCTTGGCTTGCTTCTAATAGGCAGTATTTCACATCAAATGGCTTTGAGAAAAATGCATACAGTTTAATTTTCAGACAAAAAATTAATATCTTCTTTGCGGTAGGGAAAAAAAATCTGTCAACTGAGAATTAGAAATGGGTGTTCTCTATAGCTTTACAATGAACTACAAGTGCACTTTGACTTTATAAAACTGAGTTCCTTTAGAGAGTGCTTTACAGTAGCATAATCCTGAGTCAAAATTTCCTCTTCTAATGGATAGACAACCCAAAGGTACTTGGGCTTGACTGGTAGAGTAAAGCAGGCAAACAGGATAACTCTGTAATATTATTTATATAGTCAAGATTTGCTCAGAAATGCAATTCTTGGTGATTACTTCAAAGGTATATTTTGTCCTCAGATCATGGTTTACCATGAAATCATAAAAACCAAGTCTTCTATTGAATGTGAAAAATACATGCAATGTCTTCCTAATTTTGCTACAAATATGAAGCAATACTTCCTTCAAGTTCAGTTCTAACTAGTAATGATAAGCAGGAAGTATATTCACATTACTTGCAAGTCTTTCATGCATAGTCCACAGCTGAACCAAAGCAGTGTTGGAAACAATAAATAATAGTATTGTTTTATCCAAATAATTATTTAAATTTGGAATAATTTGAATTATTTGAATAATTGTGAATATAAGTTGAATTTGTTATTCAAATAATTGCTGAATAATAAATAATTTAACATTTCAATGACATAAAGCTCACACATATTCATATATACACATATACATGTATGTATATATGCATACATATATAAATATATACATTTTATATATATACATATGCATATATATTTATACACAAATATATGCATTATGTGTGAGGGTATGTCGGTATTTCTTCTTGTCTCTGCATGTTTATACAGGCAGAGGTGCACCAAGGCATGTGTGTATAGGTCAGAGGACAATCTTTGGATGATGCCCTTGCCTTTCCACCTCATTGAGGCAATATCACTCTACACTGCATAAATCAGAATAGTGGGCCTACGACCTTCTGAAATTTTCCACTCTCTGCTTCCCATATTGTAGCTGTGCTGGGTTTATATACACTGGTGCTGCTGCACATTTCAGCTTCTATGTGCATTCTGGGGATTCCTAACTCAGGTTATTGAAAAGTCTTATCTTGGATTTTACCACAGACTCTTACTCCTAGTTTTAAAACCTAAGGCATTTAATAACTAAGTTTTACTATGCCATTGTATTTAAGCACAATTTTTTGAAAATATTCTATGTGGTGAGATACTTTTGATGGGAATGAGGAAAAAAATGTATCCTCATATGTTGGTTAAAAATACAATCTTTCAAACCATTCATCTATTGTAAGTGAAAATTGTTCAAAATGAGTAAAATGAAAATATATCAGAAAAAAATAAATTCAATACTGTAGCATTCTGAGAATGAAGGCTCTGAGGAGAGAGTATTTAGAGAAAACCACAGGCATACCTTTGAGTTCTTGGTAAATTTCTTTTCCTCCCCAACTTTCTGTTCCTTCTCAAATTTTCTAGCATTTCCTCCCCTCCCTGAAGTGAAAGAAATTAGCTGAATTTAGTTTTCATTTCTTCCTGAAATATACAATATGATTTCTTTGTATTTCTGTAACACTGTAGTCAAACTTTGACCTCTATAAAATTTTCATTAGCAAAATCCACAAAAATGAGTGTGCATCTTTTCTGGAAACTGAAACTCTGAAATATGTCCTTTCAGCTTCCTGGTTCATTGCAGTGAAGGTTCTCTAGAGGTTACTAGAACAAAGGAGATTGTAGAGTGATTGCAGCTGCATGTGGTTATCAGGAAAAATAAACCAGTAGTCCTTCATAATATAGCTGCACCCATGTAAGTGCAGCTCATTGGAAAACTCTCTGTCATGCAAATTGCTAATTTGCCAGGTACCCCTAGTACCTGGCTCCTGTAATCACTTCAGTAGTAAACGGTTGGCATTTGATTGGTTTTCCTGAGCCAGACCATTTTGTACTACTCTTAAATCTTTTGGCTTTGAAACTTTGTTTTTGATACAGATAATTTATCTTGTTATTTCCCTGTTTGCCTTATGACTGCCCTGCGTTTATCTGCAATTTGCTCTCACTGAGTCATCTCCATGATCACAGAAACTTCCAATTATGAGCTGGAATCTCAGCTTGAATTGTTTATTCTGATAATTAGCATTACTGAATGAAGACTCAGCAGAGACAACTCTTATGTCCAGAATTTGTTCTTTAATAGTTAATATACACTTTCAAATGCTGGGTGTCAAAGACAGAAATGTCTTTTTGATCCTTAAAATGCATGTCAACAAAGATGGTTCAGGCAGAGGAACTATACTGTTAAAGACCAATATTACAGAAAATCACCTTTGAGTCTTGAGGCTTTAAAATCTCAGCAAGCTCTAAATAAACAGTAACTATTTCATGGGATAATATAATTGTGTGCTGTCTTTAGAGTGATGGTTATCTGAAAACACTGCAGCACACAAAGAAATCCTGCCCAATACTGACATCATGTAATACCTTGTGTTGGTTTCAGATGCTGGGACAAGGGACTTTGGTGCATTATTTTACATAGCAAATCATATTTGGCTTCCAGGTTCTCCTAGTATCCCTCATCCCTCAGTCCCTATTTAGCAAATCCTGCTACTAACCTTGAACTTTCCAACCCAGATGCTGGGCTGCCTTTCCATCACAGACTCCTTGCTATATAATCCACACACTTTGGTCTCTCTTTTTCTTCTTCTCTTTTCTCTGCCCCCACTCCTGTCTCTTCCCATGGTGACTCTCCTGGTCTCAGTCCTTGGGGCCAGTGAACTTGCAGGAGATCAGCTTTCCAATAAACCTGCCCTTAATCTAATCTAATCTAATCTGTCTTGAATTGGCTCATTTCACGAGCATATAACCTATTAACATGGTGATTATTTTTAATCAATAAACTAGAATAAAATTAGATCTGTGGATAGTAAACATGAATCAGTCCAGTAGAAACTATCACAAGAGAGAAAAATGAATATATATAAAAATCTGATTGAAGTATTAAAGAACTCATTGAGTTGAGGCTTGCTATAATTCTCAGTTTGAGCCCCAACACAACATGCGTTTGTCTAGTCAGGATTGGCACAATTCTGGACACTCTACTTACATTTCTGCCAGTTCTTACCTTCTTACTTGTCCACTCAGCGTCCGTGCTTTTGCATAGTGTAGGGAAGAGTGGCTTACGGTTTTGGCCTGCAGGACCTCCTCTCGCATTTGGACTTACACTGAGGGTCTGAGCAAGCCATAAAGCCTCTCATTTAGGAAATTAAATGAGGTCAGATCAAATTTAGCCATCTATACCTCTAATGTTCTACACTAAATCTGCCATTTATTATACTTGTCACACTTACAAGGTGAGCTAAGACTGAATGGGATGACCTAAAATTCTGTAACTATGTAAGCTGGTCTATACCCAAGTACTAAGCTTCTCAATGAGGCTACCATTATACATGAAAAATAATTGAAGACTCACAAAAGTGTCCAGTGTTTATGACAAAGTTGGGAGACAGACCCCAACATGTAAGGTGGATAACAAACCAATAGGGACTGGAAGAAACACAAGGAAGACAGAGGAAGATGAGTTGTAAGAACATGAAACTCTTAACAGAGGTAAATGATATTAATAGGTCATAGGTAAAGAATAGGGTCTGGAATCAGAAGTCTTTGAATTTTGAGCGCTAAGAGTCAGCTTATGAATGAATGAAAATGGAAGGCTAGTTAGAGTCATTTTAAGAGCAAGAAGAAGCCATGATTAGACAAAAGTTTTAGAAACTATTTTATTTTAAATTTTACTTATTTACTTTACATCCCACACACTACCCCCTTCCAGTCACCCCCTCCCACAATCCTTCCCTCTTCCCCCATGGCCTTCTCCTCTGAGCAGGTGGGACCCCTGGGTATCCTCCAATCATGGCACTTAAAGTCTGCAAGGCTAGATTCTTCCTCTCCCACTGAGGCCAGACACAGCAGTCCATCTAAAAGAATATATCTCATGTACAGGCAACAGCTTTTGCATATTTTCTATAGATGGCTAGAAAGACTGGGTTCGGCACATTTGTGTTCTTTGGTTGGTGGTTCAGACTCTGAGAGCCCCCAAGTGTCCAGGTTAGTTGCCTCCGTTGGTCTTCTTGTGGAGTTCCTATCTTCTTTGTGGCCCACAGTCCTTCTTTCTGTTCTTCCATAAGAGTCCCCAAACTCCATCCACTGTTTGGCTGTGGGTCTCTGCATCTGTCTGAGTCAGCTGCTGGGTGGTGCCTCTCAGAAGACAACATGCTACTGCCTTCAAACATAACAGATTATCATTAATAGCATCAGGGATTGGTGTTTGTTCATGGGATGTATCTCAAATTGGGCCTGTTATTGGTTGGTCATTCTCTCAGTCTCTACTCCACCCCACGCCCCCTTCCTGAATATCTTGTGGACAGATAAATTTGGGGTTGAAAGTTTTGTGGACGGGTTGGTGTCGCTATCTCTTCAGTGGGATTCCTGCCTGGCTATAGGAGGAGGCCTCTTCAGGTTCCATATGCCCAATGTTGTGAGTAACAGCTAAGGTTACCCCCTTAATTCTTGGGCTCTTCTCTTATCCAAGGTCTCTGTCTCATACTGGAGATATCCCCACCTCTTTATTCCACTCATTTTCATTACCACCGAGCCATCTCTCCTGTCCTTCCCCACACCTAATCCTGAAACCTCCATTCCCCTCCCTATCCCCTAGTTTCCTCCCTCCATCAGCCTCTTATTACTACTTTATGCCCCTGCCTCTAAGTGAGATTCAAGCTTCCTTGGTTGGAACTTTTGCCTTGTTTAGCTTCTTTGGGTCTGTGGAGTGTAGCGTACTACCTGTATTTTATGGTTAACATCTACTTACAAGTGAGTACATACCATACATGTCCTTTAGGGACTGCGTTACCTTACAAGTGAGTACATACCATACATGTCCTTTTGGGACTGGGTTACCTCACTCAGGATGATTTTTGCTAAGATCTATCCATTTGCCTGCAAAACACATAAAGTCTCTGTTTTTAATAGCTGACTAGTAGTCACTCGTGTAGATGTACCACATTTTCTTTATGTATTCTTCAGTTGAGGGACATCTAGATTGTTTCTACTTTCCAGTCACCACAAATAAAGCTGCTATGAAAATAGTTGAGCAAGTGTCTTTGTGGGTTGTTAGAGCATCTTTTGGGTATATGCCCAGGAGTGTTAAAGCTGGGTCTTGAGGTAGAACTAGTCTCAGTTTTCTGAGAAACTGCCAAATTGATTTCCAAAGTGCTTGTACAAGTTTGCGCTCCCAAAAACAATGAAAAAGTGTTCTCCTTGATCTACATCCTTGCCAGCATATTCTCTCTCTTGAGTTTTTTATCTTAGCCATGCTGACCAGTATATGATGGAACCTCAGAATTATCTTGATTTGCATTTCCCTGAGGATTTTGAACATTTCTTTAAGTGCTTCTCAGTCATTTGAGATTCCTTTGTTGAAAGTTCTCTGACATAAATGACTCCAAACTTTCTACCAGAAAACACCTACAACAGATAAACACCTTCAACAAGGTGGTTAGATACAAAATTAACTCAAACAATCAGTAGCCCTCTTTATGCAAATGATAAATGGGCTAGGAAAGAAATTATGTAAACAAGACCCTTTACAATAGATGCAAAAATATCTTAGTGTAACTCTACCTAAGCAAGTTAAAGATCTGTGTGACAAGAACTTCAAGTCCCTGAAGAAAGAAATTAAAGAAGATATCAGAAGCTAGAAAGATCTCCCATGCTCATTGATAGATAGGATTATCATAGTGAACATGGCTATCTTATTAAAAGCAATCTACAGAATTAGTGTAATCCCAATCAAAATTCCAGCACAATTTTTATAACCCTTGAAAGCATAATTCTCAACTTCATATGGAAAAATAAAAACCCCAGATTAACCAAAACAACCTTATCAATAAAAGAACTTTGAAAGGAATCACCAACCCTGACTTCAAGTTGTACTATAGATCAATAGTGATAAAAAACTGCATGGCATTCACACAGAGGCAAATATGCTGATCAATGGATTTGAAGTCCTAGAAATAAACCCAAAAATTTATGGACATTTGATTTTTGATAAAGAAACCAAAACTATACAATGAAAAAAGAAAACAATCTTCAACAAATAATGCTGGTCTAACTAGATATCTGCATACAGAAGAATGCAAATAGATATGTATTTATCACTCTGCAGAAGTCCAAGTGGATGAAGGACCTCAATGTAAAACCTGATACAGTGAATCTCCTGGAAACTATTCTTAAGCATCAACGAACAGGGTGGAATTAGAGAAGTTTTGTGTCACTCTTTTAATGATCCTCCTTCCTTGTCACTTCACAGACATAATAGATTTTTTTCTTAAAAATATAATATAATCCAGTAGAAAGAACTTAACTGTGAAACAGAGAATGTGGGTAATTGTCTAAAATAAGTACATCATGAAGCTGAAAATGTATTTGGGTTCTATTGATAATAAAGGCCATCTTTCTAGATAGCACCTAATTTTCCTTGGAAATATAATGTTGGAATTAGTAGCTATTAATTAAAACACACACACACACACACGTTTGCATGTTTGTGTGAATGCACATGCAAAACATTGTCATTGTCATCATCATAGTAGAAGTGGTAGTTTTTGGTATAAAACACAATTTTCATTATAACTCCTGTTCAAAGACTTTGAAATCCAAATGCCTTGAGTCTGTACAGTTAGTGACAACCAGTCAAAGATTAATCATCACAAAGAATGCAAATTGGCCAATCACAGTGAAGCAGAGTCTTTTCTTGGATATGGAGGATGGGAAATTTCAAGAATGAAACCTCATTGACATTACCAGATGCCACTGAGCATGTTGTGGGGTTCATCACTATAAGGTCTTCCTCAAGTGTTTGCACTGTGAAGATTGCCTTGTTTGCATAATTCAAATACGATGTAGTTTAAGGTGGAGAACATAAAAACCAACAAAACTGAAAAATCCTTATTCATTGAAAAGTACATTTTAAAATAAGGTTTCCAGACATGATGAAAGGTGAGAACATAAAATAGCTTTCTTGCTGTAAGATGGTTGTAAGGCACAGTAAGGACTTCAAGTTAACATTCACTGTTCACTGACAACTCTTTTGTTTTGAAATAGTCTTTCCATCCTACGTGGGCAGGCTATTCTATACCTCATGTTTACAGTCCAAGAAAGGAAAAGAGTGACTTAGGCCAGCGAAAGCCTAACTTCAAACATTTTCACTCGCTATTTCCCAAAAGGTTGATTGTCAAGTCAAAGAAAGTATGAGGATGTCATTTAAGAAGAAGGCATTCTGGCTTTTGTTTGGGGGTTTCAAAGAGATCTTACAATAAAAGAAGAGGGCAGGAGTTTCAGAGGAGGAGCTGGGTATAGATAAGAGGGAAGCTCTGGACCGACTATTTCATTCATTGAAGGAAGTTGGGGAACCAGGCAGAACTAGAAGAAAAATGTAATTCAGAAATTCAGAATGGCAAAGGGACCACCTTCCTTAAGGGCTGGAGATGAATCAATTAGGTGGATTCTGCCTCATACTTGTGACCTTTGACCTGTTTGATAATTACTTTTTTTGTGTTTGTGTCATCAACTGTGTGGTAATTTGTCCTGGCAGTAATAAGAAACTTAGTCAAGCATGAGGAAAAACAGCAAAGGGTACATGGCAGGATTCATTATGCTGGTATCAGAAAAACAATGTCTTTTTAGGAACCCTAGCCTGCCATTTCATTTTTATATTATTTAGAGTAAGGGCATGGGACCTTCTGGTATCAATCACTAGCAAACAACACGAAACAAACAAAAATGCAGATTAATAAAACTCAAACCTATCTAATTAGACTATCAAGGACTATCATCACCTGAGGCATAAAATCCTTCCTATGATTCACTGACTTCCATTTTTAGGAAAAGGGGAAAAATGAATGTTGGCTAGGAATGGAAATTACGTTTACACCTAATGTTAAGGATCTGGATGAAAGACTCAGAGGTATGTGGTATGTGGTGAGCAGTGTTTGAAAACCACTATATCCTGTTACCAAGTTTCAAATTTCCTTTCAAAATATATCTTAATGTACCCTACTATTCTGATGGCAACTCCTACTCTGTTCCCATCTAGAACACATTCCCCAGAATTACTATGGTAACCAGCTAGTTTTCCTCCTAGACTCTATTTTACTTCCCTTTCCTCCTACTTTGTCTCAACAATAAGAACTAAAATTATTATTCATTTATTATATTGATCACTTTTGACTAACAATTCATAATAACCTTAGGACTAAGATCCAAATGTTTTATTTGGTCATTTCTTTTAAGTCACATTGTTTAAGGAGAAGGTCCTTTCACAATGTTCCCCTTTCTAGTTTGAGCAATGTTTCATACTTCCTTAAGTTCATTTTACCCCATTATAATGCAGGTTTGGATTGTAATCATGTACTCATTTATTTTAGTATTTGATTATTGTTAAAAGGGTTAGATCCACCTTTACCCATGACTGTATTGTATTTAAACTGTGACTTCTGAGAAGATGAATAATTAATCAATAAAGCCCAACAAATAACAGTGCTCACCCCACCCCCCCCCAAGGAGCTTTTTGACTTGGTGGAGAAAAAGGGAATAATGACTGTAATCAAAATGCTAAATGCTACCTTTACTCTTCAGAAGCACTTGTGTTGTAAGACCGGATGTCAGATATACTTTGAATATTGAAAAAGATGCAGCTAAGGACACGTTGAAAAGTGAAACCTATAAGGTTGAGTGGACACTATAAATTACTTCATATTGGCATAGAAACACCTGTATATAGACTCCAGATTCATGGTTTAAACTGGCAGAGGACAGAGGAGCAGAAGAGGAAATCCCTCCTGGAGTTTGACAGAGGCAAAGCTGAAAGCCTCAGCCCCCATCAGCAAAACAACAGAACACAAGTGTTTTTAAGTTCCTTTAGTTATGTTTCCTTCTTAGCAACAAGGTTAAATTTTAGGAATAGATTAGTGGTGTAACATTAATTTTACTGCAGGAAGTTAAGGTATCAGGCCATGATGCCAATTAAATGCTATTCATACAACATCTATTCTATAAATACATCTGAGTGTTAATTGCTAGCGCTCCAATAAGCACTAGAGAAAATACAGCTAGAAAAATAGAGGTGTAATTTTTACTCTTGATGCTAAGTTCTTTGTCTCTAAGTTTAAAAACATATTTTGTTTCCAAGGCAACATCACAGGTTCATTGAGGGCATGAAGAAAAAAAAATCACTCCTTGTGTTTCTTCTGATTCAGTTCTGATATATACAGAAGGATTAAGTAAACGGCAATTAAGCAATAGATCTATTGATGAAATAATTAGAAAGTTTTTGATGGTGAAAATGCACATAGTACCATGATATTAGCTTAAATTATAGTCCTGCTTTGTTGCAGACTAATGACAGAAAAAGATAAATTGAAGTATTTGATAAGGATGACAAATATTGACTCATTCAGGAAGAAAGATATACTTGGAGGCTGTCTGATCCTGACTCTACGATTTAAAAGGGCAGCTTCCAGATGTTCTGTCTCAGTTGGGATTATCTCACAACAACTTGAGTGATTTTATAGAATTAAAAGTTATCAATATAATTGAAGCATATCTTATTGATTTGCAAGTTAGTTCTTTCATGGATTTATGTGAGCTATCAAGGGAAAATGAAAAGCCTCAATGAGAATAACTTATTATATCTCAATGAGAATAATCTTATTCTGTTATGTGTGTGTGTGTGTGTGTGTGTGTGTGTGTGTGTGTGTGTGTGTGCGTGTGACACATATAGGGATTTATTTTTCCTTTCTGTGTGGGAATCATGGATCTAACTTGGGCCACAGGTTAGGCTGCAAAGAATTTTATCAATAAGTCAATGGACCAACATTGATCTTGTTCTAATATGGCCTCTGCCAGAGAACATACCAAAAAGTACTTATAGCCTAGTAACTTCAGTTAAAGCCTTTGTGGATATTTATCCTTGTAATTGCAGCTATATATGTTTTGAAAATACTAAATATTATTTACTTTTAATAAATATAAAACTTGCTTCTAAAACATGATATATTTTTATATTGAGACTACAAAATGACACAATTCTAAACTATGTTTGCTTAGCTGGTTGGCAAAGAGAAAAAACAAGGCGGGATACTAATTCAAAATTATAAAGTTTTAGTCCCCAACAACTCAAAGCAGGATAACTTTCAACTTGTCTTTTTGACAATGTATAAGTCTTACTTATACTCCTATAAGAAAGCTGAAGAATGGGCAGATAAGTGGCCCTGTTTAATCTCCACACTATGAGTCCTATACTGTCCCCAAACAACAGTCACTTAGGCACCAGTGGCCCTTCAATTTTAAGGTTTTAAAGTTCAGATAATCTTGGATAGCAGGCACTATGGCAACAGACACCATTTTACCAGATTCCTTCACAGCAGACATCACTGCAGCAGACATCATTACAGCAAATACTGGTGCAGCAGATATCATTGTAGCAGACGTCATTTCAGCAGATACTATTGCAGCAGACACAATTGCAGCTGACATCATTACAATAGATACCAAGATACTTTTGCAGCAGATACCATTATAGCTGATACTGTTGTAGCAGAAGCATTTGCCCCAGATAACATTGTAGCAGAGTTATAAGATAATTAACTGGATGGAACATGAATGGATTAGGATGCAAAAACTCTTGATATGATGTTGATATGATGATGATACAAAATTATTAACAATTGATGGAACTCTAAGCTTAGTGTCTTGCTTCCTTTACTGTTGCTGAATCCTGTTGTTATCCTGAACAAGCAACTTCAGGAAAAAGGATTTCTGTGGCTTCCAGGTCCAGGTGGAATTATACCGGTGGCAGAAACCTGAGACAATAGGTCATATCATATCCACATCTAAGAGCAGGAATTGATAGGTTAATCCATTAACACATATATGTTCAGTTAACTTTCTCTAGTTTCATAGAAGACTGGATCTCAATCAGAAAAATGGCTTCACCCAGAATGGAAGTGCCTTCCTACCTCAATTAACTCAAGCAAGATAATCTCCATTAGACATGCCCACAGAACAACCTAATATAGAGGATTCACTACTGAGTGTCTGTTTCCCAGGTGAGTGAGTGTTGAATGTGCAAAACTTACAAAGCTAACAGTAACTTTTATATTTAATGTTCTCATATTATACATTATTAAAAATATACATACACATTTCCAGATATGTGTTTACACACACACATACACACACACACATACATGAACACACACACATTTTATTTTGTAATTTGAGTTTAATTAATTCTCAAAATTTGTACTACCATGTTTTCACAGTGTGGCTATGACTAGAACAGGTTATGTAAAGCTGGTAGACTAATAAAACAGTACAAAAATTAAAACCAATTTATAAGAAAGCATTATTTTGGGCATGGAGAGATAGCTCAATAGTTAAGAGCACTGACTGCTCTTCCAGAAATCCTGAGTTCAATTCCCAGTAAATGACAGTTCCTCCCAACCATGTGTAATGGGATATGATGCCCTCTTCTAATCTGTCTGAAGACAGCTATAGTGTACTTATATACATAAGATAAATAAATAAACCTTCAGAAAAAAGAAAGCATTATTTTACTGACTTATAGTTATGTGGCGCTCTTGAGTTACAAAATACTAAGGAGATCCAACCCAATGCTCACTTAAGCATTTTATTTCCAATATGCCACTGAAGCATAAATTAATTAAATTATATAAATTCCAGGCAATAATTGGAGAAATAATGCTATAATAAGTGCATATTCCTTCAAGTATCCCTCTATTACAATGAGTACTCTTATATGAGATGCTTAACTGCTACATATTTTAATCTGTCCAAAGGGAAAAGATATTTAAGTGGTTAAGTCATGCTTTCTTTTGTGAAGTGGTATTAATTTCATTGTCTTCTAGCATTCTTGTAGGGCAGGACTCACGAAAAGGCAGTCAGGGAAATAATGATAAGAAATCTTATGTTTACAGTAGAGTATAATAGACATGAATTCATAGTAACATTATACCAGATGCTGATTTCTTGTAGGAGTTTTGTTTCACTTGATTCCTGTTAATGCCTGGGGCTTTGAAACAGAGAACAAGTCAAAGTAATTCTAATCCCTCAGCCACCCTCTAGAAAACTGTCCCTGCCTCTATGTGTAAACGTACAACCATGGTTACAGAGTATAAAGGTGACAGAGATGTAACCATTAACAAATGAAATAATAGAATGACTTCTGAAGAAATAGTAAGTTTCAGTGAAATAGACTGAATTATGCACCCCTCTCCAGACACTCACATAGGTAACTATTTGTGTGATATGTTCTATTTAACTCAACTACTCACAAGTATCAGTACATGTACACTTTCATTAGGCCTTCGATTACTTTGTACTTGAAGATGTATTGTGTCATGAAGCAAGAAAAGAATATGAACAACAAGACTGCCAAAGGCTTTATGAATTCTGAAGACATGAGAAAGGATATTTGTTGTTGAGCTGCATAGCAAAGGACCTCATGAAAATGATTGTCCTCTAATCAGAATTCTTGGTCTACACGACTAGGGACTGGGAGTTGTCTCCACAGGATTTGTAATTAGAAGACAGGAGCTGGCTCATGTTGATCATGTTATTTTTCACATGTTCCTAAGCCTGGTCATGTTAGTTCTGAATCTATGAGTAATATCTGTTCCCAGGGAGTTTATAGGGTCACAACATCCAGCAGGTGGAAAAGTTTCTGAAAAATACAAGTCTCATCTCTATAGTCAAAATAAGAAACTAGAATTTTTTTTGTAGATAAGAAAGGAATGAGCTAAAAGTGACAGACCAAATCCTTCCACAGGGCTGAATTCAAACTAGCCTGAATATAGGCCATTCATTATCTACAAACTATTGGATGCAATGAAAATTCAATAGACATCTTTGTACACACCATGAACGGAACATTGAAGTATGGCAAGCTGATGTGGGCCATTCCATGGAAAGGCTCTGTGTAGAGGAATCAATGAGATTCCCAATAACTGGCAAGGACTCTGGTGATCTGGAATAGAGAATCCCGAGAAGGACATTGCAAGATTCGTACTCTCAGTCTACTGTTGAAAATTCTTTAGCTCAGTTTAGTCGTAGACAAGAAGAAATACATAGTCCACTGGTATGCTGTTTTCCTGGCCATTACAATAAAAAACAATCTATGTATACTCAGAATATTTTATTTTCAGACCAGTCTTAATTCTGACTATAGCAATGCAGACTACAAAAGTAAGCCTCATGAAATCATTATCCTAAATCAGTGTTTCTCAATCTGAGTCATGAATCCTTCAGAGGTCCCAGGACCTGTTCATGAGGGCCATTTAAGATTCCCAGAAAACACAGATTTTATAATTCATTACAGTAGCAAACTTGCCATTATTAAGTAGCAATGAAAATAATTTTATTATTGGAGGTCACTACAACATGAGGAACTGTATTAAAGGGTTGTAGCATTAGGAAGGTTGAGAACCACTGCTCCAAGCCAAATATAGTTTCTTTTATATACTTTCAATTTTCTTCTCCCTTGATTCAAAGGAAGTTCTTTGAAGGAGGTCACTGAATTCAGTACATCCTTAGTCTTCGCAAATTCAGAACCATTCCTTCATCAACCCTCACATCTTTAATCTTTACTTTATTTATTTATTTGTTTGTTTGTTTTAGTTTCTGCAGCCTACATCATTTAAGTCTGTCCTCCAAAGACTGACTCCCATCTCTTTGATGTTTTGTGCATGCTGTGATCTGGACATAAAAGCCTCTCATTTTACCCTTCATGATGTGCAATAAAACTATGTACAAGAAGCATCTATGAGTTCAATATTTCTACACAAAAAGAATTTTGTTTTTACCTCAATATTTCCTAGTTTCTCAGTATTATCAAGTGTGTTTGCACTCACACACAAGTACATCTTTGATTCTGAATGCAGTAGCACATTAATTTCTTCAAGCAAGTAATTCATCAAGTCTTGAATGTGTCTAGCTGAATATTTTGATCACAGAGATAGGCAACAAACCATATAAACAAACCCAGTCATTCAAATAAAGACAAGACAAGGGGAAACTTTTTCCTCAGGAAAACCAGGTGGGTGAAAATGAATATTCATAAACTTGTTGAGCATCAACTCATTTATTCGCATCTTAGAACTGAAGGGAAGTGACATCTTAAGACTTTCATACTACCCCCCCATACACACACACACACACACACACACACACACACTGTTTTTCAGCCTTTTATATTTATCCAGAAGTGGCTAGCTCAAAGCTCTGTTGTTTGCCCATATGGACACTGAGGAATAATATTTCCTGCCTGATCATTGCTGAACAAAGCTTCCTCACCTGAGGCTGACTTCAGTGTGTCAAACAAATGACTCTTCTCTCCCAAATAAATGACAGTAGCCTGTTGGTTGCCTTCTGGATTCACACTGAGTGGGTCCCCTTCCAGGGCCGCCAGTGTGCAGCTGTTCTTTCTTAACACACACTAGGCAGGTTCAGATTTTTGCTTTTCAGTAGAGTTTCAGCAGAAGTTAAAATTTAAAAATTCTCTTCAGGATGAGAGATAGATGAAATCCACTTATTGAAATATATACATTAAGGTGTAACACTTTTCAGCAAAGAAAGTTGACAGGTCTTATATTTTGTGCTGAAATTGTTATGTGCTTATCGGAACAATCATGCTGGGAGAATTTAGATCTATTATTAGTGACATGCATATAAATATGTAGTTATTAATAGGACTTAATGGAATAGGCTGCTCCCTATCTATTTTAGTGTTGATAATTGCATACTTACCTCTTTCACTGAGGTAATCGGTAGGTTAGTAAAGATAGAGTTCAGAATTCTGGTTAATTTATACTAATTTGTAGAGTGACTTCTGGTCTGTATCTTGATGTTGTAAGTCATGAAGTGAGACTAGTAACGAAGACTCTTGCATCAAAGACTAAATGATATGAATGATATGTATCTCAGACATTGATAGACACAAATATAGTACAAATTCAGTAAATAGTCACATACATGGATATTTTTCTTATATTCTTAGAAGATACAAAATAATACATATAGAGCTCAAATGTGAGAATTTATAAATACAGAATATAAAATGTTCAGAACACCAGAATTTAATACCGAGAAGAATTTAACTATCGCCTTTTCTATCTTGAGTTCAAGTATATTTTTCTGTGTTTAGTGGGTAATAATAAATCTTTGTCTCTCAAGATTATTTATGTATTGTATTTATTGATGTGTTCCCAAACTTCTCCTCTTTGTGTGTATTAATTACTTATTTTCAAAGACAACACAGTTATATCTTACAGTTTATTATTCATGTGAATGAATTGTTAATCAATCTAAGATTATGTTTTTTACCAAACTGTAACTTTTCTCCTCTCAAACGAGTGTATATTGTGATTGAGCAGTTTAGAGTTATTTCTAATACTTTATAAGAAATGTTTCATGTCTCTATACACTCATATAAAATGCAAAGGAAACAAAAGCCATTCTTTCATGTATAAGGATTGACTGGCTTCCAAGTACATTGATAAAGATGGTTTGAAAAGATACTCAGTTCTCTCTTTAAATGACTTGTCATCATCTACAACAGCAAAAACTCATCACTGTCATACAAGCTAGAGATGAAATCGTTTTGCTTTTTTTTTACAGTTGATTTTTAAAGTTTTATCAACTAAAAATGTCTGCCTTAATTATTTTATTTGGGATTTTTTTTTCCATTTCACAGATATTTTTCTTAAAGAAAGAAGGTATCTAACCCTTACTTTGGAGTTTGAGTCTTAACTAAAGTCATTTCTAACTTGGATCAGATGTGAGAGGAAGCTGTAATGCCTCTGCCTTCCTCGCTGTGAGCAGCATCGTGTACAGTGCTGTTGGTCCATGTTGACAGCAATTAGATTATGAGTTCACACTGTCCGCACATTGTCTGGAATTCTGGGTGTGCTATGTTGAGTTTATTTACATTAAAAAACATATACTAATGAGATTGACACATTGATGCTCAAGTAAGTGTTTGGGTGTGCAACTGATCTGGAGTGGTCTTATCTAGTACTTCCTAATATAGGTGGCAGGGCTAGAAGGAGGACTATAAATTCTCAATAAAAAAAAAAAAACAAAAACATCATTGTAAGCAAAAGGCTTGTGGCCTTGCATATTTAAGGGGTGTGTGTAGGGGTATATTCCCCCAGAGGGAAGGAACCAAGGAGATATTTTCATTGGTTCCTTTTTTGTCCACAGACAGGTATTTTAGCTTTTAGTTATATGTTTGTTAATATTGTAACATTTAACTTTGACCTGTCTTTACTCATCAATTTATACATCAGACTATATTCATATATGTTTTCTGCTTCTATAGGCTATGCTCAGCCAATCATTCTGATTTTCTAATACTTGCTTTTTAGATTAGCTGCAACATCTAATTTTCATTCTTTCTTTCTCTCTCTCTCTCTCTCTCTCTCTCTCTCTCCTTTTATTTATTCTTCTTTCATACAGTACAGACCAAACTGACTCTCCTCTCCCACCCATCCCAGTTGTCCCCCAACCTTCTCTCTCCCCCAGATGGACTCCTCTTGAGTTTCACTTTAGAAAAGAGCAGCCCTCCCAGAGGTATCAATTGAACTCCGCATAAGAAGATGCAGTAAGAATAAGCACGAACCTCCATGTCAATGCTGAAAGGGAAAACCCAGTAGGAGGGGAAAGGTACCAAGGGCAGGCCAAAGAGCCAGAGTTGGTTCTTATCTTCTTCATTTTTGCTTTACTTTAGTCTCCTTGAGACCCTGACATCTGTGTGTTTTGCATAAATATTTTGCAATTAATTGCTATGTATTTTATTATGGCTTTCTGTCATTAAATGAATGCATCAAATCCCCCAATTTGCCATAATGCATTAGATGTACTGAAATTATAATGTTTTCAAAATAACTCTAATGGAATTATTGGTAATATATGCTTGAAACATTAAACTGAGTCAATTGCCACTTGCCTTAGGGACTACCATTAGATCAAAGTCAACAGTCTATGATACCAACGAATCTTAGATGAACATGTTCATGCATTGAAAACTAGGATGACAAGTGGTTGTATAATGGTATACTGTAACTAGAATTTAAAGTGATCTTTGATACACAAACATTGACAACTTCATTTTAAAATAAGATATATAATGTATACCATCTCTATGAAATTTTAGGTGAAACTTTGATAGAATTATGAACTTTTATTTCAATCGTAGAAGAAAAATGAAGTATTGGACAAACATACAATATGTGTCATAAAATATGGGCTACCCCCAAAATCAAATATATAGAAATGTAAATACATTTTACCGCAATTTACTTTGTAAATTATAGATGCTACACTAACTTACTTTGTGTCTGTCCATGAAAGTGAAAAGAGATCCAAATGTAAACTGAGGGAAAGCAGTCACAATGGGAAAGGAAGGGTATCTTTATGTAGGCCTCTGTGTTACACGAACACAAGTCTTCAGTTTGCATTGATGACCAGACTGACAAAACTCAATGCATGTCAGCCCATGTGACCCCCAAAGTAGACATTCTCCCAGTAATGTGTTCTGATCCTTGTGAGATCTGAGCACAATGCCATCCAGAGGAGGACATGTGAGGATGCTTGCACTCACAATACTTCTCATTCACCCTTAGTTGTCCACACTGTGCTGTGTTTTCCCAACTGCCTAGTTTAAGCACTACTCCAACAATATGAGGAAGTTAGCAGTGGCATTTTGCGTAATTCTTAAGAGTTTCTATCACTTCTCTCTCTCTCTCTCTCTCTCTCTCTCCTCTCCTAACATATATAAATGCTTAGTAGTTCTTCAATTTAATGTTGAAAAAGAGGAAAACAACAAGCCGCCGTAAATCATCAGGTTTATTTAAAGCTACACATTGAACCTATCAGTCCGCGTGCACGTGGCAATAAGTGATCATGTGCTTAGTAGGTTGTAGCATTAGATACCAATATAGCCACAAAGAGGGCAAACTACGGGGGATTTGGGAATGGTCCTGATATGGAAATCCTCGGACATGAAGGTAGAACAAAGTACCATGAGGATTCTCCAGAGTTCACACAGTGACAAAGCAAACCTATAGTGTAGCAGGAAATGCCTTGGTATGAAATAACTTTAACCGTGTTAATAACAATACATATTTTGTGAAATATTTGCATTGGTAAATGATTTGGGCAGAAATAATCATTAAATTACCATGAAGAAATCAATTTGTTGCTCATCATGAGTATGTCCAATAGGAAACTAATTTTCTGTGACTGAATAAATAGAATTGGTTTACAAGAACACATTGTAAATACCTTCATAATTAAAATGAATGATTTTCAGACTTAGTGAGATTCACATTTAAAGTGCTTGAATGACATGATAAAGACTGTGTATTTTTAATCCATTCAGAAATGTGTTAATTTATTTTACAACCATCAAATAAGAGTCATATCATAACTAGGTACAATAGGGCATAAAATTATGTAACTCATTAAGTAAAGACATTTTGATGACATTTTCATGTATAATGGCATGCCTATATACAAAATAATGTTCCCGATGATTCAGTCAGCAAAGACCTAGTCTACTTATAAAGAGAATCTTTCTATTAACTCTATCTACATAGCAAAGTTTCAATGAAATAAATATTTCCTTTATGAGAAATAGGACACAGCTTTGAATCTATTTAATCTTTATTCAACTTTGGTCCCAGATGGCAGTTGCTACTATACAAAACATCTCTTTAAAAACTCAAAAGTATACATGCAAAGAAATGATAATAAAGACTATTTCAAGAAACACAAGCCTGGAAGTGGGGTTACTTTTCCTCTTCTCCAGCATAGACAGGACTGGGCATAACTGGGGGAAGAGGGGCCATCAGAGATGCACTTTAGCTAAGGAGTAAAGAGAATGAGAAGATTCCGTTCGCACAATGCCTTTAACCCGATAAAGCTGTGATGGGAGACAACTGCCTCTCTAGTTTACATGGCTGTGACTTCAAAATAGAAAGTAAACTGCCACTGGTTTTACCTTTTTTATCCACGCAACTTTGTCTTAGAAGGAAGTTCAACTCCAAAAGCACATTAGACTGGAGAAAGCAACCCTCAGTGTACTGGCTACATGTCAGCAGAAAGCCGGGAACTGGAGAGTAATGTGGAGGTTCTGGGGCAGAGAAAGACTCATGAATGCTGACTTCCTCCCCGTTAATCCTCCAGGTTGTCCTGACGGTGTCTACAGCTTGATTCTATGGTTCCACTTCTTTGATTCTGAGAAAATGTCAGATCACCTAATTGCATCCTTCCTATCACTGAGCAGGGCTTAGAACGTATTTATATTCTGAGTCAAGGCTTCTGAGGGACATTTTGAGGCAACTATTTCACTTTAGTCTCATTTTGGCTCAAGATAAGTCTCCTCAATTCATGCTGCAGTCAGGGGAGAGTTGATTCAAATTCTTGCAAGTAAGAAATAAAAACTCCATGCTGTGAAAAAAAAAATAAACGATGAATGTAAGATTCAGGAGAACCTTAACTGATCTTACCATGATTCACTCATACATCACTGAACTGAAGATGTTTCAGTCTAGACTCAGTTCTTGTCCAGTTTCTTTGCCTTTTTTTGTCCACTCCACAAATGAAAACCTGTTAATCCATTCTGAATTTCGTGACTTCGCACTTTGCGCATGCTACTTGCTCTGTGTGGAGTATCTTCGTATCATTCATTAGTCACCACAAGAGGTTTTAGCTTTTACCCTAGACACTATTATGAATTAATTCCTCTGGTAACCTGTCTTAATCATCCTATTTCCTCCCATGGTGAACCCACCACCTCCCCAGACCTCCACCTGCACTGTTTATCTTCACAGTACATTGAGATTGCCTCTACTATATTACCCATACATATATTTTTAACTTCGCTTCTTACTCATCATTGTTTAGTGTAATTTCAAGCATTCCTCTCTTTTCAGCAGTAGCCGTAGTTTGATGGGTAAATATAAAAATGAATGAACTTAGCATTCACTGGCTTCAGCCCATTCTTGCTAAAATATCTTTAAAGAATTCTCTGTGAAATATTTTTCATTCTTATGTGAAGCATTTGAAAATGTGTTGTTTACCAAAGCTGGCGGAATTGATGAAATGCCTTCTCACATGAGAATGTGCAATTGTTTTCATAACTGGTTTGGACAACACTGAATAAACTCACACCCACTCTACCTATGGCATCTCAGCCAGGATGTTAGCAGAATCTCTAAAAGCAAAGTGAAGTTATTTACAAGTTATGCCACCGAGAATTGAAAATGTTATAACCGCTGCACTGTTTTCAAAGAAAAAAAAGTCGAGTACTTTTATTTAGAATTAAATGGAAATAGCTTTGTATTTCAAATAATGAAATACACCATGTACAAGTAAAAGTCTTTGACAATCAAGAGAAAGAAAACTTTGTGCATTTGACAGCTTGGGTTATTATTTTAAGATTCTGTTTGAAAGGGTTGTGTATTTGAAATCTATGAAACCATTTCATGTATATTGAATGAAATGTTGCTGAATAGAAAGTTCTATTTGTGAGGTTCAGTGCAATAAAATGAACAATAACGTGTTTATCATCCAGACATACACATGCATATATGTGCATATGTGTATAAATGTGCATACACAGGGAGATAAAGAGATGATGATAGATAGATAGGTAGATGATAGAGAGATAGATAGATAGATAGATAGATAGATAGATAGATAGATAGACATATAGATAGATAGATGATAGAGAGTAGATGGATAAGATAGATAGAAATAGAAGATATATTTTTTTGCAATGAAAAAAATGTACAGTCTTAAAAATTGTTTTCAGAGTAGGTATCATAATAAGAGGCATAAACAAAATCTCATGTTGCTATTCAATTGAGGCACACAGCAATGTCATTTTTTCAAGTTTGTTCATAGATCTTATGAAATCCTGTATTCAATAGATAATGCTGTATCCAATATCCTCTCACATTGGAAACACATACAAAGAGGTTAGGTAACGTTCCTAAAGACACAGGGTTAATAAAGAATGGATTACCAGCCTGATTTTATAGCTCAATTTCCTAAAACCTATACTTTACAGATGGCTGACAGTTATGTGACAGTTTATGATATTCAAGAAACACAGCTTTGTGACTGGAACTCTATTTAAAAATATCTGTTTGAAGAATAATTTAGGAATTTCTTATAGATGACTCAACACAAGAGAACATGTGAAGTGACTGAAAGAATTAAGAATTTGAAAATAATTTAGATGAGTTTGTGAAAGGTATGTAAGATGGGATTTTCAGAAGACAAGTTCTTCATTCAATAAATCATTCCTGAATGAGGACAGGGGAGTCCATACTCTCAAAATCTAGACTGAAAAATCTGAGGCAAGAGTAGTGCAAGAAAGATAGCACACCCATTCATATTAGAAGGAGACTCCAAAGATAATAAGAGAATAGATAATCCATAATGATAGGCCAGAGAGTAGTGAATACTCTAATGTACAAGAGAAAGAATTCCCAGACGCAATCTCTGTCTTGACATGTCCCTCACTCAAAAATGATCTTTTATTGTTAGCAATTGATTAATCATTTCCCTGACTGATAGTATTGTCTCTGCAATTTCCTCATTCAATTTTGTCTATCCTAAAAGAAATCACCTTCTTCAGATTGGTTCTAATCATCTGTGATGCTGTGAGGATCTCATTCTCCTTAGACTTCATCTACAATCCTTGTACTGGTTAACTAACATCAGACATGGATGGTCTCCTGGTCTTAGAGAGATCATTACCCTTTAATGCACTGGCCTTCTCAGTGCATGTCTCATCTCTACATCCCTTTCATTCCCTTATTTCCACAAGTGTCCTGCATAGTGCCTTGTCCAGACAGTCCATAAATATTTGCAAAAGGAATGGCAGCTAGGAGTATGAGGAGAGGCAGATAGAAATAGCATTGGAATTTCTCCTCTAATGGTCAAAGTTCACAGGACAGTGCTATAATGCCCAATTAAGTGATGGAATTTAAACAGGCCAAACACCTTCCATATGCAGAGAAGAAAACAAATGGACACAGGCATTGCCATCAATGGTGCAGGAATATTTTAATCCACACTTTTCATAGGATTTGGAAGGGATGAGAAATGTAAGACAATGAGATATTATCTCTAAGAATGAACATCTTGCCAAAAAATTACAGCAAATGTTTATAGGAGAGAGACCCCTGACTTGAAACAGTCACACTTTGAAAATTAACATGACATGCATTTTCAAAATACTCTAACTGTATGTTAAATACTTAATATCCCCAAATATCCAAGAGACTTTTATACATTCTGTTTTTTATTTAACTAATGCAAATAGGTGTCTTGCCATTTTATGTCTTAGAAGCAATTTGGTTATGATTTCTATTACTTCATTGTTTGAAGAATTCTTATTTATCTGGATTCTTAGCCAAATTCTTAAGAATTATTTAGTATTCAGGTCAAACTTCACTAACAGTTCAGAAAATGTAACTTGAAGGATGCCCAATGTCCACCACCCAGTATCTACAGAACCTCTAATGTCTTCAAAGAAATGCTTGAGTTGAAAGTGATAAAATCAAATGTAGCATAAAGGAATTTCTCTATTCCAAGATTTCTTGAGGCCATCCCATCTGCACTGTAAAGTCAATATAATGTGTACAGATATGCTATCAGATTAGTCAAATTATATCAAATCAATTCAAAAATCTTTGTTCTTGTCTTTAAAACCAAAGCAATGCAAGGAAGAAGAAAGAAAGAAATAAAGAAAGAAAGAAAGAAAGAAAGAAAGAAAGAAAGAAAGAAAGAAAGAAAGAAAGAAAGAAAGAAAGAAAGAAAGAAAGAGAAAGAAAGAAAGACAGGAAGGGAAGGAAGAGGAAGGAAGGAAAGGAAGGAAGGAAGGAAAAGAAAGGATAGTCTTGGACTTCAGATCTCTCTTGCTTCTACTTCCCTAGGACTGAGATTAAGAGATACCTATGACCATGCCCTGGTGATGCAGTGCTATGGGTAAACCCATGGCTTCCTGCATGCTTGGCAAGCAGTCTAGTAACTGAGCTATTAAATTAAACTATGATTTAATTATGTGTCCCAAGCTGGTCTTGAACACATGATCCTAAATCCTTCGTAATGGAGGGCTAGAATTAAGGTATAAACTATCACAACTTACTAGAATTTTGGTGCAATGATAGAAATGATAAAATAGGGTCATGAAAATCATAGAAATAGCAGTAAAAATGGTCTTTAGTACACAATACATTCTGTTTTAGTGTTACTAAAGATGGGCATCTCATCGAAGAGAATATAGGCAGGATTACAAACACTTGTCACAAATGAACCACTGGCATAAGGTATCTGCCTTAAACTCTCCAATAAAGTATTGTTTACTTGTCATGTTGAACATACCTAGGTTAACTAGTTTCTCCTCCGCTTGCACTTATCTTCTTCCTTTTTATTGTACATAGAGTTGACATTAAGGTGTTAGGATATTCAACCATCTGTCATTGATCTCATGTCTCACAAACTTCTTGCTCAGTGCTGTTTATAGCTCTTACCTCTTTATCTGCCTCTTGGTTGAGTCATTTGGAACTGCAGGGCTGTTTCCTCTATATCTAGGTATGATCAGTAGCATATGCTGAGTTTCCACCTATAATGGACTATGAAAATTCATTTATCTTAACTAGGGAGTGAGATACACTAAGGAGAGCAAGCTAATCCATCCCTATTACCATATCTCTCAGCCCATGACATCTTGGCCTTCCTTAGAAAGCATCTATCCTGTCTGCACCTCAGTGATTTCCTCTATGGGCTGGATAAGGTAGAGAGAGAAGGTCATCTGAAGATGTGTGAGCCATTCTGAACACTGATGTATGCTGCTCTAATCATTTTAATTCAATTTTATGACTGTAATTAGCACTTTCCACAAGTTCGAGATTGATTTCTTCTAGAGGAGACTTCAAAGGAAAAGGATGAGTTCTTCCATCTGAAAGTTTGGAAACTTAATTTGGTTTTATGCATTTAGTTGTTTTTGAAATTCATATGACTTCCTTTTATTTCTATAATATACATTTATAGTTAAATTAGTCTTCTTATTTTTCAGTGAACCTCCTCACCTTATAATTAATTTGTGTTTTTCATCTACATCCCTGCACTTTTAAATTTTACTGAGTTGTTATTTCAGAATTCTGTGGGAATATTAAATGTCTGTCCTTTATAACATTTTCATTGAATTTGCTGTAAAATCCTTTCTTTCTTTCTTTCTTTCTTTCTTTCTTTCTTTCTTTCTTTCTTTCTTTTTTGTTTTATTGTTTTGTGACAGGGTTCTCTATGTAGCCTTGACTGTACTGGAATTTGTTCTGTATACCAGGCTGGTCTTAAAGTCATAGATACACCTGCCTCTGCCTTCTGACCACTGCCACAATTATATTTTTAATTGCACCTTCTCCTTCTGTTGTGTGTCTCTTCACAAATATTTCATAACTGTACCATATTTGAATGCTGTCTGTTATTTCTCTACTTGGAATTCATTTTGTTAATGGGTTTTGTACTGATTTCAGAAAGTCAAGCTTTGTGCATCTTAATAATGTAAACATTTTTGTTTAGCTGTATCATGATGCATTGCTAGGCATCTTCTTCAGAAGTTACTTTCTCCTCTTTTGTTCTAACACATTCTTCCACAATCCCCATGGGTTTTTCTATAGTTAGGGCTAAATCAAGAGAGACACAGAGTTTATAAACATGTAAATTCACTACCCAAGTTTAATTCCTCTCACTTAAGTATTTATTTCATTGACTATTTCTATAAAGAGAAAGCAAAAGAATCTCACCTTATGACCAGTGTTGCTTCTGGTTCCTTCCTGATTCTGTTGCCATCTGAAGGAGTGTTGGACTATTGGGTAGCAGGCAGTCTCTGAACACAGCATCCCTTTAATTGAGTGCTAGGAGGCTACCTGTCCTAGTTTGCTTTTTGTTGTCCTGATAAACACCATAGAAGCAACTTGGAAAGGAAAGGGAGTTTTATAATACAAATTATAGTTCTTCATCCATGGGCATCAGGAAAGCAATTCCAGGCAGGAACTTGAAGCACACATGAACAGAGGACACTGCTTACTAATTTGTTCAGCTACCTTTCTTTTATAGCCCATGCCAACATATCTAGAGATGGCATCACCCACAGTAGACTGAACCCTCCTTTGTCCATTAGCAATTTTAAAAATTGCCACACATGCCCCATCCAGAGACTGGGGATCCATCCCATATATAGTCGCCAAACCGGACACTATTGTGGATGTCTGCAAGTGCTTGCAGACAGTTGCCTGATATAGTTGTCCCCCGAGATGCTCTGCCAGAATCTGACAAGTACATTGGCAGATGCTTGCAGCCAACATTGGACTGAGTGCCAGTCCCCGATGTAAGAGTTGGAGAAAGGACCAAAGGAGCTGAGAGGGTTTGCAGCCCCATGGGAGGAGCAACAGTGTCAACTGGCCAGACCCCCTGGAGTTCCTGGGGACTGGACCACCAACCAAAAAATAAACAGGAGGGACCCAAGGCTCAGGCTGTGTATGTAACAGAGGATGTCCTTGTTGGACATCAGTTGGAAGAGCTGCCCTTGGGCTTGAGGGGGATGCCAGGGTGGGAAGGCAGGAGTGGGTGGGTGGATGGGGGAGCACCCTCATAGAGGTAGGGGAAGGGGGAAGGGATAAGGGCTTTCCAGAGGGGAGACCTGGAAAGTGGATAGCATTTGAAATGTAAATAAAGAAAATATCCAATAAAATAAAATAAAATATGCAGAAAATAAAAAAAATTGCCACTCAGAAAATGCTACAGGCCAGTTGGATCAGGAACTGTTCTCAACTGAAGGCCTTTCTTCTGGGGTGTCTCTTGATTATATCAAATTCACAGCTAAACTTAACATGACATTTCCTTCCATGTCACTATACAAAAACATAACACTTCAAATCACGTTCTTTCTTTTCTTGTTTGTATCAAAGATTTCATGTTAATATAATGATATAAACTGTAACACAAGTATAAAAGTCCCACACTCTTTAAATGTCCAACACATTTAAAGTTAAGTGTCTTTTCCTTTTACTATGCAGAAGAAATAATTTTTTTCATCACCTTGGTAATTCTTTCTATTACTGATTTTATTTGTTTACATTTCAAATGATATTCCCCTTTCTGGGTACCCCTCCACAACCTTCCCCACACTCCATCCCCTCTCTCCCCCCTCCCCTTTGCCTCTATGAGGGTGCTCCCCCACCCACTCACCCACCCTGCCTATGCCACTAGAACCTTACACTGGGCCATCAAGCCTCCCTCCCCTCCCATTGATGTGAAATAATGCCATTCTCCACTACATATGTATCTAGAGTACTAGTTCCCTCTTTGGTTGGTGGTTCAGTCCCTGGAAGCTCTGGGTGGTCTACTTAGTTGATACCATTCTTCATATGTGGTTGAAATCTCCTTCAGCTCCTTCGGTCCTTCCCCTAGCTCTTCAATTAGGGTCCCTGGGCTCAGTCAGACGGTTGGCTGTATCTGCATCTGTATTGGTCAGGTGCTGGTAGAACCTCTCAGGGAACCAGGCTCCATTCAGCAAGTTCAGTGTCTTTTTAAAAGTAGAGGATTGAGCCTGCTGTCCCTTGCCTTTACTCATAGCACTCAGGAGGCAGAGGCAGGAGGATCATTATATGACCCGGCAGAGAAATTATACAGAAAGTTTTAGTATATACATAACCGAACCTGTCGTAAAAAATAAAACAAAGAATAACAACAACAAAACCCTCAGTATTTCAAAAAAAGTTGTATATTTTTTTACACCAAAATCAAAAAGAAAGGACATACTTATAATCAGATTAAAGTGTCAAAATTTTATCAATAACATATTATCAATTTTTCTGAGTCAAAAAAATTAAATGTGGTCATTTACTTTAAATTTAAATTTAAACAAGATTATGCCTTGACAATAACTTGATCATTTATTGTATTTCTTTTCTTTTCAATTATTTAACAGTGTTTTTGTGAGTAGGTATTTGCACATGTTTGTGTGTGTGTTTTTGTGTGTGTGTGTATGTGTATGTGAATGTGAGTACATATTTGTGATGTGCAATTTTAGTATTTCCTGTTCACATTCAACATTATAATATCATGTAGAGAGATCACTAGGAACAACCAGCATGAATGTACCTTTATTTTAAAAATTAAGCAATAAATGATTTTTCAAATATTTTTCTGTTAAATTTTCAACAGCTAAAACCTACTTTACAGTTAAGATGCAGGGCGGTCCCTGGACAAATGTCACTAAAGATGGTACATCAATTTGGCATTCACTGTAAGCTTTGTATGAAAGTTATCAATTTAAGAATGTCCTGCATTCTAGTAATGCAGATGTTGATCAATTACCCTTCAACCATACTTCTACATCTTCATTTCCTCTATTTCACTATCCAGTTAGGTCTTACACATTTTCCATAATCATTTAGAGGAGAAGGGGGTTCACATTATTCATGCTTTGGAGATAAATGATAGAGTCAATCATCGCAATCCACATGGATCATTATAGCATTCACATTAATTTATGCTCAATTAACATACTCAGAATCAGTTTTATGTGGAGTTCAGCCAATTGGCTTTATAGCGTCTGGCTTTGCAAGGTTCATTTTGCTGTGATCACTGGTAATGTGATGAGCTACCATCTTCTCTCCTATCATTAAAGTCTTTAGGGCTTTGGTTTTGTTCATAAATTCGACAGGGCCAGCATGTGGTGGGATGGTGCTGACACGTCCTGGCTCAGAGCCTCATTGCTTTGTCCTGGCAACTGTCCTCTGCACAGATGTGCTGATCAGCCAACCAGCAGGTCACAGGTGTACTTCTGCGCTGGTGTATGGAAAGGTCACCAGGAAGAAGGCCACGTTTAATTCACAGGAATGAGGAGAGACACATTGTTTGCATTAGACCCTGCCTGCTGTTCTCCAATAAGGCCACCTATCCCTGTTGTGCAAGCCAGCAGAAACATGACTCTTTTCATGTTCAAACCTCCTAGAAATAACTTTTTTTTGAAACATGGACAGTGTTTTGTTAAATATAAACAGAAAATCATTTTCCGTCTATTGCCTGGTAGAAAGTAAGTCTATAATAATTAAAGTTGACATATCCCGGATTACTTTATATTCACACTGTCATATTTACTGAACTAAGTAAATTCAAGTCTATTCTTGCTTATTTTTTTAATTCCTTTTTTAAGTAAAAAGTCCTTCGTAAATTATGTATTTCCTTTTATTTCTTCATTTTGGGCTGTAACATGATCAAAAGGACTTCAACAATTGGTTTCATTAAAATTTATATATGTGGAATATTAATCAACCATCTAGTGGGAGTGCTTTACTTACAATAAGATTCAGAAATGGTAAGGTTGTAGGTTTTAGCAGGTGTCTCACCTGTTCTCATTTTCCTAATAAGATGCACTCATTTCTTAACTGTCCTCATCTGCTCTAATGTAAAACATATACATATCCTCTCAAATTCATTATTAACCTTCTCATGGTTGCCATAAAATTCCAAGACTGGCTACCTAGGAAGTAGGTAATATGTCATGATGATGTGGATATCTATGTTAATAGATAAGAGTACAATAAACTATAGAGAACAGTGAAGATTTACCAAAAAATAAATTAGAAGTAGGGGCTGGAAAGATGCTTCAGTGATGAACAATACTTGCATCTCTTTCAAAGGACTCTAGTTAGGTTTCCAGAATCCATGTCAGGCAACCCACAACCATCAGTACCTCTAGCTCTCAGGGATCTGAGCTAAAGATCCTGAAGTTAAAGATCCTGTTCCTAAAGTCTACATTTATCCTTGAATATGTTGAATATTCTTTCTCTCTCTTAAAATTTTATTTGTTTCAAAATTCTATAAAAATATTTAGAATTTAATTTTCCACATTTCATCAAGTTTCATGTTCCTGCCCAGGTTAGCAATATGAAGAGAATTTGATTCCAAGCAAACAATAGAAAGAAATTTCATTCAATGCTTGTTCAATTTGATACAAGGAAAGGTTACCATAAACTTCATTTTTGTTTTTACTAAAGACATCATACCTACATACGTCCTCCATAAATATGTAAGAGGTGTCATACAAAGGAAGTAATCATACTCTAGACTATGATGATACTAGGGACACAGGTTCCTAGATTGTCAGCCCCTTGTCACATGGCCTTCACAATAAATCAGCCAGAAGTTTTAGTGAGAAGTGTAATTGCCAGAGCTGTGTCAGCATACATGTCAGTTCTGATATGTGTAGATGAAGCAAGGTCTGGACATGCTAGTCCAAATGAACCATTCATCTTTCTCCAATAAATGCCCTAAAATGTCTACCAGAGAAGTCATGATTGCTATCTATGTCAGCAAGCTAATGAGGAAGGCTGTAATATGAAACATTCAGGGAAAGCAAAATTCTCTGTGAGTTACAGGTAGGAATTAATTATGGATCTCTTGAAGATTAAAAGTAGCAAGGGTATGGTTATGGTAGGTCTTGTTAATAAATTGAACAAGGCCAGCAGTGACAAATCCTGACTCAGTGATATTTTCATATCACTGGAACCTGTGCTCTTCACAGATTTTGTGGGACACTTTCATATCCAAATCAGTGTGATACAACATTCTTTTCTGATTAGATGTTTGAGAAACTAACATTTTTCTTTGACTTGTGCCTTAGAGTTTTACTGCTGTGAACAGACACCATGACCAAGGCAACTCTTATAAGGACAACATTTAATTGGGGCTGACTTACAGGTTCCAAGGTTCAGTCTATTATCATCAAGGTGGGAATATGGCAGCATCCAGGCAGGCATGGAGCAGGAGGAGCTAAGAATTCTAGATCTTCATCTGAGGGCTGCTAGTGAAAGACTCACTTCTCTGTAGTTAGGATAGCATCTTAAAGCCCATACCTACAGTGACACATCTACTCCAACAAGGTCACACTTTTTTTTTTATTATTTATTTCATTTTATTTTTTAATTTACATTCCAAATCACTTTCCCTTTCCCGTTTCCTCCCTCCCCGAAAGTCCCATAAGCCCCCTTCCCTCCCTCTTTTCTCCATTCAACCCCCTCTCGTTACTCTGTCCTGGTGTTCCCCTACATCCAGTCTTTCCAGGACCAGGGGTCTCTCCTACCATCTTTTTAGAAATCTATTGATATGCAGATTGTGTCTAGGGTATTCCGAGATTCTGGGTCAATATCCCCTTATCAGTGACTGCATACCATGTGTATTCTTTTGTGATTGGGTTACCTCACTAAGGATGATATTTTCAAGATCTGACCATTTGCCTAGGAATTTCGTGAATTCATTGTTTTTAATTGCAGAGTAGTATTCTATTGTGTAGATATACCACATCTTCTGAATCCATTCCTCCGTTGAGGGACATCTGGGTTCTTTCCAGCTTCTGGCTATTATAAATAAGGCTGCTATGAACATAGTGGAGCATGTGTCCTTATTGCATGCAGGTAAAGTCTCTGGGTATATGCCCAGGAGTGGTATAGCCGGATCCTCCGGGAGTGTCATGCCCAGTTTTCTGAGGAACCGCCAGACTGCAAGGCAAAAGACACTGTCAAAAAGACAAAGCGGCAACCAACTAACTGGGAAATGATCTTTACCAACCTTACATCCGACAGAGGGCTAATATCCAATATATACAAAGAACTCAAGAAGTTAAACTCCAGAGAGGCAAGTAACCCTATTAAAAAATGGGGTACAGAGCTACACAAAGAGTTCTCACCTGAAGAATATCTAATGGCTGAGAAGCACCTAAAGAGATGTTCATCATCCTTAGTCATTAGGGAAATGCAAATCAAAACAACCCTGAGATTCCATCTCACACCAGTCAGAATGGCTAAGATCAAAAACACAGGAGACAGCAGTTGTTGGCGAGGATGTGGAGAAAGAGAAACACTCCTCCACTGCTGGTGGAATTGCAAGGTCACACTTTTAAATAGTGCCACTCAACTGGCTAAGCATATTCAAACCATGACAACTTGTGTACATATGACAATGAATAAAACATCATGTTTTTACTAGATTTTATCTAAGAGTACATTTTGAGTTCTTTAGTTTGTGAATGAAAATGTCTAAAATTGAGAAAATGGATAATAAAAATGTATTTGTCAAATATATTTCTTGTTTTATTGTTCATTCAAATTATATTTTATTTATTACTAACAATTGAAATCTCCACTTACATGAAAGTCAGCTATAGGTATTTAATATATTTCTTTTTGCCACTCTATCATGTTATGACCAATCTTGTTCTCAGGTTCCCAACACCACTCTCCAACACTGAAGACCTCACTTTGATCTGAAGACAGAAAAAGAAAAAGAAAATAGGACATTTTGTTTTGTTTTGCTGTTGTTTTTGTTTTGTTTTGTTTTGTTTTTTAGTGTTGTTGTTTTGGTTTGGTTTGGTGTTGTTTTGTTTTTATTTTTCCTGAATTAAAAATTTTAGCTTGATATACTAAAACCAAATGTTCAATAAAGAAATTTGACAAAATACATTGGCAGCATACAATAAACAATTAGGGCTTCATCATGTGATATTACAGTTAAACTGTGTTTTGTGCTCTGCTCTATTAACTCCATGTGAAGCCCAGCCGTTGTTGGTGTCAAGAACCCAGTGAGCCTTGCCCAGAATTTAATTGTGCTGGTTACACATGAACTAATAAATCTCACTTGCTAGTAGCATTTGGAAATAAGGTCTAAACTAGAGCTGTATCTTCTACTCTTTAAGGCACACTAAATGCAATTTTAAAAACATGTTTTGAGTATGAAAGAAAACAATTCACTGAATTTCATGATAAACAAATTGGATAGGTAGAACTTTTTATATATCAAGGATCTAAAATTAAAGAGATTGAACTTGAATGAGGCCATTGGTTTTTATTAAAAACAGGAAGCCATGTTGGGACTATAGCTTAATAGGTAGATATATTGCATAGAAGGCAGGTGGCCTTCAGTTCAATCCTTAGTCAGCACTTATCTATAGTCCTAGCATTGGAAGATCAATGTGAGTGAGTTAGAAGTTTGAGATCAGTCTCTTATAGATAGCAAGATCAGAGCTCTCCTGTATTAACTCTATTATACACCCTCTCTTTTTCTATGCGTATTTGCGTGTGTGTGTGTGTGTGTGTGTGTGTGTGAGTGTGCACATGTATTTATACCAGTATTGCATGTGATTTAAACATTTAACTTTAACGAGATAAGACTATGATATACAAAATAAATCATTTAAAATTTGCATACCTCACCTTTCTATACCTCTCTGAGATTTTTTAACTTTATGTAAGTTTTCAAGCATACTTCATGTTCATTAAATATTTTATATAATTTGAAAACAAATGTTGATTTTGTTAACCAAATTTATAGATTATGACCTAGGTAAAATGCATAGGCATATATACTTTGGGGATGTGATTGCTATATGCCACTTTAATTATTTAAAACTGTTTAGCCCCTAACCTCACAACAATTTAAATATTAAGGGATCACATATTATGTTTGCTTTGGTTTGCATATGAAAGTATCTCCCCAAAAGTCACCTGTGTTAAAGCCTTGCTTCCAGGCTGATGGAAATACTGAGACAGAATTAGACAGTGATAAACTCATCAATCAGTCATGAATGGAGGTAGTACGATGCTTAAATATTAAAGTTTATGGGCTAAATATCAAATCTAGAAGATTTGGAACAAGTGATTCAACATGAAAGGTGGGATTACAAAGGAAGTGATCAAAATGAAAATCTTAATCTCATTGTTACTCAGTTGGTGACCAATGTTCAAGTCTCTAATTGCATGGGGAAGGCAAAGAGCCATTTGGTTGAACTTGTGTACAAACAAATTAACTGGGACATTCCCTCTTGTTCTAATATTTGTTATGGAAGATTCAGTACACATCCCTAATTTTTCTCAACATTAAGCAAATCATGATTGACCTTTGGGTTACTGTTTGCTAAATATAGATGAATTTCCCCCTTACACTAAGATTTAGCCTCTTGAAATACTTGATGTGAAATGTAAACTAAAGTCAGTAATTAAATAAAGCTTGTAAGCTTTCAATTTGAGAAAGCGAATACTTGAATCTCTTTATGTCTAAAGTACCAAGGAAAGAATGTGGAATATATGTGAGAAAGAAGCAAATTCTGAGATGATTTTGGTTTTGCTAAGTGGAAGGCCATTTAACATGTAACTCTGTAGTGTAAGTAAATGGTCTGAAAATATTTATATATATAAAATAATATATAAACCTATAGTTATAGGTCAAATAAGAAGGAAAATCCAGTAAAATGAGGAAAATCCTAGCAAATCAATGTCCTAGAAGAGCACACGTTGACAAAAGGAAGGTGTACTGACATTCATATTAGTATTAGTTGCTGCTGAGAGGAAAGGGACTAAGAGACTCGGCCAATGTGTTTAAGAAAAGAACAGTAAATGATAATCCTGAGAGGAACAACATCACTGCTGTACTGAGAGACAAGCAGAGTGTGTGCAAGAAAATGGGAGGAGACGGGAAAGAGTAATTACCATTGAAGCTCTTTTATGAAACTTCCTTGCGTAGATTTAGGGTTTCTATTGCTGTCTATTCAGGCCATGGCCTGAAGTTACATGGGGAAGAAAGAGTGTATTCCCTTTACAGTTCCAAAAACACAGCCTGTCTATCATCTATGTTAGTCAAGGAAGGAATTCTGGCAGGGTGGGTAGCTTGAGGAAATAGGTTACTGCAAAGGACAGAAAGAGGTGGTGCTTACTGGCTTGCTCTTCTTGTCTTCTCAGCCTGCCTTTTCATAGTATCCAAGACAACCTGCCCAAAGGTGGCACTGCACATGGTGAGCTACGCTATCCTGCATCAATCATCACTACAGAACAGGCACCAGTTGCACACAGTAGGATTGTGGGGGGCATTTTACAACTGAGTTTCTGCCTTTTCAAATGGCCTATAATGTATGTCATGTAGATAAACAATTAGCCAGCACAGCTTGTTAAGGTGAGAGAACATCTAAGTTCATAAACATGCTATCTAGATACCAGTATTATTATAATGTATTTCACAGCTGCAGAATATTTCAGTGGTCTTCAAATGCCTTCTTCCGTAAGGGTAGATATAAGAATTTTTGTGAAGTTGTTTCAAAAGACTTAGGAGAAAATACTTATTTTAACACAAAAGGAGTTTTGAAAAATTACTTGCAATTATTTCAATATTAATTAATTGTGATACACAAGCTAATTTCATCTGAATTTCATGGATAAGACTATCAGTTTGTTTACAGTTATTTCAATGTCAGTTCATCCAATTTTGTGAAATTTTGTACACCAAAGAGTGAGAATTCTTATTGTCATTGTAATTCTAGACTTAGGGGTAGGACTGGGGGAAGGAGCTGAGTCAAGCACCTATGTGTTTCAAGAATAGCGAGTCATGCAGAATTGAAGCATAAGATGATCTCCAACAGAGACAGGAGCTTCTCACTGGGGCTAATTTGAGATTCTATAAGAAAGTCTTAAAGCTACCTTTTAGCCTGACAATACCGCATTAAACCTGGCACCTGTCCTAGAAATTCTTAACACTTGACTATATTTTTGATGAAGTTTAGAAGAAAGACCATATGAAGCTTAAGGAGAAGGAAGACCAGAGTGTGAATACTTCAATCCTACTTAGAAGGGAGTACAAGGTAATCACAAGAGGTAGAGGTAGGGAGGGATCCTGGAGGGAGAGAGGGGGTAGGGGAAAAGGGAGGCAGGATCAAGTATGGAAAGAGAAAGGAGAGAAGTACAGAGGGTCAGGAAAATGAATAGAAATATGTAGCAGTGGGGGATGGGGAACTGGAGGTAGCCACTAAAAAGTTGCAGATGCCAGAGAAGCAAGAGGTTCCCAGGATCCAGTGGGAATGACATTAGCCAAAATACCAACAAAGGGGAGATAGGATCTGTATAGACTACCTGCAATAGCTAGGAAGGACCCCTATTTGAGGGATGGGGCCACCCACCCATCTCAAATTTTTTAACCCAGAATTATTTCTGTCTAAAGAAACAGGGACAAAAATTGGAGCAGAGGCTGCTCCACCTAAGGATTCATCCCATCTACAAACACCAAACCCAGACACTGTTGCTGATGCCAAGATGCTGAGAGTAGCCTGGTATAGCTATTCCCTGAGAGGTTCTGCCAGAGCCTAACCAATACAGATGTAGATACTCAACATCCAGCCATAGGACTGAGCCTGGTGGAATGCTAGAAGCGGTGAGGCAGGAGTTGTTAGGTGGGGGAGGACTCTCTCTCTCTTTTTTTATTATATACATTCTTTATTTACATTTTAAATGTTGTCCCCTTTCCTGGTTACCCCCTCCCCCGAAAATCCCATAAGCCATCTCCCCTTCCCCAATCAACCCTCCCCCACTTCCCTGTCTTGGTATTCCTCTACATTACATTACGGCATCAAGTCTTTCCAGGACCAAGTGCCTCTCCTCACTTTGGTGTCTAACAAGACCATCCTCTGCAGCCTAGGAGTCTGGAGCCCTGGGTAACTCCATGTGTACTCTTTGGTATAGATCCTTGAATCCTTTGTAGAAAAGGGAATAAATACCCACAGAAGGAGATACAGAGACAAAAGGTGGAGCACAGTCTGAGGTAAAGACCATCCAGAGTCTACCCAACCCAGGGCTCCATCCTATATACAGTTACAAAACCCAGACACTATTGTGGATGCCCACAAGTGCTTGCTGACCAGAGTCGGATATAGCTATCACCCTGGAGGCTCTCCTAGTGCATGACAAATACAGAGGGTGACACTCTCAGCCAACCATTGAACTGAGCACAGGGTCCCCAATGGGGGAACTAGAGAAAGGACCCAACGAGCTGAAGGGGTTTGCAGTGCCACAGGAGGAACAACAATATGAGTCACCCAGTACTCCCAGAGCTCCCAGGGACAAAATCACCAACCAAAGGGGAGCACTCTCATAGAGGCAAGGGAAAGGGAGGGATGGGCAAGTGGGTTTGCGGATGGGAGACTGGGAAGGGGAACATTTGAAATGTAAATAAATAAAATAATAAAAGAAATAAAAATAGACAACATAGAACCCTAGACAAAGTCAACCTTTTATGTCAGTCATTATGAAACTTCAAGAAAAATATTTTAGTTAGTAGGAAACATTTAAGTATTTTAAAATAGTTTTATGGAATACTGTTAAATGTTGGAATTAAGTGGATATTTTATAATTAATAAAAAATAATGTATTTATATAAATTTCACTCTCCTTGTTTAAATTTTATATAACATACAGTTTAAATTAACTCATACTCTTTGGAAATGCTTAGTATGTGTTATATGAAGAGAAACCTTTTGGACTGTAACATGAATTTTCAATTTAATTTAATAAAGTGATAAGCGTTTGTTAGCCAGAAGCAGTTTAAAAATTAAAAATATTTTAGAGTGTTTTAAGTATGTCATTAAAATAATCCATTCTTAATAGGGTACCCATGCTTTATAAAACTTTTATAAAATAGGGACATATTAGCTATTTTCTTGAAAGCAGTGGGCATTTATTAGTTATATCAAAGCTTGCAAATCATGACTTTCGCATGGTGATAACTGTGAAAACCTAGTGAAGTCAACGTTAGTCTAAGTAGGATGTATTAAATTATTACTTCACCATCTTAATCTCTTTTACACTGGAAAGAATGCAAATTATCCAGAACCAATTACACTTGCATATTCTCTTTCAAGTAAGACATTCAAAGACCAAAGGAATTTTGCTTTACCAAGTAGTTGGTAAGTGAACATAAGTTCAATTTATAAGAATATTAATTGAAAAATATATGATATAGATTTAATATATTTTGGGGAATTTTACCCTTTGCTCAATAGTTTCAAATAATCAGTTCACAGTATCTCAAATCAATCATTAGTATAAATTTAGTATGGCAATTAGTGTGACTCCTAAGGAAATTAGACTTATGAAAATAAGATGATCTTTAGTGCAATGTTATGGAATAACTTAAATTGTCCACAGCAAGAAAATTACACTCAGGTGTCAAAGTACACACATAAATCACACAACGCAATATAACATATTGTGTAATATTTTATTAAAATATTATTTTAGGCATAATGTTTGCAAATAATATAATAACAATAATAAAATTAATGATGACAAACCATCAAAAACAATTAAGAAAGTGATAACATACATTGAAAATAAAGGTATCCTGAGGTTTCCGGGCGGGTCCCTCTGAGCAGCAGTGATATCTTACCTGCACTCACAGGCTTGTCCACACTCCTGGGAGGCCAGCTCTGTCCCAGTGGTATTTGGGTATGGAGCACTGAGGCACAGGATCAGCTCTGGGCCCTGTGACACAGCATCAGCTCCTGGAGCAGAGGAAAACTGTAAGACTCCTGTCCTTGGCCACTCCTCAGTTCCTGAAAATAAAAGTAGCCTCTCCAGGTTATTTAATACAGGTGGAGAGCTGACAAATACGCAATCTACAGAATGACTAACTGCCTTTCCAAATCCTGCCTGAGAAATCCCCATCAAAAGTCTCAGCGGGAGTCAGCGACTTTAAGTATCACTTATAAGTGATAGAAGATTTAACTCAGAGAGATAACAAAAATATCATTTACCAAATTAGTTCATTCCATTGGAAAATTACCAGGTAGTTCATTGAGCAATAAGTACCTATAAAAACTACTGAGGTCTGAGGCCTCTTTAGTAGTCGGGCTGATGGACCATCATGATGTCAATAGTTTAAGGCTCATGTCATCTGACACAGTGACACATACATTACCTTTCCTTATACTTAGTGGCTTCAAAGACAATTTTTTATAATTGTTTGAAAAATTGTTAGGAATAACCTATTTTTACAACCAGACAGACAGACAGACAGATAGATAACCACAATAATATGTGTGCAACAATATGAGAAATATTTGTGTAAAATATTATGAGATGTATATACATCTCCAAAGATTCTTAATTCCTAATATTTTTTAAACCTATTTGGAGCGAATGTGAAAAGGACAGCATGTAGACTTCGTCAACACTGTGAACCTTAGAGTCTAATAAATGCAAAAATCACAGGAGTCTTTGAAGACTGTGGAAGAAGACACACACTTATTAGGATTCAATAAAGTTTATGTAGCTAAATATATGTTGAGGTCAAGGAAATAACCAGGTTTTCCTAAAGATTAAATCTAGTTAGTTTTCTAGGAGTCCATATATTTGAAAATGCCAAGATTGGTACAGCTCAAGATAGATTACATATGGATTCCTGGTGGTTGGAAACAAACAAACATAAAACTCAAAATCAAAATTAGTATTTATAAAAAATTAGTGAAAAATTAATCTTGTTCAGAGAAAAGAGTCATTTCCCTTGCCTCTTGGAAAAGAAACTGGCAATCCATTGACTTGTGACTCCTATCTGGATTGTCAATAGCCACACTGGCCATTACTTTTACCTGAACAGGAAGTAAAAGTAATTATTATACATTTCACTTAGATTTCTGTACCTTCCCAAATGTCTCCATCAGCTTCCGCAATAAGCTAACTCAAAAATGTTATAGAAGCCCCATTCTATTTATGAAGACATTGTTTCTCTCACTCCCCCAGCTATCTCCAATTTTCTACCCTGATATTCTCTGTTTTATCTTAGACAACATTGGTAAAATCAAGCTTCAATCTGCTGTAAACATTTTTAGATACCTCTGAACAGTTTTATCTAATCCATAATAACCTTCTTCCCTATAATAATGGAGTGGCTACTTTTTGGTGGTTTCTTTACTCTATCCTGCTCATACAATACAAATGAAAAACTTGTAAATAATTTGAAGACTTATTATGGGTTCCCAGCGTGGGTGAACTATCCAAACACTTCACTGTTTTATGTGAAAATGTGAACTATAGTAAAACACATGAAATTAGAGTTGCTTCACACAATAGATGTTAGTTGTTTTCCTCATGCATGAGTCCATGTAATGCCTTGGGTGAATTGAGGTTAGCGTGGAAAGAGGGGTCAACAGCCTTTTGAAGAACACACTAATCCTTCTTCATAGTTGTTCATTGTGTTTGATGAATGTATCTGGTAGTATCACAAAAAAAAGAAGAAGAAATGTGAAAGATGGTGTGGAGAATCTTTATTCTGCTTCTGTTTTCATTTGCTGGTCTTGCAAGTGGCATGCACATATCCATGCAATAGCAGTAAACCTCACATTGTAGCCTCAGGAAGGAAGAGAAACATAGTTGTGCACCTAGAAGGGAGATACTGATGTGCTGAAGGCATTACCTCTTCCATCCAAGATGTATAGTTTAAATAGACTATAATTATGTATAGTTTGAATAGGATATTTTGAACACAGTCTTTATTTTGCATATACAGATAACATTCTACATCCTCCCTTGTGGACTATAGGAAACAACACCTGAAGTAGTTTCCTAAGAGCTTCCAGAACCACACAGCTGTAACTCTGTTGTCTCAGGTGTATTGCAGTTTCTTATCCTTTTAAACAAACAGTATCAACACACTCCTTGTATGGCTGATGATATCCCTCTGAATACTATGAAATTTCCTCTGTGATCTTTGTAAAACCTTACAGAATATAATTATTGCTTCCAGTTTACAATAGTTTCTTTTCTGTGGCTGTGATTGAATACACAGGGATTAGTAATTATTTTATTTTTTTTATTTAAAATTGTTTTAATTTCATGATGTCATTTTTATTAGTCATTTTATTCATTTACATTTCAAATGATATCTCCCTTCCTGATTACCCCTCCACCAACCCCCATCCCATCCTTTACCACCCTCACCCCCTCCCGTTTGCCTCTATGACCTCATGTGTGAGATTTAGTTCTCAAAATAGTATATATCCAAGTCCCAGATCTGACTGGCTTTCTCTTCATAGAATAGACACTATTCCACACACAGTTTCTTGCCTTACTAACTGCCCTCGGCTAATATTTTAGGGATAGAAGTCACCATGTCAATCAGCTTTCTGTTTCTACATGCCTAAGATAATTATATAGAGAGATAAATTTACTTCATCTCACCCACTCCCACCTCACCCTTCTAGCATCGTCCTACGCCGGGGCATTGTATTATTCAGGGTTTTCTAGAGTCACAGAACTTATGGGTAATTTCTATATAGTAAGGGAAATTGTTGATGACTTCCAGTCTGTAGTCCAACTCCCCAACAATGGTCAGAGCAGCAGCTGTGAATGGAAGTCCAAGGATCTAGCATTTGCTCAGTCCTACATGGCAAGAAGGCAAAGAAGAGAGAATATTCCTTCTTCCAATGTCCTTATGTAGATCTCCAGCAGAAGGTGTGGCCCAGATTAAAGGTGTTTACTACCACACCAGGATCTGGGACTTGCTTTTCCCCAGATGAATGACATTGAACTCAGAAATCTCCTTGCCTTAGTCTTCTGGGATTCACAGCCACTATGCCTCAACATCTCCCTGCCAAGATCCAGGACAGAAACTTGTATCTCCCAGTCTCAAGATCAGGATCACAGGTGAGCCTTCCAATTCTGGATTGTAGTTCATTCCAGACACAGTCAAGTTGACAACAGGAATAGCCACTGCAGGCATCAAGCCTCCCTCTCCTCCCACTGATGTCAGATAAGTCCAACCTCTGCTACATATGTATCTGGAGTCCTGGCTCCCTCCAGATATACTCTTTGGTTGTGGTTTAATCCCTTGGAGTTCTGGGTGGTCCAGTTAGTTGATACTGTTCTTATGTGATTTCAATTCCCTTCAGTTCCTTCACTTCTTCCCCTCCCTCTTCCTTTGGGGTCCCTGGGCTCAATCAGATGGTTGACTGTATCTGCACCTGTTGTCAGGCTCTGGTAGAAACTCTCAGGGAACAGTCATACCAGGCTCCTGTCCGCAAATACTTCTTGGAATCAGCAATAGTGGAGGGGGGACATGTCTGCAGATGGGATGGATCCCTAGGTGGGGAGGCCTCTGGATGGCTTTTCCTTTAGTCTCTGTTCTGTTTTTTGTCCCTGTCTTTCCATTGGACAGGAAGTTTTCTGGGTTTAAAATTTTGAGATGTGTGGGTGGCCATCCCTCAACCGAGGGCTGTGTCTATCTACTGGAGGGTGTCTGTACGGGTTGTGTCTTGCCTTTGTTGGGTCTTTCCACTAAAGTCATTGCCATTGGCTCCTGGGGGCCTCTTGTTCACCTGGAGTCTGGGACTTTCTAGTAACTACTCCAGTTCCCACATCCCCCTCTGCTACATGTTTCTGTTCAATTTCCTGATCCTATTTACTTCTCCCCCATCCCTTCAAATACCTGTTCCTGTCCCCGTTTTTCCCTCCCCCTCCTCTCTCCATCCCAGGTCCTTCTCTCCCTCTAGCTCGTGTTCTTTAAGGACATAAGTAACTCCCTTAAAGAAATAGGGGATAACATCGACTTCTTTTAAATAGCATGCAGAACTCATAAGTTTGTGACCAAAGCCCATTTCAGAGGAGAAAATGATTTATCTTGGATTAGAGTTCCAGAAGAATGAAATCTATCATGGCAGGGAAGATTTCATAATCTTCCAGAACAGGATTATCATCTGAGGACCAAGTGTGCAAAGGCATGAGCCTGTGATGAACATTTAATATTCAACCATCACACTCTATAATCATTTCACAGAAACCTTTCTGTATTGCAAAATTCCAACACTTAGGAACATAAAGATATAAGTACATAGGACAATATGACAGACAATATTGGCCTTTTATTTCTAGAAAGGTTTGTATTGATACAAGAAAGTCATTCTGCCTTTACTTTATCACAGATAGTCAACTTGGTATTTTTCCCTCAAAAAGAAGCATAAACTCCATTTGAATTCTGAAAAATTCATAAAAGTCCATAGTCTACTTTGGTCTCAGAGAATCACATCCATTTAATAAAAGTTTAAATGTTAGTAAGTAAGTTTTTAAAACAAAGAATCTCTATGTTTGATATTATTAAGACATAGTCAGAAATAAAATTGTTCACTAGTTTTAACATACTAGTGTTTCTGCACATTTTTAAATTTGTAATTATGAAGATTATATATTGAAAACCAGTACATAAACAAAATGAACCCATACATACACACACATTCACACACACACACACACACACACACACACACAGAGAGAGAGAGAGAGAGAGAGAGAGAGAGAGAGAGAGAGAGAGAGAGAGAGAGCAGAGAATACTGTAGAGAGAACTGTACAAATGGATTAGATTTAGTGATCACTCTTATTATAGTGTGCCATAAATTAATGGCTCCTCTTAATGTATGTCCTGAGTTCAAGAGCCTCATCTGAAGCTACTATTGGAGGGTACATCAGAATTCATTAATCTGTCAACAACAAAGGCTTCCATTTCTCGAATGTGTGATCTCTGCTCCTAGGGACCAAGGAAGACCACTTTTGTTTCGTAGGAGGAAGAATGCATTAGTTTGTCACATATTACATTGCCCTGAGGAGAGGTGGTAATACGTTTATCATTCCCTACAGTTCAATTGAGACTATCTTGACATTTTTCATTTAAAAATAATGAAATGTGAGGCATCAGATGGTGGTAGGAGAGTAACTTATGTGTCAACCCATGCTCATCCACAGATCTGCCTTAGAGAATTTAATGTGACTAGCTCTTCCACTCATTCTTAGACTGCCTCTAATTAAAGGCAGGGTGGTCATTGCTTACACCCATTGCTCCAGCCTTCAGGTAGGAGTATATTCCTGATTTCCCACGAGAAGAGTAAGTTTCTATCGCCTGTTTCATAAGCCCTGGTTTAATTCCTCAGATTGACACACTTCTGTTTCCCAAGGCTATACTTTATTTGACTTTAGATATTAGACTCTGGGTAGGCTGTGGATTTGTTGTTGACTTCAGTTAATGAGCATGCAGAACTCACTTGTTTGTACATGTATCTGTTTGTTGCCTATTTACGTTATATCACCATGAAAGAGGTGGTAGAATTTATCAAACTAAAGCAAGCAAAGTCTCCATTCTAACAGAACAAAATTGCAATACAGAGAAGACATCAAATAAAAACGTTGGATGCAATAGATGCTGGTATGTTGTCACATGAATATTTGGCAAGATGTGGTTTTTGATGTCAACAGAATTGTGGTAGAGTAGAGTATAAGCCCCACATACAGATGACAGAAAACATAGGACAAACAGAAATGAGCAAGACTAGGTACATAATAAGTCTCAAATTTTTAGGCTGAAGTTTCCCTTCCTAAATTTCATTTTTGATGGGTACTACTGCAATCCTTCCTATTTGAAATTCTCATTAGATGCAAGATCCCAAGATAATTTTTACCATTTAACCTTGAAAATATATTCCTCAGTATAAATGCAATATAAAGAATTTCCCTATGCCTTGCTAATACAAATTATACTATGATAATTTATTTTAAACGTTACTAAAGTCTGGGCTGGTGAAATAATTCACTGAATAAACGCATCTACTGAGAAAGACTTACAATGACAGAGCCAATATGAAGACTGAAGGAGAAACACAAACCTCCAAAGTTTTCTTCTCACCTTGACACATACACCCTGGCATACATGCACACACACACACACACACACACACACACACACACACACACACACACACAAACACACACACACACACACACACACACACACACACACACTAAGTTAAAATAAAAAATACTAAGGTGAAATTAATAAAATTTAATCCATTGGATTCAGCTCATAGACAACTTCTTCTGAAATAAATATGCTAAATAAATCCATAAATTTTAAAAAATTAAATTAAATATCATTTTTCTTTACCCAATGCTACAGAATTTGCAAATTCACCTGTGTGTGTGTGTGTGTCTTTGTGTGCATATACATGTATGAATGCACTAATGTATGGGTAGGTATGATGCTGTGTTCTTGTAAAGGCCAGTGTTTGATGTAAGGTGTTACCTTAGGGTTTCTAGTGCTGTGAAGAGACACCATGACAATGGCAACTTTTAGAAAACAGTTAATTGGGGCTAATTTTCAGTTTCAGAGGTTTAGTCCATTATCATCATGGCAGACAACATGCAGACAGACACGGTGCTGGAGAAACAGCTCAGAGTTCTAATCTTAATCCACAGGTAACAGAAGGAGACAATACTAGGCCTGGTATGATCATATAAGATGTCAAAGCCTGCCCCCACAGTGACATACTTCCTCTAACAAAACCATACCTGCTCCAACAAGACCATTCCTCCTAACAGCATTACTCTATACAGGTCACACACTCACACACATGAATCTATGGAGGTCATCATCATTAAAACCTGCACAGATTTCTTTAACAAATCAATCCTACCTTAGTTTCTCTTTGAGACAGGGTCTCACAGTGAACCTGGAGCCTGCTAACTTGCCTCCCCAGGAAGTGTGCATTTCTTCAATTGATCCACCTCCCCAGCCTCCATTTTCTTTGTCAAAGAGCTAGAAGCTCATAATTGTACCTGAATAGGATTCAAGATGTTTTCTCCTACATCTTCTCCTTGGTCATTAGACTAAATATCAAGACTTATTCTGTATAGAACTTGATAGTTATTTTAATTGTATTATTGTTTTATATCACATTGAATGGGGTCAAAGAAGATAAGAAATTTTGGAATCAGTTGGCATTGATGTTCTGTGGTATTATGATAAGTGTGTGTTAGATGAAATGAGAAAATTATAGAATAGCTTTGGTAGAACTATATCTTTACCTCCATACCTTGCTTATGTAGTAGTAATCAGAAAACAGTCAAGCCATGTGCCCAGAGGGTAGATGATTTTTCTTCTGACACTTCTTACTGGTAGGCTTCTATCAGAGGAATAAATGCATTTGGTCTGAAAACCATTGGTTTATTTATACAAGAAAAGGCATGGAGAAGTAGGTGAAGGTAATAGGAGGTCATGATGGTAGTCTTTCCAGCTGTTTTGGCTTGTGTTGCAGTAGAAAATGAAACTTTTTCAGGGTCTTTAGAAATGCCTAAGACTGAAAGTGTTTATTTCATTCAAAATACATTTTCTCATAAATTAACATGGAATTCCAAAATCTAAGTAAAGCAATGATTTTCTTGGTAACAAGCAATTTACTTCCGTTGTTATTTGGGAAATGATATTAAATGGTGAAATTTGGTTTTTCTCTTCAAATAGTTTTTTTTCTGCCTTTTCATCTTTTATTAAAACATTTTCTCACAGAACAAGTAACAGCAAATGTTGGGAGTGGGAGGACTATGGCGGATGAATATTCCTTTACTATATTTCCGCTGTATAAGAATAACTCCCTAGATTTTGATTTCTCATGTAATATTCTGAACATGTATTTTCATGGCATTTCTGATAAGCGATAGAAACATTGCTAGATTTATTTTGGTAGTGAAAAAATAGAAACTTTTAGTAAGGCAGAAAATTCCCTAAATACTTTTTGCTACTCAAAATTAATTCAATTGTTTTTGAGTGAATATTTAATATATGGGAAATATCAGAAGATATCATGTCAACCCAGTGTGGTCAATAAGCCTATAACTAGTGGAAGAAATAAAACTCAAATTACATATGAAAATGAAACTATATATAGTTACACTTCAAAAACATTTCCTTCAGTATGTAAGAAAACTCATGAATTCTACCAGATATAGGGAAATCATACTTCAAAATACATACTATAAAAATAATTTCTAAAGTAAGATGGAAGAGGAAAATCAGATTTATCCAAAGATTAAAGCAGAAAACCAGATTAGTTATTTTCTCAAATCTTATTCTTGATCCCCTGTGTTTATTGAATTAATTTAAATATATAATATTTTACAATAACTAAAATATTTTCTGAACTGGAACATAAATTTAGGGCCTCACACATGCTTGGTGAGTGGTCAACACTGAGGTTTATTCCCAGGACAAACTAATAGGTTTTTGATGATGTGACTTGGATAGATTTTTAAAAACAGAAATTAATTAAAGAAACACTACAAAATTTTACAAACACTGCCATAATTTAATGTTATTGAAAATATTCTCAATAAAATGTCAAATTCAGTGGACCTGATGTAATAAAGCAAGATTATTAGGCTTTATTTATTCTTGGTAAATTTTTCACTTACTGTTTTACATATCTTCTAGTTTATGTAATATTTTAGAGACAATATTTAGGAAGTTGTGTACAGGTGTTTCCCCAAAAGTCTTAGGCTATCATATTTTACCATATAGTTCAGAGGGGTATTCCAAAACTACCTTTCAAAATTCATATCTAACTCAGGGTGAAATAAAGGTACTCATTCACAGTGTGACTTAGCAACTTGTAAACAATCTTTTAAATGCAAATAACTGCATGCATATTTCAAAGTTTCAAGTGAATGCATTTCAAATGTGTATTTTCAGTACTACTGTTGACCTATGTATCTGTGAAGGAAAATATGTCATGTCAGAAAATAATTGAAATTGTGGCTGAAGGGCTGCAAAAACCAACCTTTTATCTACTCCTTAAATAAATGCTTTCCATTTCAAAGCAATTCTAACTATATCACATAGCTCAAATGATCACTTAAGGTAGACACCTGACTCCTTCAAGGAGTCCTGATTTTTATGTGATTTGATCAACTCAGAGGGTATAAATTCTAGTGCCGGGGGGGGGGAAACATATGCACAGCCTTATCTGCATCCCTGTATTCCAGGCATCTGTTAAAATATGTTCATGTCACTATCTTCTTTCAAGCACTGTTTATCATCATCTCCCTGATTGCCTAATATAAGTTTACAACCAGTCTCCTAGGTGTACTAGTACATTACTGCTCTCCCACAGATATCATAAACAGCGACATCCTTGTAATGAATGTCAGAATCATGCCAGCCTCAGAGTATATTACACATTGCCATGTCTGTTGGCCTATACACCAACATAGGAACTTGTTATTTTCTCCTTATTCAAACAGGTCTTAGGTATAACATTTGTTCTAGTTGTAAAAGGAAGACATCTTATGGGCAATCAATTATGATGACCCTCAAAATGTCTGCTAGCTAAATAGCACCATTATCTCATCTGATTCCCACTTTTCCTAAAATTAATTTGTCTCCTACTGTAGAAACATTCAAGAAGATAGGATTTTAAGGCTGGAAGGGACCTTAAAGATGCTTGTCTAAACAGCTAATCTTTCAAGTTTAGAAATGAGAGGTGAAGAAAGAGAGTTGTTTTTTGCTTGTTTGTTTTATATGCTGGAAGCAGATGATGCAAATCCAGTTGAAGTATTTAACACCTGGTCTAGTACACGTTCCTTTTGACCTGTTAATCTTGTGCAAAATTCTCTGAGACCGAGAGGCCAGAGCTGACATACACACACACACACACACACACACACACACACACACATATTGGTACTCAGTCCCCAAGATTCACTGATCCCTGTGTTGTGTCCAATTGTGGTTTTCTCTCAGGTTCTCCATTTTCTTTAAAGAGAAACTTCTTTGATTACTATTGGTAGATATTCTTATCTGTGGGTATAAGGATACAATTAATTTGCAGTAAGGAACTATTCTGAGCTAGCATAGTGGTGGTAGTAAAATTGTTCCTAAGGTCTCCTGTTGCATGAGCTCTGGGAAGCTGGTTATGTTTTCAGTACTGAGCATGGAAAAATATAATCATAATTAAAGAGGCCATGAACACAGATTGGGTGGTGTATGGGAGGAGTTGGAGAGAAAGTAAGAGTGAGAGACTTGAGGGAAGGAAGGAAGGAAGGAATATAGTTCGAAAAATTTCAAAAGTGAAGTAAAATTAAAGTAAAAATAATGTGACATTTTCTTAAGGAGCAGGATACAGATTTTGCTATTAACATTCCTGTGTGTGTATGTGTGCGTGTGTGTGTGTGTGTGTGTGTGTGTGTGTGTGTGTATGTGTTTGCATTTTAACTTGTATGCATCTTATATCCCAAATGCTGTTTGTCTATGTATTTCCTTAATGTGTTCTTTGAATAATACATGGGATATTTGTCCCATTTGTCAATTCTATCACATTACTACAGGAGTAGTCTTTGTTTCTTTGGTGTGGTTTGAATCAGAATTCATTATTCTTTCCTGTCCTTTTTCTTTGAGTTGTCTTAATTACCATTTGAGAAGGTTCCATTAAGTCTGAGCTGAAATCCCTAGCTTGATACTGAAATTCAATCTCTTAATGAGGAAATTTCTTTACTGATCTTGGGATGGTCTTGTCATGAGAATTCCTTTTTTATGTAAATGGGAAAGAAAAAAGTGAAAAAAAAATCTTCACTGAGAATTGAGTTTTCCTGTGTCAAAAAGACTGTTGTAAGATGATTCTACATTTACATTTGTGAGTGATAAACAGGTGTTGGCATTGCTTATAAGAAAATAAAAATGCATTAGTTTCAAAGTGAAAATGTGCTGTGCTTTAATAATCAAAGACTATATGAACCAGGCCTAGAACAATACCAGATAGGAGATGGGATCAATCGAACATCTCTGTGTAAGTGCTTCAGTGGAAAATGTAACTCTGGGGAAAATTTTTTATCTTTGCAATGCATTAGCAAAAATTGCCTGCAATTCATAGAATCCTAAAGTTGATACCTACACTCAGGGACTATTCACCTGTTTATACTCAGACTGATATGAAGTAAGATATTTTCAGTGACTCACTAATGTCACCAGAGAAAAGCAAGGAATACAACTGAAAATCCAGGAAGTCTGTTTTTCCACATTGTGAATTTGCCAACCTCAGCTTGGATAAATTAATTATGCTCTGATAGGAGAGCCCCAGAGATTCAACCTTTGAAGATCTACTGTTCCCTGTAATCAATAAAGCAGGTTAGCATTTAAGTCTGCCTCCAGGGAAAAGAGCATGAAACATATCAAGGGGAAAACAAAACCTTTATATTCTATTCATAGTTTTATGGGTAATATAAAATTGTTCAATTATAAAAAATGAGCAAAATTAATATTAAGGCCACTCTGTTCAAATTAGACATGAATATTTGCTTGGGTCAATGCATAGATATTTCATGGGCAGGCAGAAGGCATGAACTGTCTTTTTTTTTAAAGTACAAATGACTGTTAAAATGGGAAAATCATTTTGAGAAAATGAAATATTGAAAATAAGTATAGCAGATAAAATTTTAGATTAGAATTCTGAAAAAGGCATGAATAACCTTATTAAACCCATTCTTCTCTCTTCAAAACATACATGAGTTATAGAATTTATAACAACTAAATATGTAAACTGTGTGAAAATTATGCATCAAGTGCCACATTTAAACTGCATCACATAAAGACCACTGTCTGACAATACCAAATGTAGTTCATTTTAATAACTGCCGTGGAATGAAGGTTCTATGTGTTCCTTTTCTGTTTCTGAAATTACACATACAGGAAACTTTAAATTAAGCATGATTATAATGCTTGGATATACTAATTATGAATACAATTTATTGTCTTTCAGGGTTAGTGGATATAAATATTTGGGACAAACAGTGAGAATTCCCTGTTCTCTTTCACAAAAAAATTAAATCTACACTCTCCACATTCTCTTTCTCGGTGAAACAATCATGTCACTTTATCCTATTGGAAACATTCCAGAAATTCCCATTACTTGCTTGTTTTTTTTTTCCCATTTCATGTTTTATTAATGCAAATATGTTCTGGAAATTACAAATGCTTAAAGTGACAGAAAGAAAGAAATGGGAGAATTTAGAAATAGGCCTTTAAAATGGACCTGTAATCTCTCTTGTGTACAAACATCTGTTAATACCTACTCATTCTCCAACTATTCCTGAAATATTAGTGCGACCATTCCAGGCACTACAAAGTGAAGCCCTGTAATTACAGAGTTGATAAGCCAAGTGTTAACTTTAGAATGTCCCTAAATTGTGTCATTGGTAAAGTGCATTTTAAAGCTGTATCACACTTTGTGCTGGTCAGCTTTTTCTACTTTTAGGACCTAGAGTCTCATAAGAGAGAGAATCTCAGTGAGGGACTGTCTTCATTAAGCTGCCCTGTGGACATATCTATGGAGGATTTTTTTCAATTTAGTTAATTGATAAGGTATTATGCAGCCCACTTGGGCCTACATCGTTTATGAGATAGTGCATTCTAGAATGTGTAAGAATAGAGCAGGCTAGCTGACACCAAGCACGTTCTTGATGGTAGACATGATATCTGCTTCAAATTCCTGCTTTGACTGACCCTGTAAGACTCTCATGACAGACTGTAACGTGGAATTGCGAGCAAATTAAACCCTTTATCCATTAAGTTGCTTTGTATGAAGACCTTTTGTCACAGAGACGGAAAGGAAGCTAGCACATACTTGACCTCCACTTAGGATGTTAGGCTGATTAAAATAGAGCCTAGGATTTGGGTTAATATACTGCAGTGCATTTCAAGATGGCTGAGTCTCTGTAGTGCAAGCAGAGGTGGAATGCCCTGATGCTTCTGACAGTTCATGAATGACTCCTTTTAATTCCAGTAGGAGGAAAAGCAAACCCTTCCTCTTGGTACCTAAATGACATTCCCCTTCATATGCACACTGCGTCCATCCATCCTTTCATTGATTGCAGACTTTGTATATTCAGGCATTGCTCAGATAACAAGGGCAAGCTGATGCCTCTTCGTTGTCCTCTACTCAGCAGTGAGATAGTGAGATGTTACACTGCTTCTGTTTCAGTCTGCAGGAATCTTCATATTATTTTTGCATGATAGTTATATTAATTTAGTTTCTCACCTGGGTCCAAGGGTAAGATGCTCACACCCTTGCTGGCATTATTAATATTTTCTCTTTTTTGTTATAGTCTGACCATGATAACTTGAAATCTTATTCATTTTTATTTTCCATTTTATGATTGTTAGAAATGTTGTTGTATTTTTTATAATGGCATTGTCCTTGCATAGCATCCTATATAATAGAGCTTTTCTTTTTTTTAATTTTATTTTATTTTCTAAGTTTTTTTTATTTACATTCAAAATCATTTCCCCTTTCCCGTTTCCTCCCTCCCCGAAAGTCCCATAAGCCCCCTTCCCTCCCTCTTTTCCCCATTCAACCCCCTCTCGCTTCTCTAATCAGTTGCGTACTTTCATATTGGTTATTATTTGTTGTTAAGTTAGAGAAGTTCCTGATACATTCTGTATATGTAACACTAATTAATTGAAGAGTTTTCAAATATTTGCCTATTGTGAGGAATGCTTCATTGTTGTTGATTATTTCCTTCATGGTATGGAAATTTCTAAGCTTGATATAATTTCTAAAATTCTCAAGTTATTTTTTTTTTTTGCATTTGTTTTCTAAGCTTTGGAGGCCTTAGCCAAAAGCACTTTTAGCTATGCTGATGTCTTGAAACATTTCCCTTTTATGTCTGTTCATTTTTTAATTTTCTTTCAAGTTATCTCCTTTGTTGTAAAGGCCTGTGTGTGTGTGTGTGTGTGTGTGTGTGTGTGTGTTGCTATTTTCATCATTGACTAATTTTACAGTTTACGGACTTCCATTATACACTTAGAGAGAGGTCATATGTCATCAAATATGAAAAATACTTTTTCCATGAAAAATAACTGAGCTAGAACACATTTTCACTTATCAAAAAACATAAATTTGTTGTATGTTTCAGGTTAACTTTTTCAAACCAAGACTGGCCATCACAGTACAAAGTAAACCTCTACTGCATATACTCAAACTCTTTGACTTTTTTTTAGTTTGACTTCACTTAGTTTAAAAATCTTTCACAAACCTAGTTCTTGATAAGAAGATAGGGGTTATAGGAAACAAACATTTTAACATAAATGAAAGACACTCAGGAGGAGGATGACCCCATAGGAAGACCAGTAAGATCAACTAACTGACCTGGACCCCTGAGATCTCTCAGACACTGAGTCACTTCCCAGGCAGCATACACCAGCTGATATGAGGCTCCCAACACATATACAGCAGAGGACTGCATGGTCTGGCTCCAGTGAGAGAAGATGCACCTATCCCTGGAGAAACTTGAAGGCCCAGGGAATGGGGAGGCCAGGCAGTGCGGGGATAAAGGGTGAGAAAACCTCTTGGAGACAGAGGAGGAATGGGATGAGAAACAGTCAGAGGGCAGGCCAGAAGGGGGATAACAACTGAACTGTAAAAAAAGATTAAAGAATAAAAAGAATGTTCTTGTTATACATATCACCTATGAAGACTTTGTACAGTTAATTTTTTTGATAAATTTTATTAAGTTACAAAGCAGGTATGTTGAATGTTTTCCTCAGCCAGAGTTAACTGTTTTTCAAAATGAGTATTTTTATTTGGGGTTACTGTTTTGATTTTTAGTACTTTAAAATTACAGATATTTTGATCTCTAGCCACATTATTCTCACTTTACTTATATTGTTTATATTATTTGAATACAAATATCCACTTGCGTACAATTTCATTCTGATAATATACTTATTTTTAAACATTGAGAAGTAAGAATCTATGGGATTTATTTATTCCTGAGAGATACATTCTGTCTTCATTCAGTTTATATGTTTCTGATAATCCTTCTGACATTCTGAAAAGAATTTAATGACCTTGTAATTATTTTATGTGTGGAGAATTTTCTTTCATTAACAGGATAGTTTATTATCAAATGGACTTTGGTTTCTCTTGTTTGGGGTTAATATTTAGTGGTTTAAAGCACAAAAGACATGCCATTTTTATGATCAGGTTGACAATAATAAAAAAGACAAAATATAAAAACAAATGCAAGCAAGGATATCAAGACCCTTACACCCTGAGTCTACTGGGGAGAAAGTGAGTTAACAAGTCATTCTGGAGAACACATGACGGTCCAAAAAGAATGGACCAAATGTGTGGCTACCTTACTACTGAATATAATACAGCAAAGAGATACATGGATCTCACATCAAATAAATGGTTTGGCATTAGTCTATACAAGTTCCAAGCAAAAGATTTTAATATTTGGGGAGGGGGTATATTTATACCATGCTTGGCATTTAGGTGGCAGTTTGTATGCTTTACAAAGCTCAGAATATATACACTTAAGATTTATCTATTTCTATTTTGTCTGGAGATAATTTTATTTCTAAAGCCTGAGAAGAAATCTCAATAGGAAGGATCATTGTCAGCAGTTACAACATAAACACATAATCATTACGCTGGAAGTGTTTGGATCAGGGAAGGAAAGGGGAGCCATATGTCTACCCCGGCTTTTCTTCTTTGGTTGTTTGCTTGCCTTTAAATGCAAATAAATAAAGTCAAGTGATTAATGTCTCTGCAGATGTTACAATCAGACTTCCACTTCTCTACTGCTGAAATCTCCAGCCAATTCCATAATTTAATACAGCACCTAGAAACAACCCTGGCATGGACACTTGGGTTAATATTATTGTTATAGAATATTATATCTTAATAAAATTAATATTATAATCTTAAGAACAAGTACTCAATATAGACAACACTTTACATTGATACTAAAATTTCTTGTGTTCCGGAATAAAATAAATAAATAAATAAATAAATAAATAAAAACTAAAAAGTTTGGAATGTATTGTATGAGAGAAGAATAAATAAAAATAAACAAAGAAAATGTGTTACATGTATTCAAATACTATTCTGCTTTATTAAGGAAAAAAAATAGAAAGGAAAAACACAGTGCTCTTAAGTTTTCCAGGTGAAAACAAACAGACTAACCAACTAAACAAAACTAAAAAGGAAGAAGAAAAGAAATAAGTAAAATTAAGTTTCCAAAACTGCCACAATTTCTAAAATTTCAACTTTCAAAGAAATAAATGTAAAAGAAAAATAATGAAGGAAAGCAGGACCTGTTTTTCAAATCATCCACTTTGCAAAAGGTAAATCTGCCATTTCTTACATGAAGCCAGAAGATAATTTTAGCTGAAGATCTCACTAAGAGACAGACTAAGGTTTTCTGTGAAGACAGGAAAGAAGCCACCTGTTTCCATTTTGATGTAGATTTGCCATGGCAGAGCATGAAAATTGCTTCTCTGGAGTGAGGCAGGGGGATCCTGAGATAGTAAACTCATTTGGTGTTGAGAAACAGTAGGAGACAGAATGTGTAAGAAGGGATGCTGCCTGTGTTGGAACAGTGTGAGAAGAATGGAAGAAAACTGTGAGAACTATATAACCCTCTATGGAAAAACAAAATTAATCAAAATGTGGACCTCAGGACTTTTCCTGAAGGGTAGTACCAAATGACCATTAGCTGTTTAGGATATGAAGAATGCTATAGACATAACTATGGGGTATCCATGGGCTACAATGGAATGTATCCAGAACTTCTGACATTTGACTGTTCTCATGTACATTAAATATTGCCATGAGTAAATATACATAAAATTTCCAAAATGTGTGCAATGAGATTCATGTTGTTTTATTTTTTATTTAACATATAATTATATCATTGTCTTCCTTCCCTTTTCTCCATTCAATCCTTCCCACCCCCTGAAAATTTCTAGCCTTTTCTTTGCTATTGTTATACACATACATAACACAAATAAATAAATATATAAATACAAATACATACAAATAAATATATTAATACCACCTTCGTTGTTTTCCATTGGTTTGGGATATTGTGCCTTTATTTTCATTAAATTCCAAAAAGTCTTTAAGTCTTCTTTCTTCTTTCTTCCATGTCCAAGTTATTATTGAGTAGATAGTTGTTCATCTTACATGTGTAGGTGGTCTTTCTGTTGTTTTTGTTCGTATTGAAGTTTAGCCTTAATCTGTGGTGATCTGATAGGATGCATGGTATTATTTCAATCATCTTTTTTCTGTGGAGGCTCGTTTTGTGTCTAACCATCTATATTTTAAGACAAGGACACTGTGTATGGTGATTTTAGAGCCCTTGACATATTTTCAAACCCAATTTAAAATTCTTCACCAACTGCAGTCCACACATAAACCCAGGTAAGCATCTGTAGTTGTCATAACTCTGTATTTATTCTGCTCCAAATCAGCTCAAACATTAACTGTGTGCCTCCTGTGTCAGAGATGCATACCATTACGAAAGCAGTCATAATAAGATATGTCATAATCCCTGTGTAGTGAACTTCCATGTGTGGTTGTGTATCAGTTCAAGAGTCACTGGCTCTAAAAGCATGAGAAATCCACCTCAAACCAGAAATTGAGGCTTATCTAGATAGTAAAAGCATCTCTTGTATCCTATGGCTTCCCTGCCTTCAGAAGAGAGGATGCCATAGACCCAGAGCCTGGTACTGTCTCTATCACAGCACAAAGCATGTATTTAATGAATAGAAGAGAAGAACATAGAGTATATTTCAGAGCCAGAGAAGAAGCATCATGGTAGTTTGAAAACTTTGTTATAAGAAAACAGAACATCAAAGTTGCAGGTGAAGATTTATTTCATCACCAAAAAGCAGGTAAATGGGACCTGGAGAGACGGCTCAGCATTTAAGAGCATAAAAACTCTCTCAGAAGACTGGGATTCCTAGAGCAATTAGAAAACAAAAGGAGGTCAAAGGGATAAAAATTGGAAAGGAAGAAGTCAAATTATCACTATTTGCAGATGATATGATAGTATACTTAAGAGACCCAAAAAATTCCACCAGAGAACTCCTACAGCTGATAAAAAACTTCAGCAAAGTGGTCAGATATAAAATTAATTCAAGCAAATGAGTAGCCTTCCTACACTCAAAGGATAAACAAGCTGAGAAAAAAATTAGGGAAATGACACCCTTTACAATAGTCACAAACAATATAAAGTATTTTGATGTGACTCTAACCAAATAAGTGAAAGATCTGTATGACAAGAACTTCAAGTCTCTGAAGAAAGAAATCGAAGAAGACATCAGAAGATGGAAAAATCTTCCATGCTAGTGGATTGGCAGGATTAATATAGTACCATCTTGCCAAAAGCAATCTACAGATTCAATGCAATCCCCATCAAAATCCCAACTCAATTTTTCATAGAATTAGAAAGAGAAATTCTCAAATTCATCTGGTATAACAAAAACCCAGCATAGCTAAAACTATTCTCAACAGTAAAAGAACTTCTGGGGGACTTGGTGTCCAGGAACTCAAACAGCACTACAGAGCAATAGTGTTAAAAACTGCATGGTATTGGTACAGTGACAGGCATGTAGATCAATGGAACAGAATTGAAGACCCAGAAATGAATCCACACTACTATGGTCACTTGATCTTTGACAAAGGAGCTAAAACCATCCAGTGGAAAAAAGGCAGCCTTTTCAACAAATGGTGCTGGTTCATCTGGCAGCTAGCATGCAGAAAATGAAAATCGATCCATTCTTATCTTAGTTGTACTAAGCTCAACTCCAAGTGGATCAAGGACCTCCACATAAAACCAGAAATAAATAAGGCTGTTATGAACATAGTGGAGCATGTGTCCTTATTGCATGCAGGTAAAGTCTCTGGGTATATGCTCAGGAGTGGTACAGCCAGATTCTCTGGGAGTGTCATGCCCAGTTTTTTGAGGAACCACCAGACTGCTTTCCAGAGTGGTTGTACCAGCTTGCAATCCCACCAGCAGTGGAGGAGTGTTCCTCTTTCTCCACATCCTCGCCAACAACTGCTGTCTCCTGTGTTTTTGAACTTAGCCATTCTGACTGGTGTGAGATGGAATCTCAGGGTTGTTTTGATTTGCATTTCCCTAATGACTAAGAATGATGAACATTTCTTTAGGTGCTTCTCAGCCATTAGATATTCTTCAGGTGAGAACTCTTTGTTTAGCTCTATTCCCCATTTTTTAATAGGGTTACTTGCCTCTCTGCAGTCTAACTTCTTGGGTTCTTTGTATATATTGGATATTAGCCCTCAGTCGGATGTAGGGTTGGTAAAGATCATTTCCCAGTTAGTTGGTGCCGCTTTGTCTTTTTGACAGTGTCTTTTGCCTTACAGAAACTTTGCAATTTTATGAGGTCCCATTTGTCAATTCTTGATCTTATAGCATAAGCTATTGGAGTTCTATTCAGGAAATTCTCCCTTGTGCCCATATGTTCAAGGTTCTTCCCTAGTTTCCTTTCTATTAGTTTCAGTGTGTCTGGTTTTATGTGGAGGTCCTTGATCCACTTGGAATTGAGCTTAGTGCAAGGAGATAAGAATGGGTCAATTTGCATTCTTCTGCATGTTGACCTTCAGTTGAACCAGCACCATTTGTTGAAAAGGCTATCTTTTTTCCACTGGACAGATCTAGCTCCTTTGGAAAGAACCCAGATGTCCCTCAACGGAGGAATGGATTCAGAAGATGGGGTATATTTACACAATGGAATACTACTCTGCAATTAAAAAAAATGAACTCATGAAATTCCTAGGAAAATGGTCAGAACTTAAAAATATCAACCTTAGTGAGGTCACCCAATCACAAAAGAACACACATGGTATGCAGTCACTGATAAGGGGATATTAACCCAGCATCTCGGAATACCCTAGACACAATTCACATATCAATAGATTTCCAAGAAGATGGAAGGAGAGACCCCTGGTCCTGGAAAGACTGGATGTAGGGGAATGCCAGGACAGAGAAGCAAGAGGGGGTTGAATGGGGAATAGAGGGAGGGAAGGGGGCTTATGGGACTTTCAGGGAGGGAGGAAAGGGGAAAGGGGAAAATGATTTGGAATGTAAATAAAAAAACTTAGAAAATAATAAAAAAAATAAAAGCGTAAATACTGAAACTAATAGAAAAGAAACTTGGGAAAAGCCTTGAGCACATTGGCACAGGGGAAAATTTCCTGAACAGAACACCAATTGCTTATTCTCTAAGATCAAGAATTGACAAATGGGACCTCATAAAATTACAAAGTTTCTGTAAGGCAAAAGACACTGTCAATAGGACAAAATGACAACCAACAAATTGGGAAAAGATCTTTACCAACCATACATCTGGCAGAAGGCTAAGATCCAATATATACAAAGAATTCTAGAAGTTATACTCCAGAGAGCCAAATAACCCTATTAAAAGTTGGGGTACAGAGCTAAACAATGAATTTTCACCTGAGGAATATCGAATGGCTGAGAAGCACATAAAGTAATGTTCAACATCCTTAGTCATTAGGGAAATGCAAATCAAAACAACCCTGAGATTTCACCTCACACCAGTCAGAATGGCTAAGATCAAAAACTCGTGGGAAAGCAGGTATTGGCAAGGATGTGGAGAAAGAGGAATCCACTGCTGGTGAGATTGCAAGCTGGTCTGGAAATCAGTCTGGTGGTTCATCAGAAAACTGAACATGATACTATCCGAGGACCCCGTTATACCACTCCTGGGCATATACCCAGAGGATTCCCCAGTATGTTATAAGGACAAATGCTCCACTATGTTCATAGCAGCTCTATTTATAATAGCCAGAAGCTGGAAAGAACCCAGATGACCCTCAACGGAGGAATGGATACAAAAAACGTTGTATATTTACTTAATGGAATACTACTCAGCTATTAAAAACAATGAATACATGAAATTCTTAGGCAAATGGGTGAAACTAGAAAATATCATCTTAAGTGAGGTAACCCAATCACAAAAGAGAACACATGGTATGCACTCACTGATAAGCGGATATTAGCCCAGAAGTTTGGAATACCCAAGACACAATACACATATCAAATGATGCCCAAGAAGAAGGAAGGAGAGGTCCCTGATCCTGGAAAGGCTCAATTCAGCAGTGTAGGGGAATATCAGGACAGGGAAGCAGGAAGGGTTTGATTGGGGAACAGGTGGAGGGAAGAGGGCTTATTTGACTTTCGGGGAGGGGGGAACCGGGAAAGGGGAAATCAGTTGAAATGTAAATAAAGAATATATCTAAGAAAAAAAAAATAAGACTGGGATTCAGTTCCCATCATGATTAAGCTGCTTACAAACTCTGTAACTACAGTCCCTGGGAATTCAATGTCAAATTTAAAATAACATTATGTAAGCTTACACTTGTTCTTGTATTATAAAGGCTTTATTATTTATGGATTCGATAAGAATGTTTGCTCAACTTAGGATAATTTACTAACATACTTTAAAAAACTGAAACCAAATGGCTCAAACACCTCATAATTAGTATAGAACTGAAATATCATGGATATGCAAGTCTATTTTACTAAAGTTTTGCCTGCTTCTGTTGTACCTTTCTTTGTAAGATCAACAACTCAAGATGTACAAAGCAAAAAAAAAAAATGGTGCTTCTGCTGTTGGCTTTTAGATCACAGCATAGGGTAGTGTTGTTGTTCACCAGTAGGGTAATAGAAAAATAGATAAAACAAACGTCCAAATAAATATTAATATCTTTGCACCACATGCAGGTGGTGCAAAGGGATGAACTGAAACAGTCCAGAGCCTCTGTGGGATCCCTGTGTTCCTGGTGCTATGGAGACCGTGCAGAGGTTCCCCATCTGGAACATCTGATTTCTGGAAAGTTTTTTCCATGTTTGAGCAGCAGGGGATTAGCTTCAAAAGGCATGTTTATAGCAATGATGTTTTGGTCTACTGGACATTTTTCTCAACAGACTGTGGACTTGCGCCCTTAGCTGGTGCTTGGCACCAAAAATCCTTGGTGCCTGACTTTTCCTTCCACGAGCAGTCTTGACGCGAAAATGAACAATGAGGAAACTGACAACTTTAGTTTAGATTTAACAGGAAAAAAAAATCAAAAACCAAAAGTGCAATCTAGGTAGGCAGAGAATGTGCACATTAGAAACACCTCACCATCTGGACTGCTTTGGTAGCTCCTCACAATGGCTCGCAGCGGGTATTGTAATAATACACTTTAATTTGACATATATCTCACATCCTTCCTAGTTGGGAATAGAGCAGGTCCGCTCATATCCAACCCTGGTGCTATCGACTTTTACAGAGTTTACCAGGCAGCCTGGAATACACTTTTAATGAGCAAATAGATCAGAACCAGACCCCACCCTCTACCTCACTGTCTGCCAGGTCCAGGTGTGAGAAAGCAAAATTTCTAGTTTGTGATCATTCCAGCACACCAGTCCTGTTTTTTTTTTCCTGCCTTGCCTTTTGCAAGGAAATGAAGTTCTAAAGAAAACTGTGAGCTGGGCTCTCCTTAGCTGGTTTATTTTTTGTTACTGTTTCCAGGTGTGGCTCTTGGTGGCATGCAGCAAGGCCCCTGAGTCTGATAAACTGGGAGCCATTAGCCTGATGAATTCTTCCCTCTGACTTCTGTATTAAACACAAGACTGAGGATTTTTTGAGCAAATGAAGGCTACAGCTTGAATGATGGACTATCCGTCTTTTGCCCCAGTATGGAATTTGGCTGAAGTGACACTTTGATGCATGAGTTTGCTGATGACCAATTCTTTAATGAACACTTTACAGCACAAGAAATAATAAAAAATCATTAAATACAACCCCCCCACACACACACTGCAGTCTGGAGATGGGCAGGAGCAGGTTAATTTCATTTTACTATCACTCTCTTAAATTCTTGCACCTGGCATGTAGCCGCTAATATTGGAAGGATCCTTGAACAATCTGCTTTGTGTCTCTATGTGCTTTATCTGTAAAGTCTACAGTATCCTATAGCTTTTTAGAATTGATGTGTCCATGTTAGCTTCCTGTGTAAAATAAAATAGAATCTTGCTTTATTTCATTGGGTGCTGATTACAAGACACTTTCCTCCCAGGGAAAAGTAATTTTAGCTTGGAGTTTTTTAAGTATCATAACTAATTGCTTTAGAAAGGAAAACAGTAGATTATTAAGTGTAATGAGAGCTAGAAACAACCATATTTTACTTGATTTTTCCTGTTATTTAAGCATGGTTCTCTTTTTTAGCTTAACTTGGATGGGATGCATTTATATTGAAAATGACTGCATTAATGTATTTCTTCTTTGGGCAAAGAAACAATAAATATAGACTGTCATTAAAATATAATGTTTAATAGCTGATACTAGTCTGTCTTCAACAAATATGAAATATTTGTCATCCTATCACAGTCAAAGTAAGATGGAAGTTTATATCAGAATTTCAAAAAAAATGACATCTTTATTATGATTACAGTAGTTATTTTGATGTTTTATTGACTGTGGTAACATAAAGTAAATTTTTTCCTAACACTGCAACGCATTTCAGAGTTAATGGAATTAGTGTAGTGATTCCACTTTTAGTCACTAATGCAGTCTGCCTGTATACCTCTACATTTACCTGTGGGAGCACATCTTTGAAGGTGTGCAACATCACACAATGAATCACTCACCAACTTTCTCTCTTTACCACCTACTGAACACTTCGTTACTTAAAAACAAATACGTGTAAAAGGATCTGGTTTACAGGAAATGGTATTTTTTATAATGTTATTTATAATTGTTTAAAAGACATTATTTTGCCTAGTTAATTTGATTTTATATTCTTTTAGTCTACCCGATGAATTCTTGGATGTTTTGCCTTCTGAATGTAGCCCAGATTTATTAGAGATATCATTGTATTAACCAAGGTTACATTCACATAAATATACATATGTGATTTATTATTTAGAATGACTTGGAGGGACTAACAATCCAGCACTGGTTGTCTACCGAAAGAAAGGCAAGAATCCCATCCATGAGACTAGATATGCCAGCATCCCCAGAATGGTGCTGGAGGTCTGGGGGAGGTACTAGAAAGCAGCTAGTCTTCAGCGTATGTTAGAATCTCAAAGAAAGAGGTTATAATGCATGTGAGGGCAACCAGGTGAAGTCTAAATCTTGATTATATGTTTGATTTTGTGAAACAAAAGCAAGATACCAAATGTCAGTCACACTATAGTGTGTATACTGCATGAGTTTATGTAAAACCATAGGCCCAAATTAACTTCAGGGGGCACAGATCTTAAATGTGATATGATTTGCAACATGTGAACTGTGAGACACCCTCTGGGTATTTGTTGGTAAGAAGTTTGCCTTGAGATACTAAACCCTCTTTTGCAATTCAACAGAATCCACAGCAACAAGTGTTCACTGTGGTCAGAGACTTTGCCTGTGTCTATCAGACACATGGGAGTTTCTCTATTCTCTCGTAATATTTTGTTCAACTGGAGATAGTCTATCAATTCAGTAATAAGTCTAGCCAAAATTCAAAAAGGAGACTTAACTGAGTGTTTTTTATACATGTTTTTATATAGTAAGGCTACCACTCTCACATGGAGGCTAAATTAATTTATATCAACTTCAAAATACTTTTCTTTATCCAAATTTATATATCTTTATATATTTATATATTATACCTAATTTATCATTTCTTTATCCATATATATATGTATATATGTTTATATATATATATATTTGGGTAATTAATTAAATTAGATACTCTACAAATCAAGACTAATATACAGACATTAAGGTATGATACCTCTAATATTAATTTTTCATTTACTTATAAATAAGGAAGCTATATTACTCAGGCTGTTGAAACACATTTATTTATTTTATAAGACTCATAAAAAAATTCTGGTATCTATGCATCTTAAGGCATTTTCAAATTAATTAGGATTTTGCCTTCAATAGCAGCTTTCGTAAACAGTAATTCAAGTATAAAAGGCATCAGACAAAAGTAAGATATTGGAATATACGAGTATAAGCCTGTAAGTACACTTAAGGGCAGAGAAATCACAGCCAGTGAGTGGCTTTACGCTTTGTATTTTCACTATAGTGTGCTTATTCCATAGCTTCAGGATTAGTGCAGTATTCTTTGTTGTTGCTGTTGTTTGCTTGATTGATTGCCTCGTGTTTACGCTGGGTCTCACATAGCCCAGACTGGTCTGGATTCACTGGAGAACTAGGAGTGAACGTAAGTTCCTAAGCCCCTCGCCTTTACATGCCAAGTTCTGGGAGTATGGGTGTGTGCCAACACGTTCAGCTAGTTTAAAAAAATTCTGTCTCTTAAAATGAACTGATTTTAGAAGTTTAGCTTCTTTGTCAAGGCTCATGAAAATGAGGAGCAAACTCCTTTCAAGGTCCACCTTCTTCCCCTTAGATGATAAGATCAAATACATATGATCAAAAATATTATTTTTATACTTCTGAGAGTAATGAATGAGTCAATGCTCTTAGGGCTTTGAATGTATGGTTACTGTGAAAAGATGAAGTTAATAAATTTGATTGAAATAACATTTATTATAAATGAAAAACAGTTTTAAAAATTGGTTTGACGACAGACCTGTGAAACTATATGAATGCATATTTATATTTTCTTTCAATTAAACACATAGACGTGCACTTACATGTGTCAAAGGACCAACTAATTAAAGTTTTATTTTAGTTTCTTTTATCTTTACACAACATATATTTTTTTTCTTCAGATTAATTTAAAACAGCTGTAAAGCAATATAACATGGATATTGCCCTGTTAGGAGTGTATCTTCCAATTCTAATCTAAGATAAATATTTTAGTAACTAATCTAGCTAATTTTCAAAACTTTCTGTATAGTTTTGTCATCAAATTTGTTTTGCTCAAAGTGATTATGGTAATGACCTCAGGTGTATATAACCATGAATGGGCATAGCTAATCTACCCAAATCTAAGCAAGGGTGTCCCACTCTAAATAGTCTGTGGGAAGTCTTGGGAAGGTTAAGTATACCATCAAGCAAATTCTTACTAATGATTGGAAAACCAATTTCCCAGCAGATTTTAGCTCAGGAGGAAAATGATCATGTTCTATGATGGTGACAAGTGTCTATCAACTCTGAAGGCAAACATTTGCCTTTTCAGGAGGAAAATGGAAAATGTTCACAGAGCTTTTAAAAGAAAGCACTCTTCTAGTTCCTCAAACAACCTTTCTTCCCTTCCAGTTTTATTTTGTTTGCTTGTTCTGTTGTTTCTGTTGTTTACTAACAGGAAGGAACCAGAAATGTCAATTGCTTGCTTGAATAGATGAATATCACACAGAGGCTGATAGAACCAGTCTGTGGCATCATGGCCCATGAGAGCTAAAAGTTTCAAAAGTATTGATTATAGCTCTAAAGAGACTAATGCATTATAAGCTAGTCTGGCCATTAACAAACAGATGGAATTGTACCTAAAAGCTTTGAATCTTTTCCATGATTTTTTTTTTTTGTGATTGTCTGATTGCTGTTGGTCTGTCTACGGCAGTAATGGCCTATGGGAAAATCCATAAATGCTCTAATGCTTTCCATCTCCTAGACTGGCAAAGTATGAATTTAGTCTTCAGTTGTGTTGAGAAATGTTACTCTACTTTTCAGAAAATACAAAACTTCAGAAGCTTCATAAAATTAATGCCAACAAATGCAAATGTGTATAAAATATCTGAGCAATTACCATTTATCATATCTATTCTACTTAATTCAGTCCCTATTTTGTAATTACCATTTGTCTTTTTTAGTTTAATTTAAACCATAATAGTGTGTTTTAGATAGACCAAAATAATATAATGCATAACAATATTAGGTGAAATATTGAAGTTCTCCATGAGTGATCTTCAATATCTGCCATATTAGAAAATCTTTGTGGGAGTTTTTGATGTTACATGTAAAGAATGTAGTCGAGGCAATTAATAAAATTTTGGTATTCAGCTGTTTTCTTATTTGAAATGATGACGAATTCTTTGGTCCCATTCTATATTCAACACTGATATTTTCTCAGATACTACTGGAAGACTAATCCTCACGATACTGTTCCTAGAGATTTGAAAGTTCTGAGGCCAAAGATTTTTCAAGGATTTGTGGCATGCACTATCTTTGCTTTGGTGTTTTGTTTTGTTCTGCATTATCTGGATTAAATTTATGGAATGCAAACCAATCATTATTACTTACTTGGCATCATTTTAGGTCAATATTATTTATCTTATTATTCATATAAGTGATCTTGTTTCGTCTCAGACAAGACTTCACTGTGTGGTTGTGATTTCTGGCTATGAGGAATAGAATAGTGTCCTTCTCCCGATCCAATGTCCTATTTCTAGACACTATGATTAGACTTGGTTGTGTAACCAAAAAGATTTAAGTATGCTAGTAAGGTTAGCTATTTGAATGGTCTGGTTATCTTTAGTAGTGAGAAGATCCTGGCTGTGTGTAGGCTTAATGCAGCTACAAAGGACACTTAGAGTAAAATGAGGGATCAATGCCAGAGAAAAGGTGTGAGAAACATCAGACTTCAAGGTCTGGAAAAGAGTTAGATGATCAGGACCTGATGGAGACATCAGTGAGCTAAAATGATGTGGGGATGGGTTTTCCTTAAGCCTCATTTGAATCACATTTAGTAATCAGAGTAAATCATGAAAATGGTGTTATTTGTAATATTATTTTATTTTGCTTGTGAGAATATAAGAGCACAGAAATGTTAAGTAACTTGCTCCAGAAAGCAAAGAATGCAACTAGACTCTGGGTTAGGAAGTGATGGCTCTGTTTTCTTTTCAGATTCTGCAAATTCTAAGCATTTCATTTATAGTGGATAAGAACTGCTCAAAAGTGTTTTGCAGTTTCTGTTAACTCCTTTACAAAGGAGACAATCAATGCTTAGAGTGAGCAAGGGACTTGAGGGAAACACTTGATTGAAACATTGTCTTTCCTCCAGTCTTATTTCCCTAAAGAAGTGCTACCCTCACCTATCTTTGAAGAGGCACCCAGCTATCATTTCACTAGGGACACAATTTTTTAACATGATACTAAGTAAGACCTCATGAACACCCATAATCTTGATTCATATTAGGATGTTTTTTTTTGTACCAAAAGAAATTGGTAGGCACGAAATATGAGAAATAGATACTAGCAGAAGTCAACAGAATCCCCTACACAAAGCTAAACTAAGTACTGATCTATAAATCTAAATTTCTCTGATTACAGCATGCATAGTACCCATGTTTTTGATACAACTGACATCTGCAAGGAATCGTCCTTCTCTTTTGAAAGACTCTAAGACAGATTAGGGCTTCAAAAATGAATTTGTATTGCTAGCTTTGATTGTGAACTGACAAAGTGCAGAGCTATCAGAAGCCAGCCTCACCATAAAACACTAGATTTCAGTGTTTTCTCCCCTTATGGTAATCTCTTTATGATCCAACACAGAGTATTTTGGCCTCTAGTTTACAAGTTAATCCTGTTCCACAGTTAAGTTAATAAATTAGTCTCTAATCATGGTTGACATGACTCTAGACTCATGGTTACTAGTGACTGTGTAGAACTAGCAGCTGGAATAATTTCCATCATATATGTAAAGAAAGGTATAATGTTTAATGCATGCTTCCTGGAAGGCTTATTTAGAAAAAAGAAAAACTGTTGTAAGACTAAAAATCTCATGTAAAAATCAGCACACATTAAGTCCTGGGATTTTAGAGGAAGCTGAAATGTAATTTGACAATAATACTAAGTTACAAGATATCAACACACATCATTAAAAGTATGGATTCACTCCGGAAACTTATTTTGATCAAGACAATTATCAGTTCAAAGGGCATCTTGTTTTTTACTTACTGACAGACTTGTTAAAATTAACTTGTTTATGCAAGCATAATTCAGTTTGCTTTCTCTAAATAAACATTTTACGAACACCTAATAAAAGAAATTCAACTTAAACACTTTTTACAAATATTGTACGGTGATCCAACTATACACACATTATTTCCTTCACACGTTGGATATAACCAACTTTTAAACAAGTAATACTGGTTAAATCATCAAAGGAGCTTTTAAGAAAAGCAATTGAAATAGAAGAGTAAACTAGAAGACGCACATTCCATCCCCGTAGCAGAATATACCAGATATCCAGCAAAATCTGAATTGAAATTTGCCAATTGTAGTCATGTTTTTCACTTGTGTGTGGGTGAGGGTGGGAGGGAGACTTGTTGCACAGTGTGTAGTCAGTGGAGCTCAGAGGGTAACCCTCTGGAGTCTGTACTCTTCATGCTGCTTGACAGAACAGTCAAGGATTCAAGCATTTCCTAACTCATGTCAAGGTGGAAACTGAAGTTGCCATGAAATAGTTTCCAAAAGACAGACACAGCTGCCTACAGGCCGCTCTACGAGCTCGCTTCTCTTACTCTAAGTTACAATCTTTTCCCCAAACAGCACAGAACCATCTTTTGCTCAACAGAGTTTGGAGTCATAGCTAACACCAGACAGTCAAAAATGTGGATATAACCAGCCACTGCATGTGTAATTTGGGAAGAGGTGAATTTTGTCCATTTCTAAAAACATTTCTGAGAATATTTTTAGAAGTTTTAAAGAAAAATCAGCCTATTTTCTCAGAGTTGATGAATCCCCAATGATATGATTTCAGGTCTATCCTTACCCTAATCTTGGTAATGTGATATTTTACATGCACATACAGCTACTGAGGTTTAAGAGTTGAATATGTCCCTACCAGGAACTAACAAGAGAAACAAAGATGCCAGCCAGAATAAGAGAATAGAATATTCTTTTGATGCCAGTATGCATTTTGGATCTTTTAGTAATAAAATTTTCTCAAAGTGTGAGTTATCCAAGTTCAAAGTATAAGCCTGAGACATCAATTTAAATCTGAATATGAAACAATTATTTTGAAACAGCATTGTTTCAAGACCCAGTGACAACTTTACTTGCAATGTGTATGAGGCATTGTACTGTTGAAAACATAAAATATTGGTATGCAGACCCATTTCATCCAGTTCTAAATAATGTTACTGATAAATGGTTAAATTTTATTGATTGAGGAATTGGAAAGTAAACAAATTTTCTAAAAATCTGTGTACATGTTGATTTCTTTAATCTAGAATAAAATATCTGGTTTTAGTTAATAACCTCTCCAATTTCCTAGCAAAATGTAGTAAATTAATGCTTATTTTCCCAAACAATTTCCTACAAAAGGAGGTTGTATTCTACCATGTTCTTTCTTAAATCAGGCATATTTATATATCATTTTATTTGTTTACATTTCAAATGTTATCCCCCTTCCTGGTCTCCCCTCCATGAACACTCCAATCCCCTTCCTCCTTGCCTCTAAGACAGTGCTCACCCACCCACCCAGCCACTCCAACCTCACCTCTCTAGCATCCACCTTCCCTGGGGCATCAACAATCTGCCTTTTCCAACAACCTATGTCCTTTAACTCCTGGCTCCCTTTAAGAAACAGAGACTTTCCAGGATGCAAGCTTCTTGCCAGGGGAAATCACAGTGTTGACCTTGGTGCTAGTGCTATTCCATGTAGAAGGAGTCCTAAGTCAGCAAGAGACAGTTATAGTCCTTTTAGAATATAAGACAGTGAAAGAAGTTTCATCATCAATTTTTACTCTCAGGGTAATTTTAAACATGTCATATCAGTCTATGACACAAAGATCTAGCCAAGGCCTACCTAACTCCAGCTCCATGACATAGTTATCTTATAGTACAATGGAAGGTAAAAATTTCTAGACCAGATAACTGAAATGATAACAGTAAGAGTTTAGTAACTATTTTGCTACAAAGATAGACTTTTCTACCCCTGTAGTTCTTCCAAATCAAAGAAGCAACCTACTGTGCCTATCATAGAAGGAATGGGAAGCTATGGTCATGTCTGCAGTGGTAAGGCAGAAATACTCAATAGTGATGTTTTCCTACTGTTCTAAATCAAACAGAATATACACATGGATTTAGTTTTGATAAGGTCAGTTTGATTCCCCCTTTCCAGTAAGGGTCCTCTGTTTGAGTTTGATAAAACTATTTCTGCATGAGTAGTTTTCTGAAAATAATTATAATTGTTGGAGGAGAGGACCCTTGTTCGCTGAACATATCTGTAAAGATGGTGGCTATTGGTGTGATAAAAGCAGATAGTCAATAAATTATATGAGTCCTATTTTTCATAATGTGGATTGTAGTAGTACTTAACTCAAAAGATTATAGTGAGCTTTTAATAGGCTATTTCAGCTAGCCTGCTTCTGTGTGTACTTGGCACTAAACTAAATGTTAATTAACATGCCTGTATTCCAACCACGACAAAAGGAAAGTAGTGTGGAACGTTTACCAATTTCTTCCCTGAGTATTCCATCAACCAGACAGATGATTTGCCATGAAAATATGCTTTTTCCATATGACTTCTTATACTTTTTATCATTTCTCTACTTCTTGACTTCAGATTCTTCAGGATCTTTTCCTTGAACATGGGTAACATTCCTTTAAACATTTCTCCTTAACACTGTACTGTTATAAATTCCCGGTAGAGGGCGCAAGCGTGACACTGCGGGAGAAGAGACTTTCCCAGCTGTCTCTTGCTGTGGCAGCCGCAGGTCAATAGGGCACGTGTGTAGACTTTGCTGTTCTTGCCTTACACTCAGAGGTGCGGTCCCTGCGCAGGATTGCAGTTCTAGTGCAGCCTGCCCACCCCTTCGCATAGTTCTACCAATGAAGATACCACACACCTGTTTTGGACCTTTAATATGCTACCTCTTTCTATGCTTGCAAACGTAGAGAACCTGCACCTCCAAATAATGCCTTCTGCTTGCCTAAAGGTTGTTTCTAATAGGTCTGGGCAAGCAGTTTGCTTTTCTATTGTAACCACGGCCCACACCTGGAACTCAGGCACTGCAAAGCTTCCTCCCATTTCTGTTCCTTCCTGGTTACCCTCCTTAAGGCCCAGGACACATTGTACCTTATTTGTTGCACCTTAAACTACGTTCTTGACTTACTTAATAATTGTTCACAACAGTTTCCTCTGCTGAAAACACTAACACTTTCTTATCTCCCAGGAAGTAAATTTTATCTAAAACCGAGTTTGTTCTTTACTACAGCTGACATATCCCTTTTTCTGAGTGAAATATCCCTTTGAATCCGTCTAATTCTCTAACATCTAAACCTGAATTCATAGAGGGAGAAAACATAGAGGTGATAGCTTTCACTATCTTTATGTAGTTGGTGAATTGATTTGTTGCCCTTGTTTGTTTTATGTTAACCTTAATATTTGCATTCAGTATTCCAGACAGTGATTGCTATATAAATATATCATGAATTATCCTAACTATCATAAATGACCAGAAATTTTTTCCCAACCCTCTTCCAAAATGTCAGCTTTTCTCCTGTGTCTGATGATCCTTTGTCCTCTTCTATTTGAATGTAATGATCTGGTCACTGAGCCCACACATCCCATTCAGAACAGTTTTTGGCATTCATCTAGAGCAGATCTTTCTCCTGAGGAGACAGGCAGGCTCTGATCTCTGCAGGCAAACCAGCAAGTCTGCAGGACTTGGACATAGACAGAAGGCAAACAACTGAGATTCCTCCTAAGACCTGGAATCCTAATCACTCAAAGGACTGGCTCTTTTTAGAACAAATGCTGATGCTCTCCCTTGGTCCAATCCAGTGGGAAAAGCAAGAGTTGCAGATACTGTTGCCAAATGAAGACTTGGAGGGTATAGAGAATTGTAGCTATTCTTTACTTTTTTCCTTCAGTGCTGTTTCATTTTCAGTTTTTTGTCCTATAGACTTTTTCTGGTATGTTGTGGAAACTCAATAGGCTCAATTCTTCTGCTTCCGTCTCCAGAGTCCTGGGACTACAGATGTGTCTGTTCATACCCAACAATGGAAGAATCCCTATCTTCTACCCTTCTGTTTCCTCTTAGAGAAAATTAGGACAGTTGGTTCATTTTATTCACTTATTTATGGTTGTTTTGTTTTGGAGACATGCATTTCTCTTGTGGTTCAGGCCTACCTTGATCTCTCAACCCTCCTGATTCTACCAGCCAAGTATTGGCCTTAATGGTTTAGGTACTATGCCAGCCTCTGTTTTATTCTAATTATGGTGTAATGAATGTTTAGAGAGTCCAGAATAGGTGAGGTCAACTTTTATACCCTGGCAATTGTAAATATGACCTCTCAAGTAAATAAGGTCTTTACCAATGTAATCCAGTGAAAGATCTCAAAAGGAGACTATCAAGAATTTAGGACCCTATTTCTAATAGCTAGTATCTTTGAAAGAGAAGGATATGGATGAATCCAGATGCAGTCAACTAATATAAGAAACCCATATACATGTGAAGTTGGATGCAGAAATTAGAATTATCCTACACCAAGGCGAGAAGTACCCGCAGCCTCCAGGAACTGGAAGAAGCAGGGAAGGGTTCTCCCTATAGCCTGTGAACAGAACACAGCCCTACCAACACCTTCCTTTGGACATCTGGCCTCCAGAACTGTGTGGGAATGCCTTTCAGCTGTTTAAAGTCACCAAGTGTGTGGTAATTGGTTGTGGCAGCCCTAGGAAACTAATATAAATAAAATCCCATTAACTTCCTGTCTTTCAGAAGTCCTCCAGAAGTCTCTGCACCACCCCATAAGCCCTGGCCCCATGTGACTCTCAACTCTACAGCTCATCCTCTTCTTTGTGCTTCTTCTGACTGGGACAGATTCTGACAACTCTCAGGCCGAACTTAAAAAAAAAATTTAAACAGTGTTTAATATTTAACTCAGCCTCTCCTCAATCTTGCCTGGGTGTCCAGATTCAGGCTGGAGTGGAAAGAAGCATTCCACTATGAGAAAAGATATTTAATTTCAGTTCTGTGTCACATAGAGTATGCATTCCCTAGCTACAGCAGTGGATTTAAATGCATTTAAAATGAAAGCCAATCAAGACGGATAGGTTTGACAGGTTACTACCTCATCATCTGTGGTTCCCCCATACCGCTTCATCCAGAAAGGTGTGGATTTGTGTGTTTGTATTTTAAGTTCCTAATTTCTCCACTGGCATTGATTCATAACCCCAGCCCCTCTCCCCACTGGCCCCCAAATACCTGATATTCATTTTAATTTTACTCAGACTCCGTCCCAGCTATAACATTAATTTTTAACATAAAACCTTCAGAGACAGTATGTTCTTTACAAAAGACTTTTACTCTTTCCGCCCTCCAGCAAAAGTCATGTGTTTCTGCCAGAGAAGAATTACTTATGTAAATGGGAAGAGGGCTTCTGAAGGCAGACAGCACCTAGGAATAGACTGGGTGGTCGCTTGGGATTTTCTTCATTAAGACATTTTAAAGTTTAGTTCTCAATGTGAAGATAATTTAAATGGAAGAGATTTTTGTACCTTGCAATGACTAAGTTCCCTGTGTGTGCATGAAATTTTACAAATGAGAAGCTGTGTGGCACACTGCTGAAAGGAAGGTGCTTGGCTCTAAAGCACGTGAACATTCCTTAAATAACTCCCTTTGATGTCACAGCCTGAAAATTGGGCATTAAAAATGAATAACCCTGAAACTATAAGAAAAATTAGAGCAAGTAAAATATAATTTAATGAATCCCTGTGTGATAAGAAATCATAGTTCAAATCATTTGATATCAAGAAATACCTTCTATTCCTTAACCTTAAAGCTAAAGTTAAAAACCAGCTCAAGTCACGTGACTTCTGGTAAAACTTTCAGATGATGATTCAAGCCCACATATGTCTGTGTCTCCAAAGAGTCCATCTGTACTTTCCCATGTCAATCTACAACTAGCAATCTATACCATTCTGTAGCAAACTCTCAACTCCTTAACCCCTGTATCTTGTTTCCTACTGAGATTTCAAACTCTAGGAAGTTAAGACCTCCCTCTAAACTACTTTGGTAACCTTTGCTTTAACAAACACCCCTCTCTGCATTTTTTTCTCAGTTGATATGATGTTAACTAAAACGAAATAGATGAGCTATATGTAGTTTAAGGTTTTTAACTATCTGATTTCCAATAGAAAAGGCAAACGATACATCTTTGATATAAAAGCTGTAGCAGGCTATCTATCCTTAGTCACCAATCTTTCAGAAATCCATGCAGGCCAATAGAAAGTGGATACCCAACCAGCTACATTCTGTTTCCAGTTCTTTCCTTCTTGTTGTTCATGTTCTTTTCTGAGCGTAACTATGAAAGCATGTTTGGGGATTAATTAATAAGGCCTGTTCTCAGAAATCTATCTTTGTGGTCATCAAGTTTGCCTCAGGTCAGGGCTGGCAAGCTGATAGTAAGTACCACTTTGGACCACTAACAAAGGAGCCACATACTTTGCACATGCCGGTAATAAATATAGACATGCATGTGGATGTGTGTGGATATCCTGTCAGTGATTTTGGAATTTTTGTGTTTTTAGTCCTATTAATAAACATTTAAATAAATATTTCAATGTCATAGAATAACTAAATTCAGATTCAGGTACAATATTTATAACTTCTTCCCCAAATCCACATATTCTAAATCAATTCACATTGCTTGGATATCAACTTTGTATATTTCATTTGTTAAATGGTATAGTAGTACACAGTTGTAAATTCAGTATCCCAGGAGCAGAAGCAAATAGATAATTGAGAGTTCTAGGTAAGCTAGGGCTACCCAGTTGAATCACTTGTCAATAGATATTGTTATATACATGTATATAAAACATAGATAAATAAAATTAAAACTGATAAGGCTCTAGGATTCCAGTAACTCAAATATTTACTTTTATTAATCTAATTATTACTGTATAAATCACAACATAAAGACTCTAAGGAAAGCAATGGGTGAAGGTTGTCAGGAAAACAGAACATAACATGGAAGAAAGTCCTGAATAAGCGTTGGGAAGATCGTAATGATGTTTGATTCTTGCTACACACACAAGATTAGCAACTCCCAGTCCTCTGCTTGCCTCTGCCTATAATGTGCTATAATTAAATTCATGTAAAGTGGCAGCAGTTCAGGTTGGAACTTTTAAAATACATTTTGCAAAGGAGCGTAGCTATCAGCCAATAAGAAAAGACGAAGCAGAGTCAGTCACTCCTGAGGATTTGGGCTTTTACACTAAGACTATAAAACAATGAATGCAAATCTAGTTATGCTAACTATTCACTATCAACTTCATTTTAGTCTTCTGTGTAAAAAGGGGGAAACATGTTTTTATCTTGAGCTGTTAATGGTGCAATAGAGCTTACAGCGGGAAATATACCAGTGAAGTGATAAGCAGTCCTCATGCACCAATAACCCCAGAGTGGAAGTTACAAAGTACAACTCTTCTCCCTGATCTTCAGTCACACAACACATTCAACCAGAGAGATTCCTGAGATCACCAACTTGTTTCCAAGTATTTAAGACAAAACTTGCCTCAGCACCAAAGTAAGACCCATGCTGGGGAAGCTGAAAGCCAATGCCTGTGGTACGGGCTGGCAATGTGTGTGGTCTCCAGATCATCCTATTAAACACTCAATCACACATTTTAGAGGGCTGAAAATGTAGAACTTCACTTATCAGTTTCTCTATTAACTATACTTTAAAAAGTCTTCAAAGGGAACGTATTGCATCGTTAGTGGATAACCCAAACATCAATCTCTGTGGTTACAAGTGTTTAGGGTTCTTTGAAAAGAGGGAGGGAAGGGGGCTTATGGGACTTTCGGGGAGGGAGGAAATGGGAAAGGGGAAATGATTTGGAATGTAAATAAAAAAAACTTAGAAAATAAAATTTAAAAAAAAATAAATAAAATTCTTATTAATTAGAAAAAAAAAAAGAAGAAAGCATGGAAAGACCACATCTTGGCTTGATTAAGTTAGAAATTTGGTGTAGAGCTACAGCAGTTTTGTTCTCTCCAAATAACTGGAATATGGAATAATTTAAGAACTGCTACTTGAATTAAATAAGATGAATTATTAGTCAAGATTTTTCATGGAAAGAGTACCAATAAGATATACACATAGAAAATGAATAGAAAACAAATGTATATGTAGAAATAAACAGATAATAAAAAGATAGATAGATAGATAGATAGATAGATAGATAGATAGATAGATAGATAGATAGATGACAGACAGTCAGAGAACTCAGTATTGGAAATGTTGACATAATTATAGAGGCCAAAGATTTAATTCACGATTTGATATCAATATTTATGATTCTTTTTTGTTTTTTGTTTGTTTGTTTTTTGTTTTTGTTTTTCGAGACAGGGTTTCTCTGTGTAGCCCTGGCTGTCCTGGAGCTCCCTCTGTAGACCTGGTGGCCTCGAGCTCAGAAATCTGCCTACCTCTGCCTCCCAAGTGCTGTGATTAAAGGCGTGCACCACCACTGCCCAGCAATATTTATGATTCTTTCTCACTCTCTCTGTTTCTCTTTTTCTACATCCTCACTCTTTGCTATTTGTAAATTAAACTTGAAGATGAAAGTTGATGTTTGGAAAAAAATAGTCCTATAAATGCTGTCTAGGACAACAAGGAACATCTGCTCTGTTTCAGACAATCAGACAAGGATCCTTGCCAGAGAGAGGTTGCCTAGCTACTCAGCTCATCTGGAAGAGGTTAATTTGCATTGTATCCAGCATATGTAAAACCATCTTGTATGTTGTCAGTATAGGATTATCAAAGATGATAAATGAGATGATTACATCTTATAACTTAATTGTTCTTTCTTATATTCTGATTAGAAGAATATCTTCTTATATTTTTTCTACTATGTACCCTATATATTCTTTTAACTTTCATGTATCTCTGTGGTGACCCTATTGTGTATTTTAAGATCCTTGCCTATTCAAACCTATTGCAAATATGTAAGATTTATCTCCCTCTCACAAGTAACTAGTTTCTCAGTGTCTATAACTAACATTCACATTTGGTTTCTTGTTTATTTGTATTTTATAGCAGAATTGAATATTCTCAAATGGTAATACAAGTACATGTTCCATTATTTGCATATTTGAAGAAAGAGACATTATTGTAGAGGTGTTCCATTTTTATCACTCCCTTTCAATAGCTTTTATACATTTTAAAGGGAAAATATAACTGTTATGTGTGACCCTTAATAAAGACTGCTGTTCTGGGAAGACATGCTGTAGGCAAATCAAAGAAATTAAAATCAAAAAAGGCAAGGAGTCAAACATTAAAGCATGAGAAGTACATCTTGAGAATGGGATGACCCATTTTGAACAAAATTTAAGCTTACCAAAAAGTCAAATCACACATTTTGCAAAAACTGCCAGATTTACACAGGATAGTAGACACTCTTCTCTAGTGTCTTCAGTCACATGTTGAAGTATCATTGTGTCATCAGAGATAGTGACATATGCTTTATTAAGTACACCAAGCACAGTTATGAACAAGTGAAACATGTCATATAAAATCACTGTTTAGAGATGGAGAAATGGCTCAGTGGTTAAGAGCTTGTCCTTCTTTTCCTGAGAACTACAGTGCCTAACACCCATTTGGGAGTTGCTCACACCTGACTATAACTCTATTTCAAGGGAATCCTTTATAGACATCTTCATATATGTGGGATACATTCACACAAATACACACATATACTTAAATAAAATCAACAAGAAAAATTTACATTTAAAAATATAAAAATGCATTGTTTTAATGATAGTGTCCATACATATACAAATAAGCAACACCTTTTTATTCTTGACAAGTAACATTGTATAAATTTCCAGTACACAATAAATTTTGACACATAAATACATGACAGAACAATAAAATAAAGCAGATACATTACTTTGTCTATTTATTATGTGCATGTGCATGGTGAGAGCACTAAAATTTACTCATCACATTTTACACATATGGTATGTTCTTGTTAATTACAGTCCTCTTTATGTGCTCCAGAGCTCCTAAAACAAATTTCTCTTTTCTGACTGGGATGTTATATCTTTTGACCAACACCTATCTCTCCAGTTTCTCGTTCTCCAACTTTTTGATAATTGCTGGTTTAATTTTAATTTCTAACTTGTCAACTTGTGTGAGATTTATCTTTCTCCACCTGCCTTACTTCACTAAACATGGTATGAACATTCATTCACATTGCCACAAATGTCAGGATCACCTTTTATAAGGTCAAGTTCTCCACTGCACAAATATATCAGTTCCTTTTCTGTTGCTCTGATAAATTACCAGGACCACAAGTGATTGCCAGAAGAAAGAGTTTATTTAGGCTTATGCTTTCAGGGGAATAAGGGCCCATCACATTGGGTAAACATAACAGCAAGAAGCAGGTATGGAGTTAGAAGCAGGGAGCGAAAGAGCAGATGAGATAACCTCCACCAAAGTACTCCATCTCCAAACAATACCAAGAAATGTTCAAATACTTGAAGCCTATGGTGACATTCTTTTTTTTTATTAGATATATTCTTTATTTACATTTGAAATGATCTCCCCTTTCCTGGATAACACCCTCCCCGAAAGTCCCATAAGCCCTCTTCCCTCCCCCTGTTCCCCAATCAACCCATTCCTGCTTCCCTGTTCTGGTATTCCCCTACACTGCTGCACTGAATTCTAGATTATCTTTAATTATTGTATTCTTCTCTTACGAACATTAAAAAGGTATTTCTCAGTTTCCATTAGTACATGGACTTTCTCTTGTTTCTGTTGTTGTTGAAGTCCATCCTTAATCTGTAGTAATCTGATAGAATGCAAGGTGTTATTTCAACCTTTTTGGATCTATTGAGGTTTGATTTATACCCGATTTTATTGTCAGTTTGGGAGAAGGTTCAGTGAGACGCTGAGAAGAAAAGATATTCTTTTGTTTTGGGGTAAAAGGTTCATTAGATATCTATTAAATTCATTTGGATTTAACATAATATCTGTTACTTTTATTGTCTTTCTGTTTAGTTTCTGTATCAATTGCTTATCCATAGATGAGAGTGGGATCTTTAAGTTCCCCACTATTACTGTGGGGCATTCAATGTATGATTTGCGCTTTAGTCAAGTTTATTTTACAAATACTCTAGGATTTGAGGGATAGATGTTCAGAATTGAGACACCTTGGTGGTATGATTATACTTCCATATCTCTTTTGATATCTTTTGGCTGAAAGTCTATTTTATTAGATATTAGAATGGCTACTTTAAGCTTGTTTCTTATGTCTGTTTGTTAGAAAATATTTTTACAGCCCTTTACTCTGAGATAGTGTCTATCAATGTTTCTGAGATTTTTTTTTTTTTGTTTTTTGGTTTTTTTGTTGTTGTTGTTTTGTTTTTTGTATGCAGCAGAATGACGGTCCTTATTTAGGTACCCAGTCTGCTAGCCAGTGTCTTTTTACTGATAGAGTGAGCCCATTGATGTTGATATATATTAATAATCTATAAATGTTAGTTTCTGTTATTTTGTTGTTGGAGCTGGTACTGTGTGTGTGTGTGTGTGTGTGTGTGTGTGTGTGTTTCTCTTCTTTTTTTATTTTGTTGTGAGATGATAAATTTCTGATGTTTTGGGAGGGCATAGTTTCCTTCCTTGTGTTGGAGTTTTCATTTTTTTGTAGGGCTGGATTAGTAGATAATGTTTAAATTTTGTTTTGTCAAGGAATATCTTGGTTTCTCCATCTATGTTGATTGAGAGTTTTGCTGGGTATAGTAATATGGGCTGGAATCAGTAATCTTTTTGGGTGTATAAGACATCTGTGCAGGATCATCTTGATTTTAGAGTCACTGTTGAGAAGTTAGGTGTAATTCTGATAGGTCTACCTTTGTAAGTTACATGGCCTTTTTCGCTTGAAGCGTTTAATATTGTTTCTTTATTCCATAGATTTAGTATTTTGATTATTGTGTGGCAGGAGGATTTTCTTTTCTGGTCCAATTTATTTAGTGTTCTGTCTGCATCTTGTACATTTATACTCTTTCTTTAAGTTAGGGAAGTTTTCTTACATGATTTTGTTGAATATATTTTCTTCTGTGAATTGGGAAACTTCACCCTTTTCTATTCCTATTATTCCTAGGTTTGCTCTATTCATAGTGTCCCAGACTTCCTGGAAATTGTGAGTTAGGTTTTTTTACATATGGCATTTTCTTTGATTGATATATTTATTGTTTCTATGGTATTATGTGTGCCTGAGATTATCTCTTCCATTTCTTGTATTCTGTTGGTGTTACTTGCATCTCTAGTTCCTGTTCTGTCTCCTAGATTTTCTACCTGCAGGGTTCTCTCCGTTTGTGTTTTCCTTATTTCTTCTATTTCAATTTTAAGATATTGGACCATTTTATTCATTTCCTTCACCTGTGTAATTGTGTTTTTCTATATTACTTTATGGGATTCATTTGTTTTGTCTTTAAGGGCTTCTACCTGTTTGATTTGTGTTTCCCTGTAACTTCTTTCAAGGCGTCTATATTATATTCATGAGATGAGATATATAACCACAGTCTGGATCTTCAAGTGTGTTAGGATATCCAGGACATGCTGTAATAGGAAAACTAGGTTCTGATGGTGCTATATTCTATTGTCCTTTGCTGAGTACCTTCTTGCAATTGCCTTTCACAATCTAGTTTCTGGTGTTGGCTGGCCTGGGTGTCCTGGGTTGTAGGAAGCCTCGTCAGAGGCAAGTTGAGCTGTGTATGTCAGGTTAGAGTTGGGCTCCTGGGTGGCAGTCAGAGCTGTGGAGTGAGACATGGTGCACTGACCAACTACTACTACAGGTTTATGTACAAACTGGAAGGGAGATGGAGGTCTGACAGTCCAGGACACAGCCCAGAGCTGCTAAGCTTGCCGTGGTCCCAGCAGGTGGGAGAATTGGGTTGTGGTACATCACCTGTGTGTGTCAGGTTAGAGCTGGCCTCTTGGGAGGCAGGCAGAGCTCTGGGGTGGGGTGATCTGTGACTGCTCCAGTACTACTTTTTAAATCCTTCAAAATTCTAGGCAATGGTATTAATGGAGAATGTAGGCAAAGAATCAAAATAAGTGTTTAAGTGTTTACTGAGATGCAGTTGAGAAGTATGTCAGTCTATGGCACCCCAGGAAATTACCGGGGAATGGCTGGGTGTCACTAACATCACCGATATGCATACCAGTTCAAATAACTCGGTGTTTGCCTACAAGAGAAGAAAAGAAGGCAAAACTCAGCCCAGAAATGCACTTGATGTATATGGGTAGCGGATCTCTTCTGTGACCTATGGGACCAGCAGACATTTAGATAGCCCAATTCAGACCATGGTAGAAAAACTATAACTTCTCTTTATGTTTCTGAAATAAGAAGAACAGGTATCATGCAGAAGGTCATTAAACAAAGGAATATGCATTAAGCCTGATGACGTCGGGAAGGGACTTTCTTTAAATGATGATGAAGATAACACAGACTGTGAAGCCATTTTCCCATATCCTGGAAGTGTGCTAAGCCAAGGCTCACCCTCAGGTAGTAGAGTAGATGTTAACATACTGTACATGGCTGATTGCCTTTCCCAGCACCAGCTTTTCTAAATGAACCCTTCAAGTGGATTCCAACAAAGCCTTTTTGGCTTTACTCCCCATTGTCTGTTTCACAATTATTTAATCTGCTATCACAGCTGTAATCATAATATCTTTTGGAGAAAAATACTATTTTTTATTCTCACAAGTTAAAATAACAAGTGGTCACTTTACTGTACAAAACACATTAAATAATATGAGAGCAATAAGCTAACTACTACATAGAGATTATTATAATGCTTTTAAATAATGTTTCATTAAACATATATAAGAATAAAATATATTTAGCTAAATATTCAAGTCAATAAAAGCCCACACAAAGATATATAGAGAGAATCCAAAAAGTGATGTCAAGAAAAAGGAAAGTAAATTTAGAAATCTACCTATTGGGCATTCTCTGTTGGAACTAATGATGCTCTAGTCTGTTTATCTTTTAAATTTTTTATGGATTTTCTAAATACTTCATTAGTAATACTCATTGTTATAAGTGCTTTCATAATAATCTGTGATATAACTATAGCATTTGAAGGATCAAGAATCTCCATAGAAATAAACATGAAATAATTAGACCCCCAATTTCTACAGGGCAAAATTTTTCCAAGGTTAAGGCAAGATATTTGAGGTAAAATTGGTCTGCTCTCAACCATCCCAGAAAGACAGAAAACACAACTGCCATTCTGTATGAATATGCACTTACATTTCATTAAGGACTGAGATTGAGAAAACCTGACTTCAACTCCAGTAAAGTATAATTACTACTGAAATCTTTGCAAGTTACTGTTGGTGCTAGAAAATGTGAGAACTTTCTAGAAGTTACAGAAAGCTACATACCCCACTCTGTTAAGGAAGGCATGACAGGAATACATGGAAGCAAAGAAAGATGAATTTACAGAAAAATATATGAATGTTCAACTAAATGCTCTTTCAGAATTTATTTCCTTTCCTTTTGTGTTTAATAAATACTTACAACTGATGCCCCTTGAGCAATTCATGTTCTCCCATAGAGATCTGGAACTAGGATCTTTCTTTTGACAATTAAGCTATGCACATTGTTCTCCATCAGACACTTCAGTCTTTGTGTTGCCTACACATCCTTCCAGTTTCTTCCTGAATTTATTTATTGAGCATATTCTATTTGTCAAGACCTACATTAAATGGGCAATTTTGCTAGTTTTCCCTGTCAAGACTGTTCAAATTTCCATGGTATTCAGTAGGTGTCATTATTATATTAGCACAGTGAGTCTCCTTCTATGATCTGCCTTAATGCATTCCTATGTGAATACATGAGTATTCAGAGCCAAAGTTGTCAAGTTAGCATTAAATTAGAAAACCAGCTTTCAGAACCCAAATAGCCTATTTGCACTAAAAATTTAAAGAATAAAAAAATGAGATAATTCTTTTGAATAATTCTTCAGGATTATTTCTTAAGCCCTTAATATTGGAACACTTAAATCAGCTCAACTTAGTTCAGTAAGATATTCTAAGTATTCTTTCAGAAATGTCTCATTCTCTCATCTGGAAAAGATGCCTGTTTTCAAGATCACTGTCCTATCTGGAGGGTGATCTCACTAAAATGGAACTTTTTGTAATGACTGAGGAGCCTATCTGCTATTGGACTCCTGACTGTGGCTTTGGGCTTCTGTTGCCATTAGTGAGTGACACTTCCTCATAATGACTGAGCAGCCTATTGCTCTCAGACTACTGACTATGACTTTGGCTTCTGTTGCCTATAGTACATGCTACAACTGGTACCTAACAGTCTCCAGGGACAGGGAATCTGCCATTTGGAGCCCATTCTTTTGCTGTGTTGTGGTTGTGGTCTTTGCCTAATGACTGAAGACATGAGGAGGAGGAGTAAGTATGAATTCCAGCAAAAATTTTCATTTAAGACCTGAGAATTAACCCTTATCTTCTGCCCATGATCCTTGTACACCAAGGTACTTGTCTCCATGGTAAACTGACTGAATTATTTCATACAAGGACTGATGATAGGCAAGCAGAGTAAACAACAGTGATTCAAATTTGTGCAGTTGTATACCAAAAATTCCACACTATATTCCATTATTGATCTGCAATTTACCTATGTAGACCTCACTTGTAGTTCAAGCATCTACATATTTTCCTAGGCTGAGAAGAAAAAGAAGAGTTTGGTCCAAAAACATATGAACGTATGACTACTCTATCATTTTATTCTGTCTTCATTTACTAAACAACTATATATATATATATATATATATATATATATATATATATATATATATATATAGAGAGAGAGAGAGAGAGAGAGAGAGAGAGACTGGAGAAGTAAACCAGAAATAAAATTTCTGAGTATTCATGGCTCTTAATCCAAGAAAAGGGGAAAACAAGTTCATACTTGTCAAGAGATGAGCTCCTTAAAGAGAAACAGTGTACAAAATGACCAGCAGAATGGTGGACTGATTTGTGGAAGAACTTTTTGACAAATACCATTTGCAAGTACAAACCTCAAGATTTTAGACGAATTATCTGGCTTCTTTCTTACAGATTGTTTTCCAGTCAAAGTCCACAACTATTTTGGAAGTCCCATTACTGGAAGATATGTGGCTACATGGAGAGAGACTAAGATAGCCAGTATACCTATAGGGAATAGGGATGAGGCATTGGCTATTCTCAAGAGCTACCATCTTGAGAATATTTAGCACCCCTGGAGTAGTTTGATAATCAGTGCCATGGATGACTTTAACCATCTCTCTTAGAAAATAACTACAGGATACAAGATATACATAATTTCCAAAGTGCATGAAATGGACACTTATATGATAAACTGGGGATACATATTGAAAGTAGGGGTTAAAATGTCAGACTAAATGATGGATTTATGAATGTAAAAGAATGTCAGTACCATGTATTCAGATAAATAAGATGAGAGTCTGAAGCCTGGGGATATTGAGAGTTAGTTTTCAGAAATAAAGCATTGAATATCCTATAAGAAACCAGTAACTTGTAGATAATTTGTCAAATCTTGTGATCAGGGTAGAAGTAAGTTATAGCAACACAGAGGATTGGATGATGTTAGCTGTGGAGAAACTGTAGAGTGTGTAGACAAAATGTCCTAGAACTGAAACCATATGTATCCTGATGTTCCTGTGAAGAAGCTCAGTTAGATGAGCACATCTCTAGATAGCACAGTCTGTGAGGTCAGTGGAAGCAAGAAGTACAAAAAAGGAGAAGTAACCAAGCCCATCAGGGCCCTGAGTGGGCAGCAAGAAGTCACCTTGACAGACATTTTTAGACTTGTAAAGATTGACGTCTGATTGGAGACCATTAAAGAGAGAGCCTGGGGAATGTCTGCTTAAATGCATTTATCTCTACACCCTCCCAATACAGCACTAAAATGTGTGTGATGGAACTTTTGTAAAGTCATCAGCAGCAAGGACAAAAGGTGTAGGAAAGGAGACAGTGGCAGAAAACCTAAGTCAACAAGATCTCATCCAGTGACAAATGTACTATAATAGTAACTGACTTATTGGACCATAGATGCTGTGATTTCTCTTTGAATGTAAGATGCTAAAAGGATGACCAAGGGTTTTCTTATGAATTCCAAGGAGCTCTGGTTTGCAGGGCTATTGAAGTTAGATGCACTGATAACTGTAGACTTCCATGAAAACCTGTTTCATCTGCCATAGGCCAGGCTTTCCTTCCCAGTTCTGTGTAAAAAGGCAAATATCTCACTAGGCGCACCCCAGGACTAGAAGACAGCTTGTTGGAAAATTATGATAAGTTAAAATGTTTTAAAAATGAAAGTGCCAGACTCTACTGAAGGAAAATGTATAGAAATCATTGAGAGCATTTTTAAAATACTGTTTTTCAAAAAAAAAAATGCTAACTATGTTCTGTGCCCTTGCTTATTTCTCTGTACAAAGATGTTTCTACCTGTGACTTTGTAATAGATTCATACAAGATGGAGTCACCTAAAGACTGCAACAATACATCGATTTATGTTTTTGTTAACTTCCTCATTGCTGATGAAATCCAACTGTGTCCCAACCAATAATGAATTATTCTCAGATTGGGTCAGATTTCCTGTATTTATGAAAGCCCTCCCTTAACATTACCCATGATTCCTTATACTACTTACAAAGAAAATGGTACTTAAAAGAACCTTGAAATTAAAATTTTGTATTTCTGCACACTTTCCACCTTAAATAGAGCATTGTATGAAACCCAAAATGCCATGAATAGGATCATACTTCTAGGTAATCTTTGCTGCTGCTGTATCCAGAACAACCTCTGGCTTGTGTCTTTTGTTATATCAGATAGGATATTTAGCAAAGTAGGAATTTCTGAAGTGAAAAACATATGGTGCTATATGATGTAAATGAGTTCTGACACTTGAGCACAGGCATCTAGGTGTTTAATGATGTTTGATAACATAAATTAACAAAACTTCAGCTTTCCAAATCATTACTTAAATTCAAGGTGGCAGAGTACCAGCTGTTTTCCATGTTTTCTACACATTGTTATCAGATTCACATATTAACTGTGCATTTTAAACAAATTTTTATAGGACACCTTCAGAATCCTCAGCACAAAACTTTATGCAAACCTGTCACACAGACTCTGGAAGCTGGTTAATCCATGTATCAGTGAGTCAGATAGTGCCGTGCATTGTTACTCAGATTGTTCTATCTATAATCTGTGCACAATTCTACCACCTTACCTTTAATGTCATTTTTATCTTAGACACAATAGCCCATCTTATGAAAAGCAACAGTTGAAATGTGCACAGAGATTGTTTGTAAGTTAGGAAGCGCTCACTCTGCATTCTGGTGTACCTTTTGGAGGCAATTCATTCTTTCTCTTTGTAAAATGAATCTTACCCCTGGGATCATTCAAAATACCTATAAAATGGAAGGTTGTATTGTTAAAATACTTTGGGGGGGGCCTTTGAAAAATAGTTAGTTCATTTATCTGTCACTTTATCTATCAGCTGTTCATGAACAATAGGATGCTACTCACTTCAAGAAGCATGTATTCACTAACGCAGTCAAATAGATATGTTTTTGGGACCCTAACATCAGTTTATTCGTCTTCAGTTTTTCAGTTATGGATTTTTTATAGGACAATCAAAGGGTCTGTCATAGAACTGGTCATTCCTATAACTGATGCCAGTTCCTTGGTTAAAACTCAAAATTCTTGTCTTCCCACTCAAAGGCTTACAAGTCCCAAAAGAATGAGCTTATCTCTGAAATGACTGTAATGGTGCTAAGAAGTGTACACACACACACACACACACACACACACACACACACACACACGGAAGAATGCAAGGTGCTGTGAAAGTTCAGCATGGCATAAAGTATGTGGTGGATATGAGATAGGGAAATACAAAGAAAGTTTCATTCTGAATATATATTTTTAATTCAGGATTTGGCAGCCACATATCTTTAGGATAACTCTATTATCAAAACTCAGATGAATACTATTGTCAAACAAAACAACCCATGGAAATCCTCTGTATGCATGATTATTGATGAGATTTAAGGATTACTAATTTAAATTGTCTTCAGAGGACAAAGATGAGTGTAGAAGTCCAAATGTGTATAGCCTGGTGGACTTCTGTAGTCTCCTGACAGACAAGAGGTCTTCATTGTTTGGTTTTCATTTCCCTCCCTCCATAGTGATGTAAAATGTCCTAAAACTCAGAATACCATCTCTGCACTCATTTCATATTTAATGAGTTACAAACCTCTCTCTGTTAGGGTCTTACTCCCCACAATATAGCAGGGAGGAGTCTGTCCAGACAAGCTTTCTACTTAAAATTAGCTCCTATTGCTATAAACAAATTCTGACTGTATACCGCAGTCTTCCATGTCCTTATCTCTTGGGGTTAGGGATTTAATGCCACAAAATGAGGAAGCTTTCAGTGCAGAGATGAAGAAAAGGAAATACCACTCTTATTCAGAGACGAGTGTTGTAAACAGGCTACTTAGTTCCATGTTCAGAAGACACTCAGGAGCCAGGCTGATACTTTATCTACATGATATTTGTCTAACTGCATCCTCAGAAGAGACTATAAAACTACATTTGAGTCTGACATCCTGCTGGCTGAAGTGTTGGGTTCATCAAATAAACAGGAAGAAATCAATTACACTCCCACAGATATCGTTGAGTGGGTCTGAGTAATGAACGGAGCACTGAGGATCGGGAGTTTCCTTTTACTCCTCTTCCTCAAAGACAATCTAGGACCATGTCACCAGGAAGTAAATTGATACATAAGGATTTTCTCTAAAAAAATTCTGAAAGCAAAATAGACTACCCATTCACTTGGACTTTCTATTTATTAATTGGCATTTCTTAAGTGAAAGATCACAAGAATCAGGGAGAAGGAGTCAAAACCCAATAGAATGTCATTATCTATCTTCATATTAGACCTCACATCCTAAAATGCCTCGCAACATAGGATGCACTCCTTCATTTAATCAGTCAGTCAGTCAAGTGTTCATTCACTTTGGGCTCATTCAATCCTCTTTTTTCATAATTGTATTCCTTTTTTATTACATATATTCTTTATTTACATTTTAAATGTTGTCCCCTTTCCTGGTTCCCTCTTACCCTAAAAAAAACCCTAAGCCATCTCCCCTTCCCCAGTCAACCCTCCCCTGCTTCCCTGTCCTGGTATTCCTCTACACTATGGCATCAAATCTTTCCAGGACCAAGGGCCTCTCCTCCCTTTGGTGTCTAACAAGACCATCCTCTGATGCCTATGTGTCTGGAGCTATGGGTAACTCCATGTGTACACTTTGGTTGATGGTTTTGTCCCTGGGAGCTCTTGAAGTACTGGGTAACTCATATTGTTGTTCCTCCTATGGTACTGCAAACCCCTTCAGCTCCTTGGGTTCTTTCTCTAGCTCCTCCACTGGGGAGCCTGTGCTCAGTTCAATGGCTGGCTGAGAGTGTCCCCCTCTGTATTTGTCATGCACTAGGAGAGCCTCCCAGGTGATAGCTATATCCGACTCTGGTCAGCAAGCACTTGTGGGCATCCACAATAATGTCTAGGTTTTGTAACTGTGTATAGGATGGATCCCTCGGCGGGGTAGTCTCTGGATAGTCTTTCCCTGAGATTCTGCTCCACCTTTTGTCTCTGTTATCTCCTTCTGTGGGTATTTTCCCCCCTTTCTACAAAGGACCCCCCTTTACAAAGTTCTTTACCCTCCTCTACAAAGTTCTTCTTCCTTCTTGGGCATCATTTGGTATGTTAAATATGTCTTGGGTATTCCAAGCTTCTGGGCTAATATCAACTTATCAGTGAGTTCATGCCATGTGTGTTCTTTTGTGATTGGGTTACCTCACTAAAGATGATATTTTCAAGTTCTGACCATTTGCCTAGGAATTTCGTGAATTCATTGTTTTTAATTGCAGAGTAGTATTCCATTGTGTAGATATACCACATTTTCTGTATCCATTCCTCCATTGATGGACATCTGGGTTCTTTCCAGCTTCTGGCTATTATAAATAAGGCTGCTATGAACATCGTGGAGCATGTGTACTTATTACATGCTGGAGAATCCTCTGTGTATATGCCCAGGAGTGGTCCTCTGGTAGTATTATGCCCAGTTTTCTGAGGAACCGCCAAACTGATTTCCAGGGTGGTTGTACGAGCTTGCAATCCCACCAGCAGTGGAGGAGTGTTCCTTTTTCTCCACAACCGCTCCAGCACCTGCTGTCTCCTGAGTTTTTTATCTTAGCCATTCTGACTGGTGTGAGATGAAATCTCAGGGTTGTTTTGATTTGCATTTCCCTGATGACTAAGGATATTGAACATTTCTTTAGGTGATTCTCGGCCAGTCAATATTCCTCAGGTGAAAATTCTTTGTTTAGATCTGTACCCCATTTTTAATAGGGTTGTTTGGTTCTCTTGAGTCTATCTTCTTGAATTCTTTGTATATATTGAATATAAGCCCTCTGTCAGATGAAAGGTTGGTAAAGATCTTTTCCCAATTTGTTGGTTACCGTTTTGTCCTACTGACAGTGTCCTTTGAAATGCCTCACAACATTGGATGCATTCCTTCATTTATTCAGTCAGGTGGTCATGTGTTCATTCACTTTGGGTTCATCCAATCCTCTTTTTTCATAATTGTATTCTTTCAGCATTAAAGACCATCAGTTCTCAAACCTAAATGACAAGACCAATAGTGGTGCATGGTTTTAGATTTCATGTGAGTAAGATATTTCAAAAATAAAGGTTTGAACTGTGAAATCTTCAGTTGCTTGAAGATGCTATATTTATGATTGCTTTTAATTAAATTTTTGCAGTCAAGAGCTGCAATGTAAATGCATATGGATGCAAATTATTGCTAGGCAGGCTGGACTACAACAGAGTCACTTTATTGTCCAAATTGTTAATTTCCTTTCAACAACTTTACATGAGTTTTCATATCAGATCAGAAAAACTCTCTGCTGCCTTTGATTTGGATTCCATTGTTATTGATTTCATTTTACTAGAAGCCTTCCAAATGCTTTTTTTAATGATGGTTAGCTGTTGATTGTGAAATTTTTAAGGTCGCATCCTCAACTATTTAACTGTTTTATCTGATAGATCATTGTGGCATGCTAAAATAAATAAGTACCTGTTTAAAATGAATACTTTTTACTAAGTTCTTGTGTAGATGGATTTGAAGATTCAGACTTTGGCTTGCCTCTCCAATTATCACCTGAGCAATTTTAAGTTAAGAAGTAGCAGATCAAGAGAGAGACCCTTTAGAAGTTTTTCTTTTTCCACTCCTGGTACCATTTTCATGTGTGTGTATGTACATGTGTAAGGATGCACATGCATGTGTGTAAGTATGTTCAGAGGCCCAAGTTTCATACCTGTAGCAAACTCTTCCCGGTGCCTTTCAACCTCATTCACTGAGGCAGACCTCTTAGTAAAACCAAGAGCCCACATATATGGCTATTACTTCATTTGAATTCCCGATACAGTGAATACATCCTTAGAATATTTTTTGAACATCTCTTTAGGTGCTTCTCAGCCATTAGATATTCTTCAGGTGAGAACTCTTTGTGGAGCTCTGTACCCCATTTTTTAATAGGGTTACTTGCCTCTCTGGAGTTTAACTTCTTGAGTTCTTTGTATATCTTGGATATTAGCCCTCTGTCGGATGTAAGGTTGGTAAAGATCATTTCCCAGTTAGTTGGTTGCCGCTTTGTCTTTTTGACGGTGTCTTTTGCCTTGCAAAAACTTTGTAATTTAATGAGGTCCCATTTGTCTATTCTTGATCTTAGAGTATAAGCTATTGGAGTTCTGTTCAGGAAATTCTCCCCTGTGCCCATATGTTCAAGGTTCTTCCCTAGTTTCCCTTCTATTAGTTTCAGTGTGTCTGGTTTTATGTGGAGATCTTTGATCCACTTAGAATTGAGCTTAGTGCAAGGAGATAAGGATGGGTCAATTTGCATTCTTCTGCATGTTGACCTCCAGCTGAGCCAGCACCATTTGTTGAAAAGGCTATCTTTTTTCCACTGGATGGTTTTAGCTCCTTTGTCAAAGATCAAGTGACCATAGGAGTGTGGATTCATTTCTGGGTCTTCAATTCTGTTCCATTGATCTACATGTCTGTTACTGTACCAATACCATGCAGTTTTCATCATCCTTAGTCATTAGGGAAATGCAAATCAAAACAACCCTGAGATTCCATCTCACACCAGTCAGGATGGCTAAGATCAAAAACACAGGAGACAGCAGTTGTTGGCGAGGATGTGGAGAAAGAGGAACACTCCTCCACTGCTGGTGGAATTGCAGGCTGGTACAACCACTCTGGAAAGCAGTCTGGCGGCTCCTCAGAAAACTGGGCATGACACTTCCGGAGGATCCGGCTATACCACTCCTGGGCATATACCCAGAGACTTTACCTGCATGCAATAAGGACACATGCTCCACTATATTCATAGCAGCCTTATTTATAATAGCCAGAAGCTGGAAAGAACCCAGATGTCCCTCAACGGAGGAATGGATTCAGAAGATGTGGTATATTTACACAATGGAATACTACTCTGCAATTAAAAACAATGAATTCACGAAATTCCTAGGCAAATGGTCAGAACTTGAAAATATCATCCTTAGTGAGGTAACCCAATCACAAAAGATCACACATGGTATGAAGTCACTGATAAGGGGATATTGACCCAGAATCTCAGAATACCCTAGACACAATCAGCATATCAATAGATTTCTAAAAAGATGGAAGGAGAGACCCCTGGTCCTGGAAAGACTGGATGTAGGGGAACGCCAGGACAGAGTAATGAGAGGGGGTTGAACGGAGAAAAGAGGGAGGGAAGGGGGCTTATGGGACTTTCAGGGAGGGAGGAAACGGGAAAGGGGAAGTGATTTGGAATGTAAATTAAAAAAATAAAATAAAATTAAATTAAAAAAAAAAAAGAATATTTTTTGAAAATTTTTAGCCAATTTATTTATTTATTTATACTCTGATAAGTTTATAACGAGGTTCCATCCCTACAGAATTAATTTTTTCTTCTTCTTTTTAATTAGATATTTTCTTTATTTACATTTCAACCTTTCCTGGTTTCACTTCTGAAAACCTCCTATTCCTTCCCCCTTCCCCCTGCTCACCAACCTACCCACTCCTGCTTCCCTGCCCTGGCATTTCCCTAAACTGGGGGCATTGAACCTTCACAGGACCAAGGGCCTCACCTCCCAGTGATGTCCAACAAGGCCATCCTCTGCTACATATGCAGCTGGAGCCATGGGTCCCTCCATGTGTACTCTTTGGTTGGTGATTTAGTCTCGGGGAGCTCTAGGGTTACTAGTAGATTCATATTGTTGTTCCTCCTATTGGGCTGCAAACTCCTTCAGCTCCTTGAGTCCTTTCTCTAGCTCTTCCATTGGGGACCCTGTGCTCAGTTCAGTGGTTGGCTTTGAGCATCTGCCTCTGTATTTGTCAGGCACTGGCAGAGCCTCTTAGGAGACAGCTATATCAGGCTCCTGTCAGCAAGCACTTGTTGGTATCTACAATAGTGTCTGGGTTTGATAACTGTATATGTGATAAATCCCCAGGTAGTGCAGTCTCTGTATGGCCTATTGTTTGCAATATAGCAGGTTATGCAGACCTCAAGGTCACTGGTTGTAGTACTGAATAGTAAGTGTAAGTACAAAGTCAATATGCACCATATTTGTTTTTTATTTGGGGTGGGGGTGGAAAGAGCATAAAAAATTTCCAAGCTGACTCAAAACACTACTACTAAAGAAGACCATGAGATATAACTTAATCTCCAAGTTTGATTGATTGTGGCCTGAGTAAAAGAACTTGGGTTTTTCGCAGCATATTCCACTATGAACGCAGTCATATGAAGTTCTAAAAATCATAGAACTAAGGAATATCATGTATTAAGTCATATATCAAACATTTATAGTGATGTCAGGGAGGTGGTTTTATCAAAGCAAAGGGAATGCCCCTATAGGGTGTTTACCCTGACAAAGACTATTACCACATAGTCAGATTGAGAGTAGATGAATTATAGGGTAAAGAAATGAATGACTCCTATGGCAGCTTAAGTAGGATATATATATATATATATATATATATATATATATATATATATATATATATACACATATATATGTATATACATCATATATATGTCATATATATTCTATATGCATATATCATATATATATATGATAAAATATACAATGTATTATATGTGCATACTATATTAAAATATATAAGCCGGGCAGTGGTGGCGCACGCCTTTAATCCCAGCACTTGGGAGGCAGAGGCAGGAGGATTTCTGAGTTCGAGGCCAGCCTGGTCTACAAAGTGAGGTCCATGACAGCCAGGGCTACACAGAGAAACCCTGTCTCGAAAAACCAAAAAAAAAAAAAAAAAAGATTTCAAAATATATAAACATTGCAAAGAATTATATATAAATATATTTTTATATTTAAATGTAAAAAATAAATTATATATATGAATTCTATCCTGTCATGGCTAACTTTCAAGTTCATAAACTTTTGAAATGTTCTGGGCCTCTTACAAGGAAAGATTTATTATGTTTCCAGCAATGCATTCTTAGGCCCATTTATACTTTGAAAAAGTACTGCTAGCTTAGGACACATACCATGATCTTAGATGTCCTATGATTTCATTTGAGATTCTGGTTTTGTAACTTGTTATTTAGGTTTTTCTTGTTTACTAGCTAGCAATTTATTTTAAATTATTTATTTCATATATTTTGCTATCTGTTTATGGTGGCTTCGAATGAGAAGATATTTGGAGTCAATTTAACAACAGTAAAGGAAATGTTTATGTGTTTTATTCACTTTTAAGAAAAATTCATGTGTCTCTGTGTGTGTTTGTGTACAGGTCTTTATATGCCATGGTGTGCATGTGTATTTGTGTATACATCTTTGAGTATGGGTCCTAATCTACATTGTTTTGAGATGAATTCCTTATTTACTACCCCACAAGGCATGCTAGCTGTGCAATTAACTTTTGTGGATCCTTCTGTCTCTATATTCTATCTCTCCACAGAATTTTTGATTATATATGGGGTCTTGGGACAGTTTGAATATACTTGGCCCAAAGAGTGACACTATTAGAAAGTGTGGCCTTGTTGGAGGAAGTGTATTCTTCTTGGAAGAAGTGTAGCCTTACCATTAAAATTATACTATTATGTTTTTATTGGGTATTGTATTTATTTACATTTCAAATGTTATCCCCTATCTCTGTTTCCCTATCCCATCCCCTGTCCCCCTACTTCTATGAGGGTATTCCCCCACTAGGGTGGGTAGAAAGGTGGGAAGGATCAGAGAGAAATTGGGAGATCGGAAAGAATATGATCAAAACATATTACATGAAAAAATTTTAAAGAAAAAATTACTTAAATCAAAGTATCCCCTACCAGGGTTTTTGGTTTACTTGCAAAGTACAATAAAATTAGCTATCAAAACTGAGTTCTCACTCACATCCGACTAAAAGGCTTAACTGAGAAGCAGATGGCTTACATCTCTCTTCTACGTAATTCAGCTGAAGAAAAAATATAATTCCCAGTTCTGATATTTTGGAATTCTCTTCTAAGCAAGATGTGACAGGCACCTGGTCATCTTATCATTATCTGTCAGGCACTCCAAGTGTGTAGGATTCCAACCCTAAGATTACTAGCCATTTAAATAACTCTGCCAAAAACAGTTTTAAAATGCCAAATCTTTTTGACTTTTATGTCTAGAATGGGTATATTCTCCCCACCTCCTCTGGAGTCTTGTTTATGACTTTACAAACCATTGACAACACTGACCTCATGAGATAGACTTTTTAAATGTTTGGGCTTATTTCTGTTTAGACTGGGGGATTTCCAAGTATAAGAAGTTCAATCAATATTTTTTTCTGCAAAAGGAAAAGTAGCAAATATTTGATGCCTATAGACTATGTATGTCCCTTCTGCTGCTGTTTAAAATAACCCTTTAAAAAATGAGAGGGGGTTGAATGGAGAAAAGAGGGAGGGAAGGGGGCTTATGGGACTTTCGGGGAGGGAGGAAACGGAAAAGGGGAAGTGATTTGGAATGTAAATTAAAAAAATAAAATAAAATAAAATAAAATAAAATGGAGCAGGCTGGAGACTTAGGAAAAGCATTTACATCCGACAGAGGGCTAATATCCAATATATACAAAGAACTCAAGAAGTTAAACTCCAGAGAGGCAAGTAACCCTATTAAAAAATGGGGTACAGAGCTAAACAAAGTGTTCTCACCTGAAGAATATCTAATGGCTGAGAAGCACCTAAAGAGATGTTCATCATCCTTAGTCATTAGGGAAATGCAAATCAAAACAACCCTGAGATTCCATCTCACACCAGTCAGGATGGCTAAGATCAAAAACACAGGAGACAGCAGTTGTTGGCGAGGATGTGGAGAAAGAGGAACACTCCTCCACTGCTGGTGGAATTGCAAGCTGGTACAACCACTCTGGAAAGCAGTCTGGCGGTTCCTCAGAAAACTGGGCATGACACTCCCAGAGGATCCGGCTATACCACTCCTGGGCATATACCCAGAGGTTTTACCTGCATGCAATAAGGACACATGCTCCACTATGTTCATAGCAGCCTTATTTATAATAGCCAGAAGCTGGAAAGAACTGGATGTAGGGGAACGCCAGGACAGAGAAAGGAGAGCGGGTTGAATGGAGAAAAGAGGGAGGGAAGGGGGCTTATGGGACTTTCGGGGAGGGAGGAAACGGGAAAGGGGAAATGATTTGGAATGTAAATTAAAAAAAAATAAAATAAAATAAAAAAAAGAAATGTAAATGAAAATATATCTAAGAAACAATAAAAAATAAATAATGTGTTCTAATATGAAAAAAAAAAAAAAAGAAGTGTAGCCTTGTGGGTGTGGGCTTTAAGGCCCTTCTCTTAGCTGTCTGAAAGCCAATCTTCTAGCAGATTTTAGATGAAGATGTAGAGCTCTCAGCTACTCCTACACCATGCATGCCTGGACGCTGCATTTGTGATAATGGACTGAACCTCTGAACCTATAAACCAGCCCTAATTAAATGCTTTTCTTATAAGAATCGCTTTGGTCATGATGTCTGTTCACAGCAATGAAAACCTAAGGCATCCAGCTTTACATGGGCTCTAGGGCTCTGAGCTCAGGGACTCAGGCTTCCACAGCAAAGCCTTACTCACTGAGCTATCTCCTCACTTCCATGTTTTCCATATTTAACTTTGTTTGTGTTCATTGCTACTTTGTCTAACTATACACAAATTCAAATTAATCAAAACATGCATACAACATTCCTTTGACCCTGAACATCTCAGAAACTGAAATCTTAAGATCATATGACCTAATTTGTTTGGATATAATTTGTACTGATTTCTTAAATGGCTTCTCTTTACTGAAATAAAATGCTCTAGTCAGGAGCAGGAATGCATTTATAATTCACAGACTCAGTAATATTTTGAACCTTTCAGGTTTTTTGAAAGTTGTTTTATTGTATCTTGAATTTATCCCCAAAACTATAGTTGTTTCACTATATGACTGATATTATTCATCTAAGAGTAAATGTCTAAAGGATGAGAAGATAGTATTACCCATTTGAATATGTTCATGTGTCTAACACAGTTCTTACAAAATATGATTCCAGGTTTTACTCTATGTAATAATTATTGGAATCTTTCAAAACAATGAAATATTCATGTTAAAACACTGAAATGCTAATAGCTTTGTGTTGCTAATTACAGACAAAAGAGGAATCTAGCTTTAACTGGCTAAACTTGGAAGAGAGAAATCTCTAAATCTATGGATCAGAGAAATCTATGTGAGCTTACAAAAATATCTTCTGACATGTTCCATAATTTAACAATCTTTATTTATTAAGATAAATTTTAACATATTTTCGCTGTTATTACCGCTATGATATGCAAACTAATGTTATAGATAATTTCTATGCACAGCTCACTTCCATTTGACACTGGCAGTCATAATATTTACAGATACACGCAGACACATATACCCTCTAGACCATAATACCTTGGAAAATAATTGCTGTATTGTATTTACTGAACTTTTATGTATCATCATTCTTTAAGTTATTATTTACTAAAGGGAGTACACACGTCTGCGTAAATATCATTATAGGTGCATTGCAGAAGATGATTTTCAGGACCTCTGGGGCACTCAAGGCATGCAACTCATCAGCTCCATAGTCAGTAGCATTAATATAGGTTTAACCTGTCTCATTCCCCAATTCGTTGAGCTGTGCTTGCGTAGTATTCTACTGATTGCAGTTGCCATGTAGACATAAACAAAAAGCTAACATTTATATTGTTTCCAAAGTAGCTGCTTTTCTTATTCAGGGTTTCCGTTCCTGCATAATCATCATGACCAAGAAGCAAGCTGGGGAGGAAAGGGTTTATTCAGCTTACATGTTCACATTGCTGTTCGTCACCAAAGAAAGTCAGGACTGGAACTCAAACAAATCAGGAAGCAGGGGCTGATGCAGAGGCCATGGAGGGAAGTTACTTACTGGCTTGCTTCCCTTGAATTGCTCAGCCTGCTCTCTTATAGAACCCAAGACTACCAGCCCAGAGATGGTACCACCCACACCGGGCCCTCACCACTTGATCACTAATTGAGAAAATGCCCCACAGCCAGATGTAATGGAGGCATTTCCTCATCTGCAGCTCCTTTCTCTGTGATAACTCCAGCCTGCATCAAGTTCACACTCAAAACCAGCCAGTACACTGCTCTAACTTCTGGTCACTAAAGATCCACCAGGGAGACTTATGTCCATAGGCTCAGTATACCTTCACTGGTATAATCTCTTGCTTCTAAGAACTAGAAAACTCCTGCTGCTTGTATGTTCCATCCCTCTGAGAGATTACAGATCCATACCAAACTTTACTGTGCTTCTCATTCAAATTGGAGATTGAGGATTAGATCAGTAATTGAAATATGTCAAAGGTAACACATCCTAAGGATATGTAATTCTAAGACATATGCAATTCTGCAACAATTTATGACAGCATGTGCTAACTGATGTCCAGAATGGCTCTCATCCAAGTCTTTTATACCTACCTGGATGATTACAGACTTCCCAGAAGTTAAGCAACTACTTTACCAGAAATTCTGCACTTTGCAAATAGTCTTGTCAAGTGGTTTCCAACCTGTGGGGCATGACCCTTTGGAGGTTGAAGGACTTTTTCACAGGGCTACCTAATACCATTAGAAAAGACAAATGTTTCCATTATTTTTCATAACAGTAGCAAAATTACAGTTATGAAGTAGCCACCTAAGTAATTTTATGATTGGGTAACCACTACAACATGAAGAGCTGTATTCTCTATTAAGGGGTTGCAACATTAGGAAGGTTGAGAACTGGATATGGTGTGTTTTTGTAAACAATCCACATACTGAATACTTTATATCCAGTGTAACAATATTCTCAGGTGGGACCCTTGAGAAGGAAACAGATCCTGAACTAATTACCTGCTTAGTGATTAGTCTATTGGTTTGTTTATAACTGAATAGACTGTCAGACAATGAGGATATAAATGTCAGCTGGGGGAAGTAGGCCAGGTGAGGCACTTCTGATCTCTAGGGTCCATTTTGCTTTTTCTTTGTCCTTCCTCAGCCTAACTGCTGACTGTTATGCCATCGCCTTGCCACATGGCCAAAGTGATGTGAGTTAAAACCTGAAGTTGAAAGCAAAATGAAATCCTTGATGTTGACTATCTATGCTCTTTTATTACAGCAACAGAAAGCTGATTAACACACTGCTATAATGTGGTATAAAGTCTCGTTTTAAACGGTTCAATCCCCACAAGGCTAGAATAACTCATGAAAGCAGGATCACTTTGAGGATGTGCAGTGTCCAAACAAATCCTGGAATCTGAGCTGATTTTTCATTCCACAGCCCAGGAGAACATGTTTCTTGCCAGCAGCAACCTTTCTCATCTCTATCCTTGGAATTCTTTCCCTTCTACAAACCTTCAAAATATCTCCAGGGCTTGGTTTTTGGTTTGATGTAGTTTTGTTTGGCTTTCACCAAAATTTTCTAAGACTAAATAAGTTATATAATTTAGAAGTAAAGTACGCTAAAATAAAATCAGTGAGTTTACTTGAAAAATAAAATATTCTTTAGATGGTTTAGGGTTATGGGTTAGCCGGGGCATTAAAGATACTACACCAAGGACTGTGACACAGCTTACCTGTGAGAACACCAAGTGTTGAGGCTTGGTTGTAGTGTTCACATTGCTGTCTCCTCTAGACTGAAGCTGGGCTTCTTGAGCAGAGAGGTTCAATGCCAATTCAGTTGCTTGAGACAAAATATAAATCCTTGTTCGGTTAAAACCCACAATGTGTTGTTAGGTTTGTGGATAACACTGTCTTTGAAGCTATTCAGGATGAAATTCCCTTGATTTGCATTATAGGGAATATCATCATTTCCTGTAGCCAATGCTACAATACCTTGAGTCTCAAACTATGTGAAAGCTTACAGTACAGGAGGCATACCTCTCTCTCTCATACACCAGGTCTAAAAGTAATGATTCCTATGTACTGCCCTAGGAAAAGTCAGCCAAACAATCATACTTAGTAATTTTAAGATTTAGTTTTATTTATGTCTACTTTGGGTGTCTCTGAGTAGATGTAGACATGAAGGCAGGTGCCTGCACATTCTATCTCTGTGTGGATGAGTGTGCACTTAAGTGCACATGCCCGAGGAGGCTAGTGTCTCTTTGTGTATGCACACATAAACCCAGGAGCATGTATAAACCAGAGGAGGGCTGAATGACGCTGAAGTTATAGGCAACTTGGAGCAACCCAACATTGGTGTTGGGAAGCAAACTCGGCAAGAACAGCAAATAATCAACACTACCGACCAACTCTCCTGTCCTAATCTTAGCCAATTTCTAGAGCACTGAGTTTCTTGGCTTACCTATATGCCGAGAGAGAGAGAGAGAGAGAGAGAGAGAGAGAGAGAGAGAGAGAGGTGTATCTGATGGTAACCTGATCCATACAGCACCTTTGAGACAACCATGGCTACACAATGAGACTCTGTTTCAGAATAAAAATAATATTCACACAGTTTGAAAATGTAAATCAGTGAGCTAATGGAATTTACTTTATAGAAATAAATTTTAGTTAAACTTTTTGAAAAATATGGTTTTGGGTTAAAAAATTAAACGTTTTTAGATTTCTCTAAAATATATATGGAAAATTGAACATAGGAAGTGACATTACTTTGTAAATAGTTATATACTTGAGCACTCAAATAGTCTAATGCATATTTTAAACATCAATGGATGTGTTAACATGTAAGTTTTATAGAAGCCATAGATAATAAATGCCCTCTGAGAATGATCATAATCATATCTTTCAAAAGTGTACTTTGCCTATCATGGCCACATAAAACTTTCTACATTATATTTTCCTCTGAAAATTAAAGCATATTTTGGCAGATTGTACAAAGCACAGGGACAATTGCCATTATGTACTTTCATTTCATATGTAATTTTTTATTTCTGTGCTAATTTTGCCAAGTTGAACGAAGCATTATGTGAATGCAGCTTGTTTTGCTTTATTCGAGAAAGTTAATTTTTAATGAACTCTTATAGCTTGTGTTTAGAGTTCAGCACTTCTCAGCAATTTCACTTTGATGTTGGTTAAATGTCTACAAAAGCAACAAAAGTTCCTATTACTGTTGCCAGTTTATGCTTAATTTTGGCATTTCAAATATAGATTTGACCAGACTATTCAGATGACTCTCTTGTCTTATCCAGTTCCAAGGGTTTCTTATGATCTGGAAAGTGTGGCAAAAAATGACCTTGTGGAATTTTCGTGAATCTTTAGGGAGGAATCTGAGTACAACTGGGAGATAAAGCCCTCTAGTGCTTGAAGTAGCTGCCAAATGTCAACATCAACTCTTGGTGACACTGAATCTCCCTGAGGCATCTCTAAATTATTGAACATACATGGACAACATGCAGCTTGTTTAGGGAATTGTTAATCAGCCCATGATGGAATGTGGGTCTACAAGCAATTAATACTCAGTGATTGGAATGCATGATTAAGAAAGAAACACCGTTTACAATAAACTCAATTTTATTGAGTTGTACCTCTTGTGGGTATTCTGTAAGAATTGCCCTTGCAACAACCAATCCTCAGATATTACCAGACATATATTTTTTAATGTTGAAAGTTGCATTCATCTCCACCCAAGCACTTTTCTCTACACTGTGGCTCATTTACAACACTAGTGTTCCAGCTCCTGTCCTGGATTTTATTGTTTCCTTCTCCCACAATAAATTATGCATGATATCTTAGGGAGACTTTGAAGTTTAATCAGTTTGGGCAAAAGAAAAGTACTACTTTGCAAATAGTTAAATTAGACTTCTGCCTCTAATGCATTGTTGAGAAACCTTTCTGCATCACAGTTATCAGAAAGTGAACTGCCAAGAACAGCAGCTACTTATGAAAAAGCTCTCGGTTAGGACACAAAGCAGGAAACAGTTTGCCATTTTATTAAATGACCCCAAGAAAAGACTGAAAAACTGAAATACAGTCTTAAGTTTTAATTAGTCCTGTCAATTCCTGTGGAGTCAAAAGAGACTACCCGGTGTCATGTTCGAAAGATTGCAATATATAAATTTATACCTATGTAATTTTGAAAAGGTGTAAAGTATGGAAAACAAAGGCAACTTCTCAGCTCTGGGGACTGAGCTTGGGGTCAATGAGATCTTTGCAGATGCGCACTCGTTCCTGGCATTTCCCTGTGTGGTGCTTGTGTCCCTAGTTAAAAGTTAATGCATCATCCCAGGAAAGGAGTCTGCTGTAGCCTCAAAAGAAGTTGTACTTTGTGGGGAGCAAATGCATGAGAAGTGGTGAGGGAGGAGAATCCTGAGATAAGCACATCAGGTTTTGTAGGTTAACCCTTTGAATACTTTCCCTTCATACTTACTCAAAGATAGGACTGAATCCAAAGTCATTCAGAAAAGTAGTCAAAGTTAGATGGTTATTAGTAAGCCTCATTTGACGTGGTGTACGTCACCATATTACATCATTGGAAGCCATTCACTGGAGCATGAATGGAACATATTTTCACATGATTAAAGGAATAGAAATTATTCCTAGAATTTCCATTATTTATAATTGATAATGTACTATAAATGATTATTTAATTAGGTTTTTAAATGTTTTCACTTTTTTTAAAAGTTTATTTATTATTATATGTAAGTGTACTATAGGTATCTTCAGACACACCAGAAGAGGGCATCAGATCTCATTATGGATGGGTGTGAGACACCATGTGGTTGCTGGGATTTGAACTCAGGACCCTCGGAAGAGCAGTCTGTGCTCTTAACCACTGAGCCATCTCTCCAGCCTAATTTTTTCTTATATTATGTTATCTTTTACAGACAGGTTACCGACTAAACATCATCTCCTGCAGAATTGCTTTTTATATAGATTTTTACAAGTTTTCCTTGCATTTTTCTACTTTAAAAACATGAAGATCATATTATCTTTCTTCTTCATTTTAAAGATTAAAATTTGGATCCTGTAAAGATCTGCTTTTTTTTTTTTGACAGCCCCTACCTGTGAATTTGACAAGCTGAGACTAAAATCAGTTACTTTTCCTTTTACCCATTTTTCTTGCTTAGAGGTGCCTTGTTTTATAACAGGACAATGTCACTTAACAGAAAGAAAATCTACAGTAGAACTCTGGTCATGTTAAACTAAAATTCTGGCACTTACGTCTTTAAATAAGTCATTACCTCCTTTCTTTTGCCATTTCCAACAACAAGGAGATATTACCTGTCCAGTGGATTTGAACTAAAATTCAAAAGCAAGTCAAAGAAAAAATAGGAGAAATCACCAGTTCTTTTGCTTCACAAGATAAAACTTTTATCTAACTTGCATTTATGACTCAGAAATATAGAGATCTTTGTGCTGAGGCCAGGTAAAGTAATGGACCTTAACTAGCACCAATAATGAGGTTCATGCTCCTACCATGCTTCCTAACTTTCAAGCAAGAAAACCTTGTGAGACACGGTCATCTCATCTTAAACTGTTTCATTGAAGCCTTGAAGTAAGGAATAATTTAAGATTCACAGCATTAAGATACACCATGGCATGAGTTGTATTAAAATTGAAGTTCAACATTTCTCTGAGTAAAATTGTTTTATGGCTTTGTGTGTCTGTGTGTGTGTGTGTGTGTGTGTGTGTGTGTGTGTGTGTGTGTGTAAAATTAAATGTCATGTCTTACTAACTTAGAACTTGACTGGAGTCAGTGTCAGGGAATATGAACTGTCTAATTATATTATTGTTGTGAATACTGTCATTTGAGTAAGAACAAGAGTCTCTAAGAACTTCTCAGGATGCTGTACAATCTACATAGTGTCTATCCAAATAAAATTTTAAGAGAGCTAGCTTGTTGATTTTGGTTGGATCTGTACATAGCCTTTATAAGGATTACATGACCAGGGCTGGAGAGATGGCTCAGGAGTTAAGAGCACTTACTGCTCTTCCAGAGATCCTGAGTTCAATTCCCACCAACTACATGGTAGTTTACAACCATCTGTAACAGGGATACAATACCATGTTCTGGTATGTTTGAAGATAGCTATAGTGTACTCATTTAAATAAAGGATTACATGACCAATATAGTCGTTATCTGCAAGTAAATATTATACTATATTTTTTTTTATTTTCTAAGATTTTTTTTATTTACATTCCAAATCATTTCCCCTTTCCCGTTTCCTCCCTCCCCGAAAGTCCCATAAGCCCCCTTCCCTCCGTTTTTTCTCCAATCAACCCCCTCTCCTTTCTCTGTCCTGGCGTTCCCCTACATCCATTCTTTCCAGGATCAGGGGTCTCTCCTTCCATCTTCTTAGAAATCTATTGATATGCAAATTCTGTCTAGGGTATTCCGAGATTCTGGGTTAATATCCCCTTATCAGTGACTGCATACCATGTGTGTTCTTTTGTGATTGGGTTACCTCACTAAGGATGATATTTTCAAGTTCTGACCATTTGCCTAGTAATTTCGTGAATTCATTGTTTTTAATTGCAGAGTAGTATTCCATTGTGTAGATATACCACATCTTCTGAATCCATTCCTCCGTTGAGGGACATCTGGGTTCTTTCCAGCTTCTGGCTATTATAAATAAGGCTGCTATGAACATAGTGGAGCATGTGTCCTTATTGCATGCAGGGAAAGCCTCTGGGTATATGCCCAGGAGTGGTATAGCCGGATCCTCCGGGAGTGTCATGCCCAGTTTTCTGAGGAACCGCCAGACTGCTTTCCAGAGTGGTTGTACCAGCTTGCAATTCCACCAGAAATGTAGGAGTGTTCCTCTTTCTCCACATCCTCGCCAACAACTGCTGTCTCCTGTGTTTTTGATCTTAACCATTCTGACTGGTGTGAGATGGAATCTCAGGGTTGTTTTGATTTGCATTTCCCTAATGACTAAGGATGATGAACATCTCTTTAGGTGCTTCTCAGCCATCAGATACTCTTCAGGTGAGAACTCTGTTTAGCTCTGTACCCCATTTTTTAATAGGGTTACTTGCCTCTCTGGAGTTTAACTTCTTGAGTTCTTTGTATATATTGGATATTAGCCCTCTGTCGGATGTAGGGTTGGTAAAGATCATTTCCCAGTTAGTTGGTTGCCGCTTTGTCTTTTTGACACTGTCTTTTGCCTTGCAAAACTTTGTAATTTAATTAGGTCCCATTTGTCTATTCTTGATCTTAGAGCATAAGCTATTGGAGTTCTGTTCAGGAAATTCTCCCCTGTGCCCATATGTTCAAGGTTCTTCCCTAGTTTCCTTTCTATTAGTTTCAGTGTGTCTGGTTTTATGTGGAGGTCCTTGATCCACTAGGAATTGAGCTTAGTGCAAGGAGATAAGAATGGGTCGATTTGCATTCTTCTGCATGTTGACCTCCAGTTGAGCCAGCATCATTTGTTGAAAAGGCTATCTTTTTTCCACTGGATGGTTTTAGCTCCTTTGTCAAAAATCAAGTGACCATAGGAGTGTGGATTCATTTCTGGGTCTTCAATTCTGTTCCATTGAGCTACATGTCTGTCACTGTACCAATACCATGTGGTTTTTAACACTATTGCTCTGTAGTACAACTTGAGGTCCGGGATACTGATTCCCCCAGAGGTTCTTTTACTCTTGAGAACAGTTTTAGCTATTCTGGGTTTTCTGTTATTCCAGATGAATTTTTGAATTGCTCTTTCTAACTCTATGAAGAATTGAGTTGGGATTTTGATGGGGATTGCATTGAATCTGTATATTACTTTTAGTAAGATGCTCATTTTTACTATATTAATCCTGCCAATCCATGAGCATGGCAGATTTTTCCATCTTCTGAGGTCTTCTTCAATTTCTTTCTTCAGAGACTTGAAGCTCTTGTCATACAGATCTTTCACTTGTTTGGTTAGAGTCACGCCAAGATACTTTATATGGTTTGTGGCGATCGTGAAGGGTATCATTTCCCTGACTTCTGTCTCATCCTGCTTATCCTTTGAGTATAGGAAGGCTACTGACTTGCTTGAGTTGATTTTATATCCAGCCACTTTGCTGAAGTCGTTTATCAGCTGTAGGAGTTCTCAGGTGGAGTTCTTTGGGTCGCTTAAGTATACTATCATATCGTCTGCAAATAGTGATAGTTTGACTTCTTCCTTTCCAATTTGTATCCCTTTGACCTCTTTTTGTTGTCTAACTGCTCTACCTAGAACTTCAAGTACTATATTGAAAAGATATGGAGAGAGAGGGCAGCCTTGTCTAGTCCCTGATTTCAGTGGGATTACTTCAAGTTTCTCTCCATTCAGATTGATGGTGGCTACTGGTTTGCTGTAAATTGCTTTTACTATGTTTAGATATGGGCCTCGAATTCCTGATCTTTCCAAGACCTTTAGCATGAAAGGATGCTGAATTTTGTCAAATGGTTTCTCAGCATCTAATGAGATGACCGTGTGGTTTTTTTCTTTGCGGTTGTTTATATAGTGGATTACATTGATGGATTTCCTTATATTGAACCATCCCTGCATCCCTGGGATGAAGCCTACTTGATCGTGGTGAATGATCGTTTTGATGTGTTCTTGGATTCGGTTGGCAAGAATTTTATTGAGTATTTTTGCATCGATATTCATAAGAGAGATTGGCCTGAGATTCTCTTTCTTTGTCGGATCTTTGTGTGCTTTTGGTATTAGTGTAATTGTGGCTTCATAGAATGAGTTGGGTACTGTTCCTTCTGTTTCTATTTTGTGGAACAGTTTGAAGAGTATTGGTGTTAGGTCTTCTTTGAAGGTCTGATAGAATTCTGCACTAAAACCATATGGACCTGTGCTTTTTTTGGTTGGAAGACTTCCAATGACAACTTCTATTTCTTCAGGGGTTATAGAACAGTTTAGATGGTCTATTTGATCCTGATTTAATTTTGGTATTTGGTATCTGTCAAGGAAATGGTCCATTTCCTCGAGATTTTCTAGTTGTGTTGAATACAGGTTTTTGTAGTAGGATCTGATGATCTTTTGAATTTCTTCAGTTTCTGTTGTTATCTCTCCCTTTTCGTTTCTGATTTTATTAATTTGGAGACTATCTCTGTGCCCTCTGGTTAGTCTGGCTAAGGACTTATCTATCTTGTTTATTTTCTCAAAGAACCAACTCCTCGTTTTGTTGATTCTTTGTATGGTTTTATTTGTTTCTACTTGATTGATTTCAGCCCTGAGTTTGATGATTTCCTGCCTTCTACTCCTCTTTGATGTATTTGCTTCTTTTTGTCCAAGGGCTTTCAGGTGTGCCATTAAGCTGCTAGTGTATGCTGTCTCCCATTTCTTTTTGGCGGCACTCAGGGCTATGAATTTTCCTCTTAGCACTGCTTTCACTGTGTCCCATAAATTAGGGTATGTTGTGCCTTCATTTTCATTAACTTTCAAAAAGTCTTTGATTTCTTTCTTTATTTCCACCTTGACCAAGTTATCATTGAGTAGAGCATTGTTCAGCCTCCGTGTGTACGTGGGTTTTCTTTTGTTTTTGTTGCCATTGAAGACCACCCTTATTCCATAGTGATCTGATAGGAGGCATGGGATTAGTTCTATCTTCTTATATCTGTTGAGGTCTGATTTGTGACCAATTATATGGTCAATTTTTGAGAAGGTACCATGAGGTGCTGAGAAGAAGGTGTATTCTTTAGCTCTAGGATGAAATGTTCTATATATATCTGTAATAGTGGGTGACTTCAACACCCCGCTCTCTGAAATGGATCGTTCAGGAAAGCAGAAACTAAACAGGGACACAGTGAATCTAATTGAAGCCTTGGACCAAATGGAACTAACTGATAGCCAGACTAACCAGAGGGCACAGAGATAGTATCCAAATTAATAAAATCAGAAACGAAAAGGGAGAGATAACAACAGAAACTGAGGAAATTCAAAAAATCATCAGATCCTACTACAAAAACCTGTATTCAACACAACTAGAAAATCTTGAGGAAATGGACAATTTCCTTGACAGATACCAAGTACCAAAATTAAATCAGGATCAAATAGACCATCTAAACCGTCCTATAACCCCTGAAGAAATAGAAGTTGTCATTGGAAGTCTTCCAACCAAAAAAAGCACAGGTCCAGATGGTTTTAGTGCAGAATTCTATCAGACCTTCAAAGAAGACCTAACACCAATACTCTTCAAACTGTTCCACAAAATAGAAACAGAAGGAACACTACCCAACTCGTTCTATGAAGCCACAATTACACTAATACCAAAAGCACACAAAGATTCCGACAAAGAAAGAGAATCTCAGGCCAATCTCTCTTATGAATATCGATGCAAAAATACTCAATAAAATTCTTGCCAACCGAATCCAAGAACACATCAAAACGATCATTCACCACGATCAAGTAGGCTTCATCCCAGGGATGCAGGGATGGTTCAATATAAGGAAATCCATCAATGTAATCCACTACATAAACAATCTCAAAGAAAAAAAACCACATGGTCATCTCATTAGATGCTGAGAAAGCATTTGACAAAATTCAGCATCCTTTCATGCTAAAGGTCTTGGAAAGATCAGGAATTCAAGGCCCATATCTAAACATAGTAAAAGCAATTTACAGCAAACCAGTAGCCAGCATCAATCTAAACGGAGAGAAACTTGAAGCAATCCCACTAAAATCAGGGACTAGACAAGGCTGCCCTCTCTCTCCATATCTTTTCAATATAGTACTTGAAGTTCTAGCTAGAGCAATTAGACAACAAAAAGAGGTCAAAGGGATACAAATTGGAAAGGAAGAAGTCAAACTATCACTATTTGCAGACGATATGATAGTATACATAAGCGACCCAAAGAACTCCACCAGAGAACTCCTACAGCTGATAAACGACTTCAGCAAAGTGGCCGGATATAAAATCAACTCAAGCAAGTCAGAAGCCTTCCTATACTCAAAGGATAAGCAGGCTGAGAAAGAAGTAAGAGAAATAATACCCTTCACGATAGCCACAAAATACTTTTTAGACTTGATAAACAGCACACATTTTAAGTTCTTATAAACCAGGCATATTAGACATAGTTGTAATCGATGCGGTGGGCCCTATCCTAGGAAGAGATCAAGGAAACATAAACTTTCCTTCCCTGTCCGTGAGGATGATAGGCTGTAATCTTCTGACTGTATCACTCACTCACTAGGAGTTATGTATCTTTCATACTTGTTCCCCTCACCTTGTCAGGAAATGATTGCTGAGACTAGAGTTCACATCCAATATCTTCAAAGTAAGCATCTTAGGAAACACATGCCAAAGTCAAAGATAATGGCCTCATTTAAGCATAGTACCACATCAAAATATTTATTTTGCCAAAATTCATCTTTAAAAATCCATAGCTTTACATTCAAACAGCTATAAACTTGACTCAGTCCTGAAAATCCTCAGTGTCATATTTATCAGTCTAATCTTCTTTCACTTAGCAAATGGATTTTAAAACTATGTTCTAGTTATGGGATATATTCCAACAAATTCTCACATAAAAGTTGAAATGAAAATTCTAATTGTTATTAAGATAGTAAAGACATTCTATTTTCTCTCTTAAAACACTTATTTCTCTCTCTTTAGTCATAAAAATAAGCATCCTTTTCCCAAAGGCAGGGAAGTAGTGCTTTTCCCATATTGTCTCTAGGATTTTCATGGTTGTTTCTAGAATTTCCAGTGCTGTATGAGCACTGATGGATTAGACCTTATGCTTTTACGAAAGTTTTAAAGAATAATCATGAAACAGTGTGACAGGCTTGTTTTAATGGTGTACTTGGAAGAATATTTTTTAGTTAGGAGCTCCTTTAGACACAACTGAGTAATAATGAACTCCTTGCGACCCTGAGAGTGTGCATACATTTCTACCACAAATAATAAAGTATAAAATGGTTTAGCCAGGAGTCGTGCATTTGGAATTGGATCTTTTCCCTGAGCTCCTTGAATGCAGGTTAATGTATTAAAGGATGTCTCTGTTCATGGAAATCTGAATGCTGATAAATAATACATAATGCTAGTGATTACCCCCTAATTTCAATATTTATTGAAAACTGCCATCTCAATCAACACACGTTAGGAGTTGTGCTATTATATTTGAGCAACTTTCTCATAAATATTGATCATTATCATTAGAATAATTTATTAAGTTCTTGGAGACTTGGATATATATGGAAAAATACTCAGATATTACAATGTAAGAATTTTCTATATTCCTCCCAAGTTTGATGCAAATAAGAAAATATGTTATCCAATGAGCTTCTTAAAATCTATTCATTAAAAGGAGCTTCAAAGAAATCTTATAAAGCGGTGACACTTGAATCTAACGCTCTCACATATCTAACACTTAGTGCTGTTTATGGTGACTCTCCAATGATGGTGAAGGTAAATAGCTACCTACGGAGTGTCAGGACTATTGTGTTGGCCTTATACCATTCAAATTATGTTAAAGATACCCTTGTAGTTAAGACTCATGCTCATTCTTCTGAATAGATTCTCTCTTAGTGTCAATGATAGAACCTGATTCTGCTGTATATTATACATGAATATAATTTCAAGAATGGTGTTTCCAGAATTTTTTCCTCATGGGTCAATAGAAAAGGTTATCATGCTGTTAATGTGTGATGTAACAGAAATAATGAAATATGTAACATTTATCTGTCAAAACTTTTAAAAACATTTTGTCTGCCTTCATCCTTACAAAGCTCTTTGATGTGTACCAATGACCTTTTGTACAAAGCAGAACTTGACATAGAAAGCAGTGAAGTTTAAAGGGGTCATTGTCATAAAGAAAATAGGACATCATTAAAGAGTTTAGATACTGGTTGAAAAATTTATAAAAACTAACTTCAAATTCGAAAATTTTTATCAGTTGGTAAAATAAAGATAAACAAACTTATAATTTATTCACAGTATGGTAAGCAACAGAGATGAGAGAGTATAACTCAATTTGAGAAGCACTAAGTATTCCTAAAATGTAGGATAGAAAGAGAATATGAAGAAGACTGAGGCTGAGGACTGATAAGCACCACAATGGCATTGTGGATTTCTTAGGTTCAGCCATCACAATTTTTGCATTCTCCCTCTTTGAGCTCCCCTGGCCTGAAAGGCACGAAAGAAGCCAGATCAAAATAAATAACACGAACCTCCTAATAGATATTTGAATTCTACTGAGGAACATTTGAACTCTAGGAAGCCCCCGAATTCTTTTAGTGTTAGAATTGCTGACCACATGGCCCAGTGCTGATACTGTGGCAGGAGGCAGAGTGGCTTTCCTCTAGCTCCTATGAATGAGTAGGTGGTTGGTAACAGATAACTGCGGTGGAGTGGCTATCTAGAGACCAATGCACTCTGAAACCAATGCACTGCCGGCTGCCGGATCTGTTACTCACTGGTACAAATCAGTCAACCTCATTACTCCTCAATATCCACAGACATCTGAGGGTTGAAAGTCATTCCATGTCCTTAAACTTCATTCTTTAATTCCAGACTATGACTTTTTCCTCCTCCTCCTCCTCCTCCTCCTCCTCCTCCTCCTCCTCTTCTTCCTCCGCCTCCTCTTCCTCCTCCTCTTCTTCTTTTTTTCTTCTTCTTCTTCTTCTTCTTCTTCTTCTTCTTCTTCTTCTTCTTCTTCTTCTTCTTCTTCTTCTTCTTCTTCTTCTTGTCATTAGATGGTATTTCATTTTGTCTGTCTGGATAGAATTTGGGTTTTCTCTCGATTATTTTGGTGTGGAGAGGGGAGAGGAGTGCTCAGGACACAGAGATCTACCTCGTGTAGATGGCTCCCTCATTCTCATCCTCAACATCCATGTAGAGAACAGCACACTCACTAGCAGAACTGTATGCAGAGATTGGATTTCTTTGCCTCACATAGATATCTGCAATCTTTCTCTTTTGTCATCTTTCCTGTCCAGCTTCTTCTAGTGGTCATTGTTCTCTCCATCTCCAAGAGCACATTTTGAGGTTCCCAGTTTGGCCTTTTGAGGGTCTCACCCCATGTATTTTCTTTTCATCATTCTTTGCTGGTGCGTCCTCACATGACTCAACTTGAGTACCTTTCTCTATGGCTTGTACAGAATTCATGTTCTGTATTTGAGCCTTAAGACCCAGCATGACTTGAAGAGCTTCTCTGTACTCACACACTGTCCTTTGACTGGGCTGGCTGGAATTACTTTTAGAAACTAAAGTACATTCTAAAATAAAACAGGCAGAGGAGAAAAAAGTTGGAGAGTAGCCATTTTCATCTATATTGAATGTTTCATTTTCCTACAGATTTCTCCTCTCTCTCTCTCTCTCTCTCTCTCTCTCTCTCTCTCTCTCTCTCTCTCTCTCTCTCTCTTTCTCTCTCTCCTTCTGGTGTCACTTTCTACATGTGGATGAATTCCATGCTTATACTCATTTTTCTTGAGTCTTCTGGTTACTAAGATTCTTCTCTTCACCAAGTGTCTTTCTTTGGTCACTAGTCTACTTATGGCTCAATGAGCGAATGCTGCTGTTTCTGCTACCGTATCAGTCGCTGCTTCTTTACATCTCTTTAACTGAAAGTTGTATTAAAATGCTTTCCCCACTCCAAGACCAAAACCACTTGACTAGAACGATGCTCACGGAAGAATCATTTTATTCATGAGTGTGCTGAGCCTTTAGATTCAATATGAGTTTAGGGAGAAGACAACTGTATCATTATGCCTATAATTGTCCCTACAGTAATAATCATCTCTGGAACTCCATACTGTCAGTCTAATCTGCATAGATATCCCCAATATGTATCTTCCTTACAGTACCCTCTACCAAATGCTCATCTGTGCTCACCTAGTCATGCTCTGTAATAACCCTGCTCCCTCAGTCACTGTTAGGACCCATCTTCTGTAGTGATCCATAGTTCAAAATGAGCTATCCTGATACTCACCCAGATATCTGGCTACATGCCAGACTGAATCATTGACATCATGATACTTGTCTTCAATATTGTAATGAGCCCCCTAACAGGATTGTCTTCAAGGCTATCTGTGGAAGGATAGGTAGTCTAGCATGGGCCTTTATTGGTAATTCTCAATTTCTGTGTCTGTCAAAAGAATTGATTATCCACATATTTATTCAATGTTTTATGAATAACCTCTATCTGAATTCTCCTGTTTTCCAGAGCATCTTCATTGAGACTCAGGGCTTTAGTAGGGAATCCAGGTCCTCAAACATAACCAAAGCATTTTATCCTGTATATATTACATTGTTCATATAGTAAGCTCATAGCACTAATATGCAGTCCTCTAATTTTCTAATGGCATCTTTTGTCACAGCACAAGGCAGATTTCATAGGAAGGCACTATAGGTAGCCAGCTGATAGTAGATTTTCCAAAGCAGGTGATGGATCAGTGGGAAGGATCTAACAATCCATTAGAGGAGATCTATCCACATTATTAACATGCCAAGTTGTTTAACTGTCTCTGTCCATATAACTTCTTTGTCAGCCTAGCTGACTGCTTCCACCATCAGTGTCTGCCCCCCAGAAGTCTGTTTAACAGATGATCTTCCCTCTGTGCTGATGCAGCTATGTGTTGTGCTCCTCTTTTCTCTCTCTCTCTCTTTTTTTTTACTGTATTTTATTCCTGAAGCCACTGTGTTGGAAAGGAGCAAATAACATGAAGAGTGTGCATGAGGTACCCTGATTCCATTGCCATAAAAAAGCAAAGGGTAATCACAGAATTATATTCCCTTACAATGGTGGAATGTTGGTCTGATCAACTTATAGTTTTACAAGTTTATCAAATACTATTTCAAACTGTGAAATAGAACTTGACATGGCAGTAATAAAGCCATACTCCTTTAAAAGATCACATAATTAAATCTTTAAATTTGTCTTATGCATATGATTACCTCAATCTCACGTTTAAAGAAACACTCAGATAATTGATGTGACTTTCCAAGCATCATGAAGCTCACCAGCGGTGCAGGCAAATGTAAAACCCTTGAAACCTTAAACCCAAGGCTCCCTTTAGCACACTGTCATTTTGGCAGTGATAACTGAGGCACAGTACCATAGTAAATTTAACAAATGATGGAAACATTGTAAGTAAAGTGATACTAGGCAGATTATATACATTATGTATACATATATACAGTACACGCATATATGTATATGAATAGATAGATAGATAGATAGACAGACAGACAGACAGAGAGACAGAAAGATATCTCGATTACTAAACCACAGAAGGAGAAGTTTGATTTTCTAGGACTGCATGGAGGATGAGGTACTGAGTGAGAACTTGTACCATGATCCATCTCCAAAGACATTAAGTTAGCACAGCATTGTGATAGGTTCCTTCCTGAGACCACAGAAAGACCTTGCCTTCAGATAATCTTTTTTCATTCTGGTGACTGGTAACAGGAAACTTTTGGTGACTTTAAAAATTTAAGTACTCTTCTTGGATCTGTTTTTAACACAAATGTATATAGGTATCAATATTAAAGTATATAATGTTAGATTCTAAAATTATTGCTGAGAAAAATAATTTCTGCTGATGGTGGTCAAAAGAGTACACCCCCCCGACACACACGCACACACGCACATCATACCACACACACACATACACAGGTATGCACATATACACACATACAAACACATCTTTTTGCAGTTTTAAAAGTATCAGTAATTGCTATGCTCCATGATAATGTATAATTCATGGTGTATTCAACCTTCTGAAGCTTCTTTTGTCAAATATCTTCTTTAATATAGGATGTACATTAAGTATGTAAAATTAGTAAATGATAGAAATAAGAATTTATTGATTCCTTTAAAATAGGGTAACAAAATGAAAAAGATGAGGAAGGAAGAGAATAGAGATCTGAGCAGGTGACTTTAATCTCTGAAACAGAATAATATTTGCTTTTTCTTGAACAAAAACTGTATTATATATTACAGATATATAATGAAGTATAGAAAATCCTATATGTATAGAAAATTATATAGGACAAAAACTAGATATGTAATAGTGACTATGCTGTAATTTATGGATTCTGATATATTTTAGGTGTTCAACTTTGTGTGAAATACCAAGGAGGATATTATATAACACTGCCAAGCCAGTTTTTCTCCAGTATAGTTTGGTGAGGATGGTTTTAAACTTCTTTTTTTTTTAATTGAATATTTGATTTATTTTAAACTAAGTATAATGCCATTGTTTCTCCGTCTATTTTATCTTCCAACTATCACACAAACCATACTTTTCCTATCTCAACTTCATGGCCTCATTTTAAAATTGTTGCTTAACACACACACACACACACACACACACACACACACACACACACACACTCCTAAATATATAAACGTAATCTGCCTAGGCCATATAAAGTTATTTGTATGTATATGGCTTCCATGCTAACACTTTATATTGGAAAATATAAATATGTCTTTTTCTGGGAATGCCATTTCTCCTGCTCATGAAAGGGTGACATTTTATGGGGCTTCAACCTTAGACAAAGAACTACAGGCAACTAAGGAAAATAATGTTTTACATAAATGACTGTCTTCTTTTATTGTCGTGCTTCTTCAGCCCAAGTTAATGTACTGCTCTTTCCATCCAGTGACTGCCATAGATAATATCAAGATAGATCTCTATGAGGAAGTGACGGTTAATATTTACATAACTTTAAACCCCAGTAACCAAAGGCATGATTTGGTTCATTCTTTGTGATAAAAATCAAACAGTCACTGACTCCTATTACCAAAGGAGGGAACAAGAAGTTCAGCAGTGCTCAGTAGAAACCATAAGGATCAATGACAACATTATTAACATAGATCTTTCTTGATATTTTTCCTGTAGCTTTCACAAGATTTGTTTCATGACTTATGTTATGAAACAAATCATGTTAGTGATTTTTCTGGTTTGATTCTGGGGAAAGGATTTTGTGCAGATCAACATGGCCTCTAACTCTAGATACCAACTTTAATCACTTCCCAAGTGGAAACTTAGAGGTGTGCACTTCCATAACGAGCAGCTGTTTCATGCTTTTAAAGCTTAATACAGATGGTGCTGACAAAGTGAATAATTCTTTAATAGGAAGTCTTATCCTAAAATCTACAAACAAAGCACTGTAAATGGAGCCTAGTATTCATGTGTTTTATGGTTACATGGACTCCATTCATGTACCAACTCAAGAAAGCCATGTGAAACAAAGACATAACATTAGACAATGAGCATATACTGGGTACAGTTTTAATCATTGTTGAAATTTCAGTGAATTCATATCATCTACTAATGGTAGTAGGACCCTCGTGGAATACTGATGACTATTACTAAAACTTAAGAGATGGAGCAAAAGTTAAGAGCACTGGCTACTCTGTTTCTCGTCCCAACATTGCACTTTACAACCATTTGTAGCTCTAGTTCCAAGGAATTTCTCTGGGCACTCTTTGTGCATTACATACTTACATGCACACAGAACACTCAAACACATTTAAAAATAAACAAAGCTTTTTTAAAAAAATCGAGAATTTGTTAAGTTTAATTTTCTGTCTATATTGGCTCACATTTCAAGTATCCAAAAATCAATTTGGTCGTCTTCATATTAAAAACATATTTGATTAAACTGAACATCAAAATAACAAATAACTCAATTTTAAAAAAATGGAATAGAGATCTACACAGAGAATTCTCTAAAAAGGAAATTCAAATTGTTGAAAAGTCAGTAAGGAAATGTTCATCTCCTTAGTCATCAAAGCTGTGAATCAAAACTACTTTGAGATTTTATTATACACCAGTTAAAATGGCCAAGAGCAGTAAACCAACTGACATCTCATGGTGGTGAGAATGTGAAATAAGAGGGACCTGCATCCATTGCTGGTGAGAGGGCAAACTTGAGCAGCCACTGTGGAAATTAGTGTGACAGCTAATCAGAAAATTGAGAATTGATCAGCCTCAAGATCCAACTCCATTTCTTTTGGGCATACACCCAAAGACTGCTACATCCTACTACAAAGATACTTGGTCAACTATTATTATTGCTGCTTTATATATGCTTCATATATGAAGATTAATCTAAATGATATTGCCAAATAACAGGAAAGACATAGCCCTAAATGAACATCTCTTGTAACAAAGAATGGGTTGCTTCTTATAAAGATGTTGACCAAAGTGGTTCCATGGATACCCCCCCAAATAACCTAAGGCATATTGCCAAAGCTAAAGATGTCTCTCTAAAAACTGACAGTAAAGACCTATTCCTGAAGACAATACCTACACAATGCACTAAACACAGAGTAGTTGTGATGTGCAGCTACCTTGAGCCTTTACTCCTATGAGCTAGAATTCACAGTGCTAGAAAATACTTTGCATGCTCCCAAAGGAGAAAGGCAAACACCAACCCAATCCTAAATCCTTCAACCTACAATGGTGTCATGTATGCAAGATATCCTGGTACAATAGTGCCACATAAGTTCCAGGAGTAACAAACTAGTATTTGGTTTAACTTAAGACCCCTTCCATGAGATAGAACCGATATACATGATTTTACTTAGGTAGCCAAGAACATAAGACTGGATGGAACAGTGACCTGTGGGAAATTCAAATACTACTGTTTGGTTAAAGAAATGTAGCATAAAAGTCTTCTTATGGCGTTATTCTATATTAAGAAATCTGTGCCTTGCTCAACCATCATCAGAGAAACTTTCTCCTAAAGCAGATGGGAGCAAACACGGAAACCCACAACCAGATAATGTTCGGAGAGTGTGAGATTTTGAAACAATCGGCCCTAAATTAGATGTCTCCATCAAATGGCTTCCTTCAGTGCTGAGAGAATGCTGAGGAAGAGGAAGTGGAGTGATTGATTGTAAGAAGCGGAGAGGATGTTGGACAAGGAACCAATGTCTTCTAGACACAATAGAGCTTGCAAGGGTTTACCCCGGAAGGGGATGTAGACCGGAAGGGAGAAGAGGGCGCACATCTTCCTCCTAACCCAGAAGCTATTGACAGGAGCTTGCAAATGAAAAATTGCTCTCTTCCAAGTGAGGCTTTCTGAGGAAACAAGCCACTCAAGGGAAGGACCCAGGCCTGGATGTTATTGGCTTTCACAAAATGCATCAACGGCATCCTTGAGGATCTTTGTCTCAATGTTAGTCAGGTAGATTTGCTTAGTTACTTATTTTGTTTCTACCTTAAAGATCCTTTGCATACACACACACACACACACACACACACACACACTTATATGTATATAATGACTTCTACTTTGGGCTTTTATCAGAATTCTTAAGTGAGTGCACATATATGTCTTTGCATCTATATGTGTTCCTTGTGCTTTTTCCTGGCTCTTTTTCATGTTTGTCATATTTTGATGTGTTTGTATTTGATATATTTAATTTTATTGTTTTTACTCCTTAGATATCTGGGTTTTTTCTAAGAAAAGATAGGAAATGGGTGGTTTCAGATGGGAAAGGAAGCAGAGAGGAACTGGGAGAGACAGGAAAGAGGAAATTGTAGTCAGAATATATGGTATGAAAAATATATTTTTACAGTATTTTAAGCATTTTATTAAATTTCAAGTTTTAATTTTGAAAACGAATTATTAAAATAATCCATTAAATGTTAATTTCCTTAAAATAAAATCACTCATTTTTATTTAAAAATGTAAATACACAATGGACTTTGTGTCATTTGTTGTGATTAATTCTTTATATATCAATAAGCACATTATCAATTATGCACAAAGATAATGGACTAAGAACTGTGGGTCCAATTTACTTCTAACAAAATAATCACTAGCAATGTGCTGTTTATTTATTTTTAAAGTGGTATAGTTCATTTGTATGTGATCTGAATTTCCTCGTAACTCTAATAAATTTATTTAAATTATTAAAGGGCTAATATTTACAAAAAGCATGTATTATTTGAAGTAGGACATACTTAAAATGTAAACATTTGTTTTGTGACTAACTTAGTGAAATAATTCACAGGCTATTTTTAGAGTAACAATTTTTGGCAAAGCTATCATGTACTCAGTCATTTCAAATAAACTGAGTCAATTAATTCATTTAAATTCAAATATCATACATAATTCTAAATACTGTGAAAAGTACAATAGAGTATTCCATCATGGATGACTGTAACTGTAACCATGAAAAATGAAATTGCACATTTGGGAATACTCCTGAAGTTCTTCTCATGAATGCAATTAGTTTTAGTCATTTACCTCCAGAAGTTTAATGTTAATAACACAATTTAAAGCCAGTGAGAAAGATCATTGGTTCAAAAAAAAATCATCCCTTTAATAGATACCCTTCCAAACCTTTGCTCCTGCTATGTCTACTCAGATTTCCAGAATGACATATGTCTAGAACCCTCTGGGGTATGAGTTTTGGTTTCCTTTCCCAATGATCAAAGAAAGCAGAGCTTCCTGACAGTGGCAGGACGAAAGGCATCAGGCTCATCCAGGAATGGTTCAAGTCCCAATTCATAAAAGCCGATATGAAATGGGGCCAGTACCACACGCTGGCATAACAAGTTGAACTGGAGGAAAGAGGTGTTAATGTAAGAGGCCCACATTTTTTATGGCAAGAGCTAAGTTTACTCTTCAGGAAGATACCTGAAGAAGTGCCAAGAGTACACAAAGAATTGTCTTCTAACAAAAATGTTCTTATGTTCAACCTAACTATAGTTTGACAATCCCTGGCATTAAAAACTCTGCATTTGTATCTAATCCAGAGCTTCAGTTTTGATTAGTATAATATTAGGTCTAGAAATTAACATTGTTATATTAGGCATCTATTTCTGAGATCAGATGCCAGTGTGATTCTTAAGATTTTGCATTGTCCAGTGAGAATTTAGAAGAATAAGTTTATATAATCCAGGATATTCTCAAATACAGCTTTATTAATACTAGCACTAAAGCTGTTCTACTTCTAAATCGGGTTTTCTGTTTTTATTACCTCTGATAATATATTTTGATTTCTAGAGAAGAGAATGCATACTGCCTTAAAATTTGTATTAGTTAAGACATAAATGTTCTTCAACATTTTAAAAACTGTTATAAAATATCATTGGAAAATTTCCTCACATTAGATAATTTTCAAGTTGACATGGTAATTGATTCATAATGAGATTGTTTTAAGAAACAGCTATAATTATAAGTGACATTATTTAATATATAGTGTGAACTCTAATTCAATATGAGAAACAAAGTAAGATATGTCACATCTCGGCAATAAAATACTAGAACCATCAATGAGTTTAGGTAATTTTCAAGTTGATGTGACAATTGATCCATAATGAGATTGTTTTAGGAAACAGCTACAATTATAAGTCACACTATTTAATATATAGTGTAAGCTCTAATGAAACATGAGAAACAAAGCAAGATATCTCACATCTCAGCAATAAAATACTAGAACCATCAATGAGTTCGTTGGAAAAAAAACAAATAAGCTTGTGTAATTTAATGGTAGACCTTCTATAACACATTTACCCTTTAACCATTTACCACACACACACACACACACACACACACACACACACACAGAGGGAGAGAGAGAGAGAGAGAGAGAGAGAGAGAGAGAGAGAGAGAGAGAGAGAGAGAGAGAGACGAGAGAGGGACTGATTTTAAACATCCCTCTGACATCAAATGCCTTTGCCAAGCAATGACTAGGAGTGGTCAACTGGTGGCCAATTGGCAACTGACTACTGCATCCAGCCTGGGCAGTACTCCAGTTTGTGATAATTCTCAAGGCTCTTCCATACACTAGCAAAATGTGCCATTTTAGTGGATACTGGGAGAGTCTGATAACATCTGCACAGAGACACAACTGGGGTTGGGTACACTGTGTTAGAAAGACTGTGCTAGAAATATAACTGCATCTACTTCAAGCTGAGATTCTACAACACCCCGAAGACTTGGCAGACACCATCTTTTTTTTTTTTCCTGTTCAAGGCTCAAAGTTTAATGGGGGTCTCCAAATATATATAGGCAGGGGAAAACCCTTCTCGGAAAGGCTGGAGACTCTCGCAGAACTAGCTAGCTTGCTCTGCGGGTAGCTGGCTTCAGGTGGTAGTGCCTCTCAAGAAACTGCAGGTCTCTGGAGAACAATGGGCTTCATCTTGGTCTGTGTCAAATTCCTGCCAGGTGGGATGGTACACCAATATGGCTCTCTACACTGCTCCTCCCACCAATGTCCAACAAGACCATCCTCAGCAATATATGTGGCTGGAGCCTTGGGTCCCTCCATATGTAGTACTTGGCAGACACCATCTTTACCAAGGCAAGTGACAACTAAAAACAGAAAAGAGAGTGTGTTGTTGTTGCTAAAATATACTTCCTATGGGTCATTGGCAGAAAAAAACAGATGACGATGGCCAAAAGTGAGGCAGGAAGAAATGAGTCATCCAAAGAGGAGTGAAGTCACCCTTAAGTGGGCCCTAGTTACCTTCTTGGAGTGCTGGTCAGAGAAAGCCCATTTTGATCCACAGTACACCAGAAACAAAATTTCAGTAGATCAATAAATATTTGTAAAGGTTCCTGAAACCCTTCACCATTAAAGAAATGCAAATTAAAATTGCCTTGGAATTTTCTTCCCCCTCAACCATTCTATAATCAAGAAAACCGGAAAGAGGAACACTTGCGCACTGCTGGTGGGAATATCGTTTGTCAAAATAGTTAAAATAGAGCAAGCTTAATAATGAAGCTACACTACTCATGGGTAACGCACAAATAACTCTAACTGGGATGTGCACACCCATCTTTATTGCTGTGCTGTTCACAAGAGAAAAATATGTCTTACAAGTTCATATATAGAAATATAAATAACATAAATGTAGTACTTTTGTATACTGGAATATCAGTCATGCAGACAAATTATAAAACACTCTATTAAGTGAAAGAGATCAGCATCCAGAAGATAAATACTTCATATTTTGTCCTATCTATGGCCTTGAATTTTAATTTGTGTGGGGTTTTTTGGGGGGGAGGGTGAAGGTTGGTCCTTGAAAGAAGAGTATGGGGAAGGTGAAATTGTAAGAGAGAGATGATAGAAGATAGATAGATAGATAGATAGATAGATAGATAGATAGATAGATAGATAGATAGACAAACAGACAGACAGATAGATATATAGAAGATAGATGACAGATGATAGATAGATATATAGATAATAGATGATAGATAGATAGATAGATAGATAGATAGATAGATAGATAGATAGACAGACAGATAGATAGATGAGAGCTAACAGATAGATGATAGATAATAGAGATGATAGATTATAAAGATGATAGAAAGAAAGAAAGAAAAGATAGATAACATGATAGATAGATAGATAGATGATAGATAGATAGATAGATAGATAGATAGATAGATAGATAGATAGATGATAGATAGATGATAGATAGATAGATAGATAGATAGATAGATAGATAGATAGATAGATAGATAGATAGATGATCAAAGATAGATAAATGATAGGAGAAATATCAGAGAGTAACAGAATACAGGTGACAGGAAAGCAGGAGGCTTTGGAGAGGAGTAGAAAGTGGTCCACAAGGAGGGATTGTGGAACAATTGAGGGCAATGGGCAGAGAGCAAGTACAACGTCCACATGGAAATACCATTGTTGTGCATAGGAACTTAAAGTCAAATGAAGACACTGTTCTGCAGGTCCAGACTGAAATGAACTTCCTTCTCTTCTGAAGGACTGTAGCTCAATTAACAGATACTCGTGCTGAATACCACACAACGTGCTGTAACTTAAAATCTGTGGAATCTGCTAAACTTTTTCTAACCTCCACAGGCACCTGAACACATAAATACACACTCCTACACACAAACACATAGGTCAAAATATAAAATAAATCTTTAAAATGTGATTAAAGTAATCAGTAGCTACATATCTGAAGGACCAAGGAGGAGAGAATGGTATTATAGGTTTGCTTTATGCTCTGTAATCTACTGTATTAATGACTGAGCCCTTGAATCTGGTCAGAAGATCAATAGTAAAGTCTTATATTCATTTGAGCCTTTTTTTGAATCATGTGTATGTCTGGAAGAAATAGCTATTGGCTGTTATGTTGTTCCAACTTAAACGTTTTGTATATGGAAAAACATCCTGTTACTTCCTTCTGGTATTTGACATTGTTAGTCAATGTAAAGCTAATGCATGATAGGAAACTTCTGCTTACCAGTAGCTTTAAATACAGTTTAGGGGATAAAATACACACAATATAAAATATCAAAACAGTGCTCCAAATTAATACATTTGTATATATAATATATTAATATGTATAAAATGCAGTTTTATCAGTTTAAATATGCTAAGATTCCCAGAGTTAATTACATTTTTAAAAAACAATGCTATAACACATCTTTGATAGAGTTTTAATTGTGATTTAATTTTCTTCTAATGAATCATAGGAGTATGGATAAAATTTATTTTTTTTATTTTTTTGTGGATAAAATTTATAAATGGCATTTTTTTTTCATTGCATAGACCTAAGCATGCAGCACTTTAAGAAAAATTATCTTGTCAGATCATGTCCCTTCTGACAGATGGGACCAAGGAAGAGGATTTCACCTTTAGCAATTTGAGGGGGCAGCAAACACTTCATTTTCTCAGTGAAGACAGCAAAGCATTATTTATCATTTCTGCAATAGCATAATTACTCATTCAGCATGGCAGCTAGGGTTTACAGAACTGTTATATCTTAGGATTTTTATTGGTTACACTTTGAACGCCTTAACATCTTCAGTTCATTTCTAGTCACTCTGCTTCTGGGATAATCAGTGGTGAGCTGAACTCACAAGTGTGCAATGAGTATCTTGCTTTTTTGCATTAGAGGACATAATCACTCTACAGTATGTACACAGGTCCCTTGTTGCTATATTACAGTGTAATTGCTGTAACTTATAAACAGGACATTTTCGCATGCTTTAGCAATAAAATCTCCAAGAAGACATGATGACACATATTTATTGACCTTGAATTATACAAGGGATCCCTTTCTGTTCCCACCCTTAATCCATTACAGTTAGATGAAATGAACAGTTGAGAGTAGTAATGAGGAATGATGCAGTGTAATTTCAGTTTAAATATGTTTAATATGAAAATGAACATAAGCATATATATTATCCTAGTTTTTCATCATTACTTTCTTGATGCCATAGACCATGTAGATCCCCTCCAAAGTGTTTATTTAGAATTCTGGAAATAAAAATCACAAATAAAATGGAACCCTCCTTAGGCACTGCTCTTACTGTTGAAATGTCAACATGCACCAATCACATCTATTTTTCTTTGGACAGGATGTCATTGTATTGATCAACTCTAACATGACATGGTAGAGTAGACTGGAAGTGTTGGATCCCTTCCTAATTTGAGTTGGTTTTGTTTGTTTGTTTGTTTAGTTGGATGGTTGGATTTTTTTTTCCTTTAGTAGTTTCCTCCTCTTGGAACATGTCTGACCTCCCTCCTACCCACCCAACACTAAATGTCATTGCAAAATAAAATGGTTAAAAACATAGGAAATTGAGGGAGAAATTTGAGGGAGGTATTGCCAAATATCATTTGATCCTTGAATGTTAGAAGAAAATGACTAAGTCATAGAAATTATTTTAAAGAATTGGCCCTCTTCCATTAGAGCCAGAGGATTTTCTTATTTTCTTACACACACACACACACACACACACACACACACACACACACACACTCATGCACACTATTCAAATTTCACTTGCATCAGGGAGTGACTTCAGCTTCTGTAGTTGTCCTCCTAGAACATTGATGTTGATACTTTGTCAATGAGTGCTGTGACTAAGGCAGGAGATGCCCATGACCTCCTCTGTATGAGTCATGGTTCTGTTGTAGCCCCTTTCACTTGGTCTTTGAAATGCTACCTCATATATCACTGGAAAAAGACTATGTTAGAAAGTGATGTGCCAGGTCAAACTAAGCTAGCCATGTTGTCTTCTTAATCTGGCAGGAAAAGAATTTTCAGACAGGCTTTGAAGAAGTAATACAAGTCACTGAGGCATATAGCCAGTGGGTGTCAGGGTCTTGGTTATTTTCCTCTCCAATTATAATATCTATGTTGTGTGTTCTGAGGCTTTATCCTGGTTCCTAATTTGTATAATAACCATCTAGCTTCCATTGTATGACACCAAACAGCTGGACATATGAGTTAGTGAGTAGTGTACTGCCTGGGTAAAAGCAAGAGTCAGAGGATGGATCTGCAGTACCCATGCAAGAGCTGCATATGGTAGTACGCTCCTGTAAGCCTCAGCATCTGTGGAGGGTCCAAAGGAGGAGGAGGAGACAGAGACAAAAGGACAATATAGACTGTCTGGACAGTCAATATACCTGAAAAAGTAAGCTACATTCAGTAGTAGAACGGCCTCAAAAACTAAGAGTGTGATAATGGAAGACATCTAATGTTGACATATAGCTTTTATGTGCATGCACACACATACACACACATATACACATGTGTACCCCCCCTCATAGATATGCATACATACACATGCATGCAGATGTATATACTACACACAGAGAGAAAAACAAAACTGCTATCATTGGTGACATGACACATTTCTAGAAATCAAACATTCTCCTGAAATTATAGCTTAAGGTGCATATAGAAGCATTTAAATACAAAGCCACAAAGGTGACAAAGAATGGAAGCAGAGAAGGGGGTTAAATTTATGAAAATAATGAGCTGGGTCACCCTAATTACCTTAAGAACATCCACTGTGGTTCATTCTTCTTTCCCATATTCAAGATGTTTTAGAGCCTTAGATAAATGCCACCTGTGACAGGTGTTTTAGGAAACAGAGAACCAGAAAACATGCAAGTCATGAGAACACACACACACACACACATACACACACACACAAATCAATAGGGCTGCAATCTTGGCAAATATTGTCAATATGATGTGAGATTGAGTGACTATTTTTCTGTAATTCAATTGATTGTGATTATCTTCAAATAGTGGATGACAGGCCCTAAATGATTCTCAGAGAGAAACTACAATGGAAAGGAACAGGTTGAGAGCAAATAAGGACAAGAAATGTGACTATTATCCTGTCACACCTTCCGGAGCATGTTTGTATTTGACACTTAAAGAAGGGAGGCTCAAAAGTTAGAACACAGACTGTATGTGAACTATATATAAATGCAGACTGTAAACGCTCTCTGTATAAATATAGGATGTATGTGTACAACATAAAGTCAGGCTATAATGCGTTACAAATAAATTCACAATGTCCATGTACAATGTTCATGCAGAATGTCTGTACACCCCATGTAAATACAGAAGGTATACATAATGTGGAAATGCAAAACTAATATGTATTAAGTGTAAGTGCAGAATGTACATCTACTATTTAAATATGGAATGCACTTTAGGGTAAAAAGATTTATTTGAAACTATATTTGAGACCAAGAACTAATGATTGTGCTGACATTTAATATGCAGTTATATTATTACATGGTACACACTGTCTTTTACACTTTGAATTTATATACTTATTTAACCTGGAAGCTAATTGACAGATGCTACAGTACTACAAAGTAAGAAAACTAAACAGAGATGATTCTAAATAAGCCACTAAAACAATATATAATCCCTGATCTCTTTAAAATTATAATGGAAGCCTATACTGAAAAAGGAAAATATTGAATTATTATCAATATTGTGGTTTTCCTCTTTAATTTTTCAATAGAGACTTTGAACAAAACAATTCCATATTAGTCAAGTTTATTGATACTGCTGGAAATTGATAAATAATTTCTGATTATGCCAAACAAATATAAAAGATAGTAAGATTTTTCTTTGGAATCAAAACAAAGTCAATAGAACACTACAGAAAGCCCTCCGCCATCTTTGCTCCAGTGACCAGGTAGTTGGGACCGCCAGGCTCAGAGACAGACAGGCATAATATCGCTTCGGTTTCAGGCAGCTTGTGTGTAACCTGCTCCCAGGTGCTGGGCTGATCTGCAGTAACCAGCGCGCCAGTTCCGCGGTGGGACCTTCTGCCTGGTGGCGGGACCCCGCGCAGGGAGGGAGCCCGCCAGCTTCCCTTCCGCGACCTCTGTTCCCGCGGACTGCGCTGGAGAGACCGGTACCCAGGCTCTCCCCCCGATATAACATCACTTGGGACACGGCCTGTTGGGGCTTCCGTCTGTGCCCGAGGGCGGGTTGGCGCTGTGGTCGTCTGGGTGCCAGATCGGCGGGCCATCGTGACCACAGGGTGAGCTGCGCCACGGAGACTGCCCTCCGCCATCTTTGCTCCAGTGACCAGGTAGTTGGGACCGCCAGGCTCAGAGACAGACAGGCATAATATCGCTTCGGTTTCAGGCAGCTTGTGTGTAACCTGCTCCCAGGTGCTGGGCTGATCTGCAGTAACCAGCGCGCCAGTTCCGCGGTGGGACCTTCTGCCTGGTGGCGGGACCCCGCGCAGGGAGGGAGCCTGCCAGCTTCCCTTCCGCGACCTCTGTTCCTGCGGACTGCGCTGGAGAGACCGGTACCCAGGCTCTCCCCCCAATATAACATCACTTGGGACACGGCCTGTTGGGGCTTCCTTCTGTGCCCGAGGGCGGGTTGGCGCTGTGGTCGTCTGGGTGCCAGATCGGAGGGCCATCGTGACCACAGGGTGAGCAGCGCCACGGAGAGTGCCCTCCGCCATCTTTGCTCCAGTGACCAGGTAGTTGGGACCACCAGGCTCAGAGACAGACAGGCATAATATCGCTTCGGGTTCAGGCAGCTTGTGTGTAACCTGCTCCCAGGTGCTGGGCTGATCTGCAGTGACCAGCGCGCCAGATCTGCTGTGGGACTTCTGCCTGGCAGAGGGACGCCCCCTCCCCCCCCCCAGGAGAGATCACACACCCCTGCACAGGGCAGGAGCCTGCCAGCCTCCCTTTGGCGACCTCTGCTCCAGGAATCCACTAGGCTGAGCCTTTAGATGTGCAAGGCCTCCCCAATATAAGATCACTTGGGGCAAAGCACATTAGGGCTCCAAAGTCACTCAGGAGCAGGCAGGCCCCAGAAATCGGTGCCAGGGGAATCCTGGTAATCCAGGGGGGGCAGAAATAGCTTTGCAAGCTCACAGGAGGTCCAACCAACAGCCAGTGGCAGCAGGACCAACTAACACCAGAGGTATCCAGATGGCAAAAGGCAAACGTAGGAATGTTACTAACAGTAATCAAAGTAATGTGGGACCATCCGAACCCAACTCTCCAACAGCAGCAAGTCCTGGATACCCCACCACACCCGAAAGACAAGATCTGGATTTAAAATCACTTCTCATGATGCTATTAGAGGATCACAAGAAGGACACAAATAAATCTCATAAAGAGTTACAGGAGACCATGAATCAACGGTTAGAAGCCCTTACAAAGGAAACACAAAAATCGCTTAGAGAAATGCGGGAGAACATGGATCAAAAGATGGAGGCGCACAAGGAGACAACACAAAAATCACTTAACGAGATGAATCAACGGGTAGATGCACTCACAAAGGAATCACAAAATTTGCATAAAGAAATGCAGAAGAATATGGGTCAACAGACGGATGCCCATAAGGAGGCAACACAAAAATTGCTTAAAGAAATGAATCAACGGTTAGATGCCCTTACAAAGGAAACACGAGAACTGCTTAAAGAAATGCAGGAGACGATGGATCAACAGATGGAATCCCATGAGGAGGAAACACAAAAATCGCTCAGAGAAATGCAGGAGAACGTGGGTCATCAGGAAGAAATCCTGAAAGAGGTAATGCAAAAATACCTTAAAGAAATACAGGAAAATACAAACAAACAAGTGAAGGATCTCAGCAAATCCATCCAGGAACTAAAAAAGGAAGTAGAAACAACTAAGAAATCACAAAGGGAGACAACTTTGGAGATAGAAAACCTTGGGAAGAAATCAGGAGTCATAGATGCAAACATCAACAATAGAATACAAGAGATGGAAGAAAGAATCTCAGGTGCTGAAGATTCCATAGAAAGCATCGACTCAACAGTCAAAGAAAATGCAAAATGCAAAAAACGCGTAACCCAAAACATCCAGGAAATCCAGGACACAATGAGAAGACCAAACCTAAGGATTATAGGTATAGATGAGAGTGAAGATTTGCAACTTAAAGGGCCAGTAAACATCTTCAACAAAATTATGGAGGAAAACTTCCCTAACTTAAAGAGAGAGATGCCGATGAACATACAAGAAGCCTACAGAACTCCAAACAGACTGGACCAGAACAGAAATACCTCCCGTCACATAATAATCAAAACACCGAATGTTCTAAACAAAGAAAGAATACTAAATGCAGTAAGAGAAAAGGGCCAAGTAACATACAAAGGAAGACCTATCCGAATCACATCAGACTTCTCACCAGAGACTATGAAAGCCAGAAGATCCTGGGCAGATCTCATGCAGACACTAAGACAGCACAAATGCCAGCCTAGACTACTATACCCAGCAAAACTCTCAATCACCATAGATGGAGAGACCAAGATATTCCATGATAAAACCAAATTTTCACAATATCTTTCCACAAATCCAGCCCTGCAACGGATAATAGGTGGAAACCTCCAATACAGGGAGAGAAACAACACCCTGGAAAAAATGAGATAATAACCTTCTTGAATCAAACCCAAAAGTAGATAACCACTCAAACATAAAGATAGCGTCAAGAATGGCAGATGGCAATAATCACTATGCCTTAATCTCTCTTAATATCAATGGTCTCAACTCCCCAATTAAAAGACATAGACTAGCAGACTGGATACGTAAACAGGACCCAGCTTTTTGCTGCATGCAGGAAACGCACCTCAGTGTCAAAGACAAACACTACCTCAGAGTAAAAGGCTGGAAAACAATTTTACAAGCAAATGGCCCCAAGAAACGAGGTGGAGTAGCCATCCTAATATCGGATAAAATTGATTTTCAACCCAAAGTCATCAAAAAAGACACAGAAGGACACTACATACTGATCAAGGGAAAAATCCACCATCAAGAACTCTCAATCCTGAATATCTATGCTCCAAATGCAAGGGCACCCTCATTCGTAAAAGAAACTTTACTAAAACTCAAAGCACACATCGCACCGCACACAATAATAGTGGGTGACTTCAACACCCCGCTCTCTGAAATGGATCGTTCAGGAAAGCAGAAACTAAACAGGGACACAGTGAATCTAATTGAAGCCTTGGACCAAATGGAACTAACTGATATATATAGAACATTTCATCCTAGAGCTAAAGAATACACCTTCTTCTCAGCTCCTCATGGTACCTTCTCCAAAATTGACCATATAATTGGTCACAAATCAGACCTCAACAGATACAAGAAGATAGAAATAATCCCATGCCTCCTATCAGATCACTATGGAATAAGGGTGGTCTTCAATGGCAACAAAAACAAAAGAAAACCCACGTACACATGGAGGCTGAACAATGCTCTACTCAATGATAACTTGGTCAAGGTGGAAATAAAGAAAGAAATCAAAGACTTTTTGAAAGTTAATGAAAATGAAGGCACAACATACCCTAACTTATGGGACACAATGAAAGCAGTGCTAAGAGGAAAATTCATAGCCCTGAGTGCCGCCAAAAAGAAACGGGAGACAGCATACACTAACAGCTTAATGGCACACCTGAAAGCCCTGGAACAAAAAGAAGCAAATACACCAAAGAGGAGTAGAAGGCAGGAAATCATCAAACTCAGGGCTGAAATCAATCAAGTAGAAACAAATAAAACCATACAAAGAATCAACAAAACGAGGAGTTGGTTCTTTGAGAAAATCAACAAGATAGATAAGCCCTTAGCCAGACTAACCAGAGAGCACAGAGATAGTATCCAAATTAATAAAATCAGAAACGACAAGGGAGAGATAACAACAGAAACTGAGGAAATTCAAAAAATCATCAGATCCTACTACAAAAACCTGTATTCAACACAACTAGAAAATCTTGAGGAAATGGACAATTTCCTTGACAGATACCAAGTACCAAAATTAAATCAGGATCAAATAGACCATCTAAACCGTCCTATAACCCCTGAAGAAATAGAAGTTGTCATTGGAAGTCTTCCAACCAAAAAAAGCACAGGTCCAGATGGTTTTAGTGCAGAATTCTATCAGACCTTCAAAGAAGACCTAACACCAATACTCTTCAAACTGTTCCACAAAATAGAAACAGAAGGAACACTACCCAACTCGTTCTATGAAGCCACAATTACACTAATACCAAAAGCACACAAAGATCCGACAAAGAAAGAGAATCTCAGGCCAATCTCTCTTATGAATATCGATGCAAAAATACTCAATAAAATTCTTGCCAACCGAATCCAAGAACACATCAAAACGATCATTCACCACGATCAAGTAGGCTTCATCCCAGGGATGCAGGGATGGTTCAATATAAGGAAATCCATCAATGTAATCCACTACATAAACAATCTCAAAGAAAAAAACCACATGGTCATCTCATTAGATGCTGAGAAAGCATTTGACAAAATTCAGCATCCTTTCATGCTAAAGGTCTTGGAAAGATCAGGAATTCAAGGCCCATATCTAAACATAGTAAAAGCAATTTACAGCAAACCAGTAGCCAGCATCAATCTAAACGGAGAGAAACTTGAAGCAATCCCACTAAAATCAGGGACTAGACAAGGCTGCCCTCTCTCTCCATATCTTTTCAATATAGTACTTGAAGTTCTAGCTAGAGCAATTAGACAAGAAAAAGAGGTCAAAGGGATACAAATTGGAAAGGAAGAAGTCAAACTATCACTATTTGCAGACGATATGATAGTATACATAAGCGACCCAAAGAACTCCACCAGAGAACTCCTACAGCTGATAAACGACTTCAGCAAAGTGGCCGGATATAAAATCAACTCAAGCAAGTCAGAAGCCTTCCTATACTCAAAGGATAAGCAGGCTGAGAAAGAAGTAAGAGAAATAATACCCTTTACGATAGCCACAAACCATATTAAGTATCTTGGCGTGACGCTAACCAAACAAGTGAAAGATCTGTATGACAAGAACTTCAAGTCTCTGAAGAAAGAAATTGAAGAAGACCTCGGAAGATGGAAAAATCTGCCATGCTCATGGATTGGCAGGATTAATATAGTAAAAATGAGCATCTTACCAAAAGTAATACACAGATTCAATGCAATCCCCATCAAAATCCCAACTCAATTCTTCATAGAGTTAGAAAGAGCAATTCAAAAATTCATCTGGAATAACAGAAAACCCAGAATAGCTAAAACTATTCTCAAGAGTAAAAGAACCTCTGGGGGAATCAGTATCCCGGACCTCAAGCTGTACTACAGAGCAATAGTGTTAAAAACTGCATGGTATTGGTACAGTAACAGACATGTAGATCAATGGAACAGAATTGAAGACCCAGAAATGAATCCACACTCCTATGGTCACTTGATCTTTGACAAAGGAGCTAAAACCATCCAGTGGAAAAAAGATAGCCTTTTCAACAAATGGTGCTGGCTCAGCTGGAGGTCAACATGCAGAAGAATGCAAATTGACCCATCCTTATCTCCTTGCACTAAGCTCAATTCTAAGTGGATCAAAGATCTCCACATAAAACCAGACACACTGAAACTAATAGAAGGGAAACTAGGGAAGAACCTTGAACATATGGGCACAGGGGAGAATTTCCTGAACAGAACTCCAATAGCTTATACTCTAAGATCAAGAATAGACAAATGGGACCTCATTAAATTACAAAGTTTTTGCAAGGCAAAAGACACTGTCAAAAAGACAAAGCGGCAACCAACTAACTGGGAAATGATCTTTACCAACCTTACATCCGACAGAGGGCTAATATCCAAGATATACAAAGAACTCAAGAAGTTAAACTCCAGAGAGGCAAGTAACCCTATTAAAAAATGGGGTACAGAGCTAAACAAAGAGTTCTCACCTGAAGAATATCTAATGGCTGAGAAGCACCTAAAGAGATGTTCATCATCCTTAGTCATTAGGGAAATGCAAATCAAAACAACCCTGAGATTCCATCTCACACCAGTCAGGATGGCTAAGATCAAAAACACAGGAGACAGCAGTTGTTGGCGAGGATGTGGAGAAAGAGGAACACTCCTCCACTGCTGGTGGAATTGCAGGCTGGTACAACCACTCTGGAAAGCAGTCTGGCGGCTCCTCAGAAAACTGGGCATGACACTTCCGGAGGATCCGGCTATACCACTCCTGGGCATATACCCAGAGACTTTACCTGCATGCAATAAGGACACATGCTCCACTATATTCATAGCAGCCTTATTTATAATAGCCAGAAGCTGGAAAGAACCCAGATGTCCCTCAACGGAGGAATGGATTCAGAAGATGTGGTATATTTACACAATGGAATACTACTCTGCAATTAAAAACAATGAATTCACGAAATTCCTAGGCAAATGGTCAGAACTTGAAAATATCATCCTTAGTGAGGTAACCCAATCACAAAAGATCACACATGGTATGAAGTCACTGATAAGGGGATATTGACCCAGAATCTCAGAATACCCTAGACACAATCAGCATATCAATAGATTTCTAAAAAGATGGAAGGAGAGACCCCTGGTCCTGGAAAGACTGGATGTAGGGGAACGCCAGGACAGAGTAATGAGAGGGGGTTGAACGGAGAAAAGAGGGAGGGAAGGGGGCTTATGGGACTTTCGGGGAGGGAGGAAACGGGAAAGGGGAAGTGATTTGGAATGTAAATTAAAAAAATAAAATAAAATAAAATTAAAAAAAAAAAAAAAAAAAAAAAGAACACTACAGAAAGCTGAGATTTTAGGATCAAGTCAAAATGGCGATATCATAAGATTTAGGTTGGTCTCCAGCGTCTCAATTGCTCATGTCCAAACTGCTGAACAACAGTGATACCAGCCAGTGTATGAATACTATATGAATGCAGCATGGAGAGACAGAACATATAAACCTTCTGTACAATTGTTCTGATTCCTCTATTTAGGGAAAAAATCAAGTTGGACACAATTGAGAGATGGCCAAGTCTCCCCTTCCTGTATCTCAGAACCAACCTGTCATTACCTCTCTTCATAGCTAAACATCCACCATCTTCTTCTTTTTTTTTTTTTTTTTTTGGTTTTTCGAGAAAGGGTTTCTCTGTGTAGCCCTGGCTGTCCTGGAACTCACTCTGTAGACCAGGCTGGCCTAGAACTCAGAAATCCTCCTGCCTCTGCCTCCCAAGTGCTGGGATTAAAGGCATGCGCCACCACCGCCCGGCAAATCTTTATTTTTATTTTTTTGTTCTTGTTTTTGTTTTTTTTCGAGACAGAGTTTCTCTGTGTAGCCTTGGCTGTCCTGGAACTCACTTTGTAGACCAGGCTAGCCTCGAACTCAGAAATCCTCCTGTCTCTGCCTCCCAAGTGCTGGGATTAAAGGCGTGCGCCACCACCGCCAGGCCACCATCTTCTAATATGAACAACTCTGTGCCTGCAGTATAAACACACACATATAAGATTGCTTTCTATGAGGTAAGTTTATTTGAGCAGTATATACATTTCTCTTTGCAAATAAAAGGATACAGTACTGAATATTAAAATTTTGTAGAGAATACTAAACAAGATAATGATCACTGATGCTTATTAAAACACAAACATCTTTTCTTTCTTTTCTCTTAGTTATATTTTTTATTTACATTTCAAATGATTTCCCCTTTCCTGGTTCCCCCTCCCTGAAAGTCCCATAAACCCTCTCCCCTCCCCCTGTGCCCCAATCAACCCCTCCCACTACCCTGTTCTGAAATTCCCCTATACTGCTGCATTAAGCGTTTCCAGTACCAGGGTTCTCTCCTTCCTTTTTCTTGGGTATCATTTGATATGTGAATTGTGTCTTGGGTATTCCAAGCTTCTAGGCTAATATTCACTTATCAGTGAGTGCATACCATGTGTGATTGGGTTATCTCACTTAGGATGATATTTTCCAGTTCCACCAATTTGCCTAAGAATTTCATAAATTCATTGTTCTTAATAGGTGAGTAGTATTCCATTGTGTAAATATACTATATTTTCTGTATCCATTTCTCCATTGAGGGACATCTGGGTTCTTTCCAGCTTCTGCCTATTATAAATAGGGCTTCTATGAACATAATGGAGCATGCTACCATATTACATACTGGGGAATCCTCTGGGTATATGCCCAGGAGTGTTATAGCCAGATCCTCCGGGAGTGTCATGCCCAGTTTTCTGAGGAACCACCAGACTGCTTTCCAGAGCGGTTGTACCAGCTTGCAATCCCACCAGCAGTGGAGGAGTGTTCCTCTTTCTCCACATCCTCACCAACAACTGTTGTCTCCTGTGTTTTTGATCTTAGCCATTCTGACTGGTGTGAGATGGAATCTCAGGGTTGTTTTGATTTGAATTTCCCTGATGACTAAGGATGTTGAACATTTCTTTAGGTGCTTCTCAACCATTAGATATTCTTCAGGTGAGAACTCTTTGCTTAGCTCTGTACCCCATTTTATAATAGGGTTATTTGGCTCTCTGGAGTCTAACTTCTTCAGTTCTTTGTACATATTGGATATTAACACTCTATCAGATGTAGGGTTGGTAAAGATCTTTTCCCAACTTGTTGGTTGCTGTTTTGTCCTATAGACAGTATCCTTTGCCTTACAGAAACTTTGTAATTTTATGAGGTCCCATTTGTCAATTCTTGATCCTAGAGCATAAGCTATTGGTTGTCTGTTCAGGAAATTCTCCCCTGTGCCCATATGTTCAAGGCTCTTCCCTAGTTTCCTTTCTATTAGTTTCAGTGTGTCTGGTTTTATGTGGAGGTCCTTGATACACTTGGACTTGAGCTTAGTACAAGGAGATAAAAATGGATCAATTTGCATTCTTCTGTATGCTAGCCCCAGTTAAACTAGCACCATTTGTTGAAAAGGCTACCTTTTTTCCACTGGATGGTTTTACCTCCTTTGTCAAAGATTAAGTGAACATAGTTGTGTAGTGTCATTTCTGGATCTTCAATTCTGTTCCATTGATCTACATGCCTTTTGCTGTATCAATACCATGCAGTTTTTAACACTATTGCTCTGTAGTACAGCTTGAGGTCATGTATACTGATTCTTCCAGAGGTTCTTTACTGTTGAGAATAGTTTTCACTATCTTGTGTTTTTGTTATTCCAAATGAATTTTTGAATTGCTCTTTCTAACTCTATGAAGAATTGAGTTGGGATTTTGATGGTGACTGCATTGAATCTGTATATTGCTTTTGGCAAGATGGTCATTTTTACTATATTAATCTTGCCTATCCATGAGCATGGAAGATGTTTCCATCTTCTGGGGTCTTCTTCAATTTCTTTTTTCAGAGACTTGAAGTTCTTGTCATACAGATCTTTCACTTCTTTGGTTAGAGTCACACCAAGATACTTTATATAGTTTGTGGCTATTGCGAAGGGTGTCATTTCTCTAATTTCTTTCTCAGCCTGTTTATTCTTTGAGTATAGGAAGGCTTCTGATTTGCTTGAGTTAATTTTATATCTGGCCACTTTGCTGAAGTTGCTTATCAGCTCTAGGAGCTCTCTGGTGGAGTTTTTTGGGGTCGCTTAAGTATGCTATCATACGATTTGCAAATAGTGATAATTTGGCTTCTTCCTTTCCAATTTGTATCCCTTTGACCTCCTTTTATTGTCTAATTGCTATAGCTAGAACTTCAAGTACTATATTGAAAAGATAATGGAGAGAGAGGGTAGCCTTGTCTAGTCCCTGATTTTAGTGGGATTGCTTCTAGTTTTTCTCCATTTAGTTTGATGTTGGCTACTGGTTTGCTGTATATTGCTTTTACTATGTTTAGTTATGCACCCTGAATTCCTGATCTTTCCAAGACCTTTAACATGAAAGGATGCTGAATTTTGCCAAATGCTTTTTCAACATCCAATGAAATGACCATGTGGATTTTTTTTTGAGTTTGTTTATGTAGTGGAATACTTTGATGGATTTCTGTATATTGAACCATCCCTGCATCCCTGGGATGAAGCCTACTTGATGACGGTGAATGAACATTTTGATGTGTTCTTGAATTCAGTTGGCAAGAATTTTATTGAGTATTTTTACATTGATATTCATAAGGGAAATTGGTTTGAAGTTCTCTTTCTTTATTGGATCTTTGTGTGGTTTTGGCATCAGCGAAATTGTGGCTTCATAGAAGGAGTTGATTAGTGTTCCTTCTGTTTTTATTTTGTGGAATAGTTTGAAGAGTAATAGTGTTAGGTCTTCTCTGAAGGTCTGATAGAATTCTGCACTAAAACCATCTGGTCCTGTGCTTTTTTTGGTTGGGAGACTGTCAATGATGACTTCTATTTCTTTAGGGATTATGGGACAGTTTAGATGGTCTATGTGATCCTGATTTAATTTTGGTATTTGGTATCACTCTTGGAAATTGTCCATTTCATCCAAATTTTCCAGTTGTGTTGAGTATAGGCTTTTGTAGTAAGAGCTGATGATTTTTTGAATTTCCTCAGTTTCTGTAGTTATTTCTCCCTTTACATTTCTGATTTTGTTAATTTGGGTAATGTCTCTGTACCCTCTGGTTAGTCTACCTAATGGTTTATCTGTCATGTTGATTTTCTCAAAGAACCAGCTCCTAGTTTTGTTGATTCTTTGTATAGTTCTTTTTGTTTCTACTTGGTTGATTTCAGCCCTGAGTTTGAAGATTTCCAGCCTTCTCCTCCCCTTGGGTATATTAGCTTCTTTTTGTTCTAAAGCTTTCAGGTGTGCTGTTAAGCTTCTAGTGTATGCTCTCTCCAACTTCTTTTTGGAGGCACTCAGAGCTTTGAATTTTCCTATTAGGCCTGCTGTCATTGTGTCCCATAAATTTGTGCATGTTTTGCCTTCATTTTCATTAATTTCTAAAAAGTCTTTGATTTCTTTTTTTTTAACATTCTGCCAAATTTCAGGTTTATTAGCACCACACTCTCAACAACTTCATCATCATCATCATCATCATCATCATCATCATCATCATCATCATCATCTGTGACTTTGCCTCACCTTCCTTACCTATTTACGGCTTTATCCTCACTTAAAGTCTCCTTGTATGATACACATGGGTCAAGTATTCTTTTTTTTATTTTTTTCTTTTATTTTATTTTTTATATTTTTTTATTTACATTCCAAATGATTTCCCCTTTCCCATTTCCTCCCTCCCTAAAAGTCTCATAAGTCCCCTTCCCTCCCCTTGTTCCCCATTCAACTCCCTCTCACTTCTCTGTCCTGGAATTACCCTATATTCAGTCTTTCCAGGACCAGGGGTCTCTCCTTCCATCTTCTTGGACATCTATTGATATGTGAATTGTGTCTTGGGTATTCTGAGTTTCTGGGTTAATATCCCCTTATCAGTGACTGCATACATTGTGTGTTCTTTTGTGATTAGGTTACCTCACTAAGGATAATATTTTCCAGTTCTGACCATTTTCCTAAGAATTTTGTGAATTCATTGTTTTTAATTGCAGAGTAGTATTCCATTGTGTAAATATACCACATCTTCTGAATCCATTCCTCCGTTGAGGGACATCTGGGTTCTTTCCAGCTTCTGGCTATTATAAATAAGGCTGCTATGAACATAGTGGAGCATGTGTCCTTATTGCATGCAGGGGAAGCCTCTGGGTATATGCCCAGGAGTGGTATAACAGGATCCTCTGGGAGTGTCATGCCCAGTTTTCTGAGGAACCACCAGATTGCTTTACAGAGTGGTTATACCAGCTCGCAATCCTACCAGCAATAGAGGAGTGTTCCTCTTTCTCCACATCCTCGCCAACAACTGCTGTCTCCTGTGTTTTTGATCTTAGCCATTCTGACTGGTGTGAGATGGAATCTCAGGGTTGTTTTGATTTGCATTTCCCTAATGACTAAGGATGATGAACATCTCTTTAGGTGCTTCTCAGCCATTAGATATTCTTCAGGTGAGAACTCTTTGTTTAGCTCTGTACCTCAATTTTTTAATAGGGTTTTTTGGCTCTCTGGAGTCTAACTTCTTGAGTTCTTTGTTATATTGGATATTAACCCTCTGTCAGATGTAGGGTTGGAAAAGATCTTTTCCCAGTTTGTTGGTTGCAGCTTTGTCCTTTTGACAGTGTCCTTTGCCTTACAGAAACAGATCCAGATGGTTTTAGTGCAGAATTCTATCAGACCTAACACCAATACTCTTCAAACTATTCCACAAAATAGAAACAGAAGGGACACTACACTACTCCTTCTATGAAGCCACTATTATGCTGATACCAAAACCACACAAAGCTCCAACAAAGAAAGAGAATCTCAGGCCAATTTCTCTTATGAGTATTGATGCAAAAATACTCAATAAAATTCTTGCTAACCGAATCCAAGAACACATCAAAACGATCATTCACCACGATCAAGTAGGCTTCATCCCAGGGATACAGGGATGGTTCAATATAAGGAAGTCCATCAATGTAATCCACTACACAAATAATCTCAAAGAAAAAAAAACACATGGTCATTTCATTAGATGCTGAAAAAGCATTTGACAAAATTCAGCATCCGTTCATGTTAAAGGTCTTGGAAAGATCAGGAATTCGAGGCCCATATCTAAACATAGTCAAAGCAATTTACAGCAAACCGGTAGCCAACATCAATCTAAATGGAGAGAAACTTGAAGCAATGCCACTAAAATCAGGGACTAGACAAATCTGCCCTCTCTCTCTCTCCATATCTTTTCAATATAGTACTTGAAGTTCTAGCTAGAGCAATTAGACAACAAAAGGAGGTCAAAGTGATACGAATTAGAAAGGAAGAAGTCTTTAATTTCTTTTCTTATTTCTTCCTTGACCAAGGTATCATTAATTAGAGCATTGTTCAACTTTTATGTATATGTGTTTTTTGTTATTTTTGTTGCTAGTGAAGACCACCCTTACTCTACAGTGATCTGATAGAAGGCATGGTATTAGTTGGATCTTCTTATATCTCTTGAGGTCTGTTTTATTACCAATTATATGGTCAGTTTTGGAGAAGGCACCATGAGGTGGTGAGAAGAATGTATATTATTTTGATTTAGGATGAAATGTTCTACAGATAGCTATTAAATCCCTTTGGTCCAAAACTTCTGTTAATTTCACTGTGTCTCTGTTTAGTTTGTGTTTCCCTGATCTGTCCATTTAGAAGAGTGGGGTGTTGAAATCACCCACTATTATTGTGTGAGGTGGAATGTGTGCTTTAAGCTTTAATAAAGTTTCTTTACAAATGAAAGTGTCCTTGTATTTGGAGCATAGATGTTCAGAATTGAGAATTCTTCTTGATAGATTTTTCTTTGATGAGTATAAAGTGTCCTTCCGTGTCTTTTTTGATGACTTTTGGTTTAAAGTCTATTTTATTGGATAGTAGAATGACTGCTCCAGCTTGGTTCCTGGGACCATATGCTTGGAAAACTGTTTTTCAGCCTTTTACTCTGAGGTAGCATTTGTCTTTGACACTGAGAAGAGTTTCCTGTATGTAGCAAAATGTTGGGTCCTGTTTATGTATGTAGTCAGTTAGTCTGCGTATTTTTTTGGGGGGAATTGAGTCCATTGATATTAAGAGATATTAAGGAATAGTGATTGTTGCTTTTTGCTCTTTTGGATGTAATTTTTATATTTGTGAGGTTATCTTCTTTTGGGTTTGTTGAAAGAAGATTTCTTGCTTTTTCTACAGTGTAGTTTCCCTCCTTTTGTTGGTGTTTTCCATTCATTATCCTTTGAAGGGCTGGATTTGTGGAAAGATACTGTGTAATTTTGTTTTGGTCATGGAATACCTTGGTTTCTCCATCTATGGTAATTGAGAGATTTGCTGGATATAGCAGTCTGGGTTGGCATTTGTGTTCCCTTAGGGTCTGTATGAAATCTGCCCAGGCTCTTCTGGCTTTCATAGTCTCTTGTGAGAAGTCTGGTGTAATTCTGATAGGTCTACCTTTATATGTTAATTGACCTTTTTCCCTTACTGCTTTTAATATTTTTCTTTGTTTAGTACATTTTGCATTTTAGTTATTATCTGACGGGAGGAATTTCTTTTCCGGTCAATTCTATTTGGAGTTCTGTAGGCTTCTTTTATGTTCATGGGCATCTCTTTCTTTACGTTAGGGAAGTTTTCTTCTAAAATTTTGTTGAAGACATTTACTGGGCCTTTAAGTTGGAAGTCTTCACTCTCTTCTATACCTATAATCCTTAGGTTTGCTCTCCTCATTTTGTCCTGGATTTTCTGGATGTTTTGGGCCAGGAGATTTTTGCAATTTTGCATTTTCTTTGACTGTTGTGCCAATGCTTTCTATGGTATCTTCTGCATCTGAGATTCTATCTTCTATCTCTTATATTCTGTTGTTGATGCTTGAATCCATGACTCCTGACTTCTTTCCTTGGTTTTCTATGTCCAAAGTTGTTTCTCTTTTTGATTTCTTTATTGTTTCTACCTAAATTTTTAGATCCTGGATGGTTTTGTTGAATTCCTTCACCTGTTTTGTTGTGTTTTCCTGTAGTTCTTTAAGGGCTTCTCCCTGTTTACTTGCGCTCTCCTATATTTCTTTAAGGGAGTTATTTATGTCCTTCTTGAAGCCTTCTGTCAGCATCATGAGCTGTGATTTTAAATTCAAATCTTGCTTTTCTGGTGCGTTGGGTTATCCAGGACTTGCTGTTGTGGGAGAATTGTGTTTGGATGGTGCCATATTGCCTTGATTTCTGTTGGTAACGTTCCTATGTTTGCCTTTTGCCTTCTGTTTTTCTCTGGTGTTGGTTGGTCCTGCTGTCACTGGCTAGTGCTTTTCCCTCCTGTATGCCTTCAAGCATACCTCAGCACCCCTGGGTGACTGTTTTTCCCCTGGCACAGAGTGCTGTGGGGCTGCCAAGCTCCTGGGTGCAGGTGGGGCCCTGGTGGACTGAGTCCCGAGTGATCTCTCTGCTTTCCTGACTGTACCAGCCCATTCAGTCACAGGAGTGAAGATGGTGGCCTCACCTCTAACCTTGGGACTCCCTGCAAAGCAGCTGAACCCTAAGCAGGAATGGTGCTCAGAGAGTTGTGGCGGTGCTGCCCATCTCCTGGCGGGCTGTGTCCCAAGAGATGTTAAACTCATATGTTCCCTGCATACCTGACTGCACCTCTCTGCTCAGTCACAGGAGCAAAGATGGCAGCCTCACCTCTAAATATGGGGCTCCCTCTAACTGTAGGACTCCCTGCAGAGCAGATGTTCCCCTAGCAGGATAGGTGCACAGAAGGCTGTGTCACTGCCTAGCTCCTGAGTGCAGGTGGGGCCTTGGCAGTCCGAGTCCCAACTGATCTTACATTCGGGTGTTCTCTGCTTTCCTGGCTATAACAACCTGCTCACTTCCAGGAGTGAAGATGGCGGTTTCACCTCTAACAGTGGGACTCTCTGTAGAGCAGATGTTCCCCTAGCAGGATAGGTGCACAGATGGCTGTGTTGGCGCTGCCCGGCTCCTGGGTGCAGGTGAGGCCCTGGTGGGGTGTGTCCCAAGTGATCTTACAATCTGATGTACCCTGCGTACCTCACATCTTTTCATTCAAAAGATGCAAGTGGTCATTATGAAAGGTTATGTTTAAAACTAATTGTTTTAACTATTTCTGTAAATAATACCTATCCTATTATTTGACATTCACTTTTGCATTTTTACATAGCCAGGGTTTATTTTTTCTCTTACCACAGCCTTAAATACATACATATATACAAATACATAATTGAAATTGTGACATAATATCACACACTGTAAGTGTGAACTCACTGTCACATTTGGCCTCACAAGCATTTGATTTGAGAAAAAAAGATCATTGAAATTTTCTTACATGTTTTTATACTTGGATGATGATAACACAAATATAACCAATCTGTCTCTGTGTGTGTCTGTGGTAAGATTTGGTGTTGTTTGTTGGTATTTTTCAATGTCAAAGAAAGGGGAAAGTATGGTTTAAGTTACTAGGAATTTTGGTGCTTGTTTGAATGAATGCAGTGAGTTATGTAGAAAGAGTAAGCTGCTATAATAGAGGAAAAATATACCATCTGTCCTGAGACTGAGAAAGCAAATATTTGCCACCAAAGGAAGCACAAAATGAAGTTATGAAAACAGCTGTAAAGGATAAAATAAAGTCACTCTTAGCTTCTTGTAGATATCACTGTTTAGCCAACTTGTGCGATGAGGACAGAGCAGTGATGTGTGAATTCATATTGCATATTGCACCATTGCATGTCTGTAGACTTAGACAGGGGTATTTCAGAAGCAGTATTTTGTCATATGGCATTTAATAACACAGTATCTTTAAGTTAGTTTAAATTTATACCTATCTCCTAGGATTTAAAAGAACCTTGTGTATGATTTCAACATGCCAATTACTGTTCACACTACAAATAACATTTCTAACACTTTTGAGAAAAAAATTTATACATATATACATAAATACATACTTTGTTGAACAGGTAACAGATGAGTAACTATGTACATATGTACATATGCTAGTAGAATAGAATTGAAAACCCTAAGAAATGAAAACCCTAAGAAAACCAGAGCAACTGTGATGACATTATAAACAGCTCAAGATCAGATCAAACAGAGAAAGGAAATCTACTCTTAATCTTTTCAAATATAATTTGTCCCAACATTTCAAAAGGGAGTTTTATGGAAAAAAAAGTATGTATGTATCTTGGTCAAACTAAAACTGTCAGTTTAGATATTTTATGTGGTTTTCTTTTTCATAAAACCTTATACTCCCTTTTGAAAATGTAGAGGAAAATTTATGTTCCACAAGATTCAATGTGTATGAAGTATACTGTGCCACTTGCTTGGGTAATAGGAGTGTTAACTATAAACATTATATTTTATAAATGCTCAGTTAGGTATGCTTTTATATTCATGCATTTCTACATGTTAATTTGTGTCTAAATATTATAGAAAGCCTGACTTTCACAACTTTTCAATATACTCAACAAAATTTGTCAATTAGGAATTAATTTGCTTCTTCTTTTTAAAAGCTTTTTGCCATTATATTATCTATCCTATTAACCTGTTTCTCTAAAAATGTGTTAATGGGGGTAAAGCAATCTATGATTGCTTACCTTCATTATTAATGGAAATATAACAGTTTTCTCATCATAACCTAGAATACTTATCTGACTTTATGTAACACATGTATATTTCATGTTTGTTTATGTGTGTACCCAGCTACCACGTGAAGTACCAATTTCACCCCTGTAGAGGAACTCATAAATGAAATGTTAATTTATTTAAATGTATTCTAATGTGTTTAAAGACACTATCATTGTTTTTCTTCTATGATTTAATGCAATGAGACTTACTAACAGATTATCTCTATCAAATCATCTTGTTTCCTTGCTGAGAATCATGTGTAGTGGAAGTAGTATTAGATAAATAAAATAGGCTAAATTTTCTATTTTGTTTATCAGGTTTTGATAACAATCTTATGTCTAATTATTAAGCAGTATTCAAAGGTTGCCTTTATTTGTATATGATCTATAACATTATAATTATTACAGAAATTGCACCATCTTTGAAGACTTGGGTAGATTCACCCACGTTTGTAGAGACCTTTTGAAAAGAAGGCAATAAGATAATAGTTTTGAAGTTCAGTCATCACTCCCCATTTTTTTAATTTTTTCTGAACTTAGAAATCTTTGTAAATAGATGGCCAATAGAAAGATTTTATGTCAAGAGTGTTTTATTTTATTAAAGATAGGATTCTTTCATCTAACTCCATTTAATTATGGTCACCATTCTTATTTTGGAAACCTACAGCATACCTGTCATTCATAACTAAATTTCTGTGTACTTTGACAAACAGCTCCCCACTTACTTGCATGTTCTTAACCATTTCTCTTTTACTTCTCCTGGAAACACTTATTTTGTTATCAAGATATATGTAATTTTTCATCTTGTGTCCATTTTCTTTCTCAGACTTTCATTTTACATATGACCTCGAGCTCCAGTACTGCAATGGAGACAGAATTTAATTCTTCATTTAGATGTGAAGTTTCCTTACAATTTTCTTTCTGTTTAGTTAAATGTCTCTTTTGCTACATAGTGATTAGTCAGAAAATTTATTTGCCATATTTTTATCTTGTACATTATAACCAAAAATGTTTGCCAAATGTAAACTGGAAACAAAAGAAATTAAATGACTGCTTTTTAATAAGTCTACCTAATGCTTTAAGAAAACCATGGTATAGAACGCATTAAATATTCAATATATATTCAAAGGGGATATTGCCAGTATGTTTTCTGTAGACTATGGAAAATTGTTAATATTGTTGTCTTTGTTTGTGGTATGAATAAACAGGTTTTGATATTTTAGGATTTATACTGCTCTGTCTCATGGTTCTTTGTGTACTTTGTTCCCTCACCCTCCATGTAAAGCTGTCAGTGATCACATTACACTACTGAAAATGTAACCACCTTTCAGTTGTTCCCTCCCTGCTTCTAATCTTCTTTGAAGCAACAGCAGAAAATTAGTTTGGCTGAAAGTAAGAGCTTGCTTGCATGTTAGATTAAGTGGAGGGGCCACTGATTCTGAAAACAACTGGGAGCTTTATTTATGAAAGGAAGTCTGCAAACCCATTTTTAATTGATCTTTACTTGATAACATTTACATTTAAAACTTGTCTTCAGTTGCCAAGTTTAGTAGTGAATCAAGACATTCCTGTAAATGAAGCTTAGGTAGAGAGAAACCCTGATGATTCACGTACTGTGTCCTCTTCATCATTCTCCTCGTCGTTCCTTGGAAAACGGCTGACTATGTGAAAATTTAACTAACCCAATCTACAGCACATGAATTAAAATGGATATGACAGTTCATATGTCAGAAAACAAACTTACTCTCATTACTTCCTGCATTTTTCTCCTTATATCCCACAACTAACTAATGACCAAAGTTTTCTTTTCTACTTTATCTCCTGAAGAACTGCCAACATTTCTGACTTCACTCCTGTCTTTTCTGGCATGCTGAAGAATCTCACTTTCTTAATTTGCAATTCAATATCTAACAATAGTTCTATACATTTCAAATATATATTTGAATATATATTTGTATATATTTGAATATATAAAATATATAAATTTATAAATATATAGAATATATATATTCTAAAATTGAATTCCAGTCAGTAAATATACATAATGTTCATGACAGGTGAAAAATTTGAAAGTCTAAGACAGAAAGAATTGATACTCAAATCTTTTGACTTCCGAATAAGCTATCATATATTATAAAGCTATTTGTTGGCTAGTGAAGGGAAAATGAAATTAATGTTCAAAGAGAAATCTTGTCCTAGGCTTCAATTTACTTCTAAATATAAAATGGAAATTGCAAAAAAATTGTAACTGTACTAGCAGAAATAAAGGGACAGTTTTGGATACCTCAGGTTGGCTATTAGTATTGAAACAATGGTCTCCAAGAAACTGGAATCTCCTGTTAGCAGAGGTAAAAGATAGAAGCCTGCTGCCACTGATAATGTGGGATTTGTCTCCTAGGAAGAGATTTCACAGGATTCAGATAATTTGTCATGTCGCGTTCAGTAGAACTAATGCTGAGAGCATGATATATCACTGATGGATGGGACCACACATTGATCAGGACCATTTTGTTATGCTCATTACTTACTTCCTTTTAAACAAAATCTCATGCCAGTAACACAGATGATGGACTTGAGCTAGAGAGTCAGAGCCACTGGACAGTTATATTTATTACTCTTCCTCCTGTGGACACCTTGAATGAATCAACTTTCTCTGCCTTTCTGAGAGAGAAGGGAGAGCAACGATGAGAAGGGGGAGGGGAGAGGGACGGAGGAAAAAAAAAAGAGAGATTTCATGGGTTTAAAAAGAGAAAACTAAATACAGAGGAATGAAGGACTGTCTTAGATTTTCAGAGATGCTCTTTAAACCTCTGGTTAATGTGTATGTGAGGAAGCTGCTTAAGGCCAAGGAAAGAACACCTGGGAAGTAAGTACCAGTTTCCAGAATTCACTTAGGGGCCATATGAAATTTGTGTTCTCACCAACTGGCTCAAATGAAGCTTGGATCAAGGCCTAGAACAACACATCTCATTGGTGTGCTCCACATAGATTAAGGAATATCTGGTCTCAGAGAAGAATATGTAAAAACAAGTTCTGAATGGATGTAATTATTTCTGTATCACTTATTTACATCCTAGAACAAAATTTAAGAGTGATGGATATCCCTAGGAAGGTAAGATGAAATAGTTATGGATGATTGAGTTGGGAGGGGCAGTCTAGAATGTGAGGATCAAATGGGGAAGGAGGTAAAAGAGCAGCGAGGGAGAGAATATGGGAAGGGAAAGCTAAAACTAAGGATCAAGGGGTTTCGCGGAGACCAAATACTGTAGAAGCTTCCTAAAACATATACATGTGTGAAGCTAATCTAAATGAAATCACAAAATATCAGGTGGGAAATGGAGTTCCCATTAGACTTCTCTTGTCACCAAATGGAATTTCCGGTACTGGGAATAGTTTACATCTAACTGATATGTTAGCCACTTTATTGTCATATTTCCTATAAACACCATGTATGAAGTCAAGCAAAGAAATATGACAGTTAAAGAAAAGACACAGGCATAGATGGCATGGTTAGTTGAACTAACAATGAGAAATCAAACATGATATATTTATGTTTTTGAAAATTGAACAAAATGTGAAAGAAGCCAAAAGATAACTGAACTTCCTAGAGAGGAGGAGAGAGAAGAGGGGAGGGGAGGGGAGGGGAGGAGAGGAGAGAAATGATAAGACATTTCAGAAAATGACATATGAAGAGACATACACCTCCAATTTCCTGCAATTTTCACAGCCCCTCATTAAATATCTTGCTATGGAACTCAACATGAGGAAGGGATAAGACCTCAGGGAAAGAATGAAGCAGAGGCAAAACAAGAGAAGCAACTGTGGTCAATTGACTGGAAAGAATTGTAAGCATCACCTAGGTGAGTGTGAAATGGACAAATTATGCCTGAGGTGAACGCTGATGTCCTGTCAACAGTGTGTATCAGATCTCAGATCTCACTGTCTATTCGTATCATCTGAGACTCATCATTAGATCAGGAGCCAACCTCACACATTTTCCATAGCTCTTCTCCCTACACTCATTTATCCCCTTGGCAATAATTATCCAGTTAATCCCCTAAGCTTTTTGTTTCTTAGGATCTGTGCTTTCTTCTTCAGTGTATGTCTGGGAAAAGTCTGCAGAGCTGAAACTTGTTCACTCAAGAATTTACTAAGGACAGAATTCTTGAAAAATTAACACAAAAATTTATAGACAAGGAAAAAAAAGACTTGTAACAGTCAAGACTTACATGTTGACTTAACTTTTGGTTGTATGCTTTCCATAAATTCACATTTTTATGAAGATGTTTTGCAATAACTATAGCATATTCTATTTGTGCCACTTACATTACATATATATGCACACACATTAAATAATGAAAAGGTACTTATACACACATTAGATGATGAAAAAGGTGCTTATAAGTTTGCATTAAGGACTGCATTGTATCATGTAGTATATATCATTGTCTTCAACATAAGATGATTTTAATATGTTTGATGAAACAATTTTGGTAAAGGCTTAGAAATTATCATAGATTAATAACAACAACAGAATCAGGAATTCTAATGTTATCACCAACATGTGCTTTCAAGTAACTATAGAAGGTTACCAGGATGTATTTGTGCATTTAGGTGTGTGTGTGTGTGTGTGTGTGTGTGTGTGATTGTGTCTACGTCTGTGTGTCTATGTGTGTTTTTGTGTCTACTTGAGTGTGTATATAACATATTTTGGAAAGAGGCTACAACATTTGAAAGAAAGCATGAAGATGTAAGTGGCAGTGTTAGAAGAGAGGAAAGCAAGGGGAAAATATGTAATTATAATATCAGAAAGTTAAAAATAAAACAAGATTTTCACAGCCTATCAACTATTAAATACAGCAATGTGTGATCTGTCTATCCCATTAAATTTTATTCCAAAGGTCATTTCTTAACCCAGTTGTATCAAATCTTCCTCTTCCTATTTTCCACTACAGCTAAGCTGACTTTCCATATGTTCTGTTGTTTAATTTCGTTAAATCAAATGACAATACTTAATGTGATTTTAAAAATCTGTATCCATAGATGCTGGGAATTTTACATGGTAATAATCCAAGAAGTACATGGATGTTTGAGATGGTAATGTACACACCTGGGTGGACAATTCAAGCTTTGTCTACATAGTTTCATTCCTCACTGTTATCTGTGAGCATGATGACATCATCTATATGTAAATGGCTTATTTGCTTGGAGGCAGTCTGAGTACTTTTAAATCATTTGCTTGAATATTTTTCCTCCAATCCTACTTTACAATATTTATTCCCAGAACTTGGAAGCAAATTCCGATTTGTGTGATCAGAGATCACCTTATGATCCACTGCAATACAGGAATCCCTAAAAAGCCAATAAATGCAGATGAATTAAAGATCTTTCTCTTATCAAATTGAAAATACGGTAGGCAAACAGCTGAAGAGAAAATATCCTCAAAGACATGATTTAGCAAAGTTTATATTCAGAAGTCAAAAGGTACTATACCCTACACCCATTAATTATGCTAAAATTGAAATTGAGAGATTCATACTTTATGTTCCCCAAAGCAATTTTGTGTGTATGTGTGTGTGTGTGTGTGTGTGTGTCTGTCGGTCTGTCTGTGTGTCTCTGTCTCTCTCTCTCTGTCTCTCTCTCTGTCTCTGTCTCTGTCTCTCTCTCTCTCTCTCTCTCTCTCTCTCCTTACCTCCTTTCCTCTACATCCCTCCCTCCTTCCCTCTCCCTCTCCTCTCTCTCTTTCTCTCTCTCTGACTTTGATCCTATCTCTGCCTCTCTTATGAAGTGTGGTCACAACATAAAAGAATATGACCCCAAGGAAACATACAGGAGGAGTCTGAGTGAGACTCAAATTCAGGCCACATATTCAGGAACCAATATATCAGTAGACATGAGAAAATGACAATTCCAAGTGCTGGTAAAGTAGCACATATAAAATCAAGAAACTCTTGGAAAAGAGTTTAAATCCAAAACTAGACAATAAATTACAAGCATGTCAATGTAACATTCCATTGTGCAAGGAATAAAGGAAGCAGTCTGCAGTATAAGAATATGTCTGACCCTGGCATGTACTCGTTTGCATCTCTGCATATTTACTAATGTTACCCTCTCCTCCTTCCCTCACTGCCATAATTCAAGATCAAAGAGTAAATTGTACTGTCTTCAGACTGAAAAATTCCTGTATTGTATTCCTTGAAAGGTTCCTTGAAAGGTTCAGAACATAATTGTGTTAAGTCTTATTTCCATTCTGATGCCATTTCAAAATTGGAAGCTTGGCGTTATTGGAATGGTTTGGGTATTTTTGCTTTTCTAATGTTTTTTGTCCATAACTCTAACTTCCATTTACTGAAATCTTGCTGTTGAACTTAACATAGCCAATGGCTTCTGAATGAACTGCTGATCAGCAGTCTAGCAGGGGTCTGCAAGCAGTCCCTAGTTTTTATCTTTCCAAATTAAGGTTGCTTTACTATGGTAATATGAATATGCTTGCCCAAGGAGAGGCACTATTTGGAGGTGTGGTCTTGTTGGAGGAACTGTGTCACTGTGGGGGTATGCTTTAAGACCCTCATCCTAACCACATGGAAACCAGTGTTCTGCTAACTGCCTTCTGAACAAGAGGGTGGAACTCTCAGCTCCTCCTGCATCATGCCTGCCTTGATGTTGCCATGCTCCTCCTGTTTTGATGAGAATGAACTGAACCTCTGAACATATAAGCCAGTTAAATGTCATCTTCAGCACTTGGGAGGCAGAGAAGGTGAGTTTGAGGCCAGCCTGGTCTACTGAGTGAAGTCCAGGACAGCTAGGGCTATACAGAGAAACCCTGTCTCAAAAAACCAAAAACCAAAAAAAAAAAAAAAGAGTTGCTTTGGTCATGGTTTCTGTTCTCAGCAGTAAAAGCCTAACTAAGACACTACTCAATTTTGGTTGAAAACCACACTCATTTGTGATTCTTCTTCATTGTGAGCTCTGCTTGGCAACCTTTCATAGTGCCTTGAGTCAGAACGAATCCCTTGCTGATATGGTGGCAGTGGTTGAATGTGTGGTGTGATGGTGGAGCCAAGAGGATTATAAGAACTCTGGGAACAGCAATGGGATGGAGTTCTTGTTGTATACTGACAGCAAGATACTAGAGACCCGAGAATATGGACAAAAATGGCAAGAGAGATGCAGTCTGCAACATAGGACTCAAACTGAGATTAGAGTACAGAATGCACAAGGATTTTGTATTTTTAGCAGCTTGAGAACACATATTATAGGTTCGTAATTATAAAAAGGAGTAAGCATGTCAATCTTTCTGGTTTTCCAAAAGTTGAGTAAAGTATCTTAAGAATTTTTAAATAAATATTAATATAAACGTGGAACTGGAGAGATGGCTCAGTCATAAAGTACATGTGCTACATTTCCAGAGGTCCCAGGATTGGGTTTTTAGCTGGTAACTGTCTCTAACACCAGTGCTAGGGGATCCAACACCATCTTCAATCTCTGGGAACATATCAACATGGTGATGAACAATGTACATGAAAAATCTGCTTTGTGGTATTATCATGTCTAAATAATTGGACCAGTGATTCTCAACCTATAAGCTTCAACTCCTTTGGGGGTGGCACATATCTGACATACTGCTATCAGATATTTACATTACAATTCATTACAGTAGCAAAATTGTGGTTATGAAGTAGCAATGAAATAATTTTAAGGTTGCAAGCCACCACACCATAAGGAATTGTATTAAAGTGTCTCAGCATTGGGAAGGCTGAAAACCACTGAGTTAGACTTAAGAAGACTCCCCATGGAATGAGCCCTGAGAAGAAGATAAGTCAGTGATAGTCTATAACACTGATGCAATGCCCTGGATTCTATCTCTGACAACACATCCTGAGATGATTTAAGGCAATAGTACTTAGTATCCAAACAAAACTCCCTTTGCTTTGTATGAGGTGTGATTTAATTTCTGCATTAACACAGCATCCAGAACATAGCAGGGAGTGTATTTGGGAAAGGGATGAGCTTCTCCATAAGATGCTATGCTTATATATTCACAAGAAGATTAGAAATAGATAGCTAACCGAGTTTGTCTAGATATGCAATGTAAGTTATCAAATTACTAAACACCTAAGTGCTACAAAACAGAGAAATAACTGAAAAAATTACGGTATATTTTCTGATTTTCTATGCTTATCAGTTTTAGATGGTAACTTATCTATATAATCTGACATGTCCACACTGTTATTATATAACATAGCACTGTTATACAGTACCTGAAAAAGAAAATTATTCAATCTTACTATATAATTATCCTATTTATAGAGCAGTTTGAAAATTTTAAATTATTTAACAGTAATTTCCCACAATTAAGGGATTAATTATATGGAAATAGCATGCATATCTATTTTATACTTGATATTTATTGACTATTGTCCATCATTTTTAAGAGAATTAATATGTGTTTTAGAATGTATTTGTATGTAATTAAAATACTCATAGACCATAAAATTGAACAATTCTTTTTTATAGCATGGCTAATTGAATTAATGAAAATACTGCCCATTACAGTTAAAATCCAGGGTTAATATAGAACTTTTATGGTTTCAAATTCAAAACAAAGAAATATAATTTGAAGCTCACTGATGCACTAAAGAATCAGAGCTAGACAAACATACAGGAGGTAGAGAAGGAAACAGGAGGTAGAGAAGGAAACAGGAGGTAGAGAAGCACACTGGAGGTAGAGAAGCACACAGGAGGTAGAGAAGCATACAGGAGGTAGAGAAGCACACAGGAGGTAGAGAAGCACACAGGAGGTAGAGAAGCATACAGGAGGTAGAGAAGCAAACAGGAGGTAGAGAAGCACACAGGAGTTAGAGAATCCTACACAGGAGCTGGACAATGAGAAGGTGAACATTGTTGAATCTGAATCTAGCAAGGACTCAGAAAGAGATCTTCAAAGTGAGTATGGGAGACTTCTTTATATTCACTCTTATTGCAGCACAGTTGGTTCAAGTGACATTTGCTAAATTTACCTGCATATTACAATGCATTTTAACTAGTTGATGTTCACACAGCATGTGTACAGTCAGAATGGAAACTGTCAATTTACCAGAACCATTTTTTGTGTCCTTCTCTAGCCCATGCCCTCCCACAATGCCTGATTCATGGGGAACCCAATATGTGTGCTTTCTATTCTCTAGGCTTCCATGTGCAAAGGGCACATGTTAAGTAATTTTTTGAGTATGGTTTATTTCCTTTAACATAATTCTTTTTGATGCATTCTTTCTTTTACATCAGTAAATTCTTTTCTTTTTTACTTGTATGATTATATAGCATTTCCTTATATTGATGTCCTACAATGAATATCATTATTAGCTTAGTAGTAAGTTATTGTTAATTTTATTTTCGAACATAAATACTAATACACATTTTGCATATGACTTCATCTTGCTGTACATCAGTAAGCTTCCGATATTGGAACTACAATATCTGAGAGTAAGCACAAGAATGAGTTTATGAGATACAACTTGATTCTATTTTCTCCCTGGGGCTCTCACTAATTTACATTCCCATCTGAAAAGTAGAGAGGATAACTTTCTTCATATTGTAGGTATTTTACTCTAATGTTTATCTTACTTTGAGTTGCCAATAGATAAGACACCACATGTGTATTTAATTTGCACTCCTTTAATGATTAATGATGTTAATTATCCTATTATTTTCCATGTTTCCTGGTAGTTTCTCTTCCAATATTTTGCATTTTTGGAAAGCTTTAATTTCCTTAGATCACAGAAATTCTGTATTTGGTCTGTTTACAGGTCCCTTAGCATATAGGCAATTATAAATATTTTTCTCATTCTGTTGGCTATAGAATTTAACTTTCTTTTTTAATATTTATTAAAAGGAAAAATCCTTAAAATTAGGAAGTTTAATTTGGGGTTCCAGGGAGATGACTCAGCAGGTAAGAACAGTTATTGATCTTGCAGAAGACTTGGAACATCCCAGCACACACAGTGACTCACATCCACCCATAACCACAGATATAGAAGATCAGACACATGCTTTTGAACACTGCTCACACCAGGAATGAATGAAATATATTCAAGAAAAGCATAATGCAAACAAAACAAAGTAAATACATCTTTAAAAATAAATTTTTAATTTTTATTGCTTCTTTGACTTATCATTCTTCTTGACTTTGCTCAACCTAGTTTAACTACTTTCTTACAGAATTTTTTAGAATATTTTTTTAAAATTCTTTCATTTGATGTGTTCAAGTCAAGGCTGTGATTGAGTCCACATGAACATCCACATTTAGCATCTGTTGATCTTCTGTCCTCACTGGACAACAGTTATTACAATGCACCATTTGATTTCCTGTGTGGAACTGTGCTCCCACCATCATTTCCACTGTATGCCTCTCTTCATATCTCCATCACCCTATACCAATTATAACCCCGTAGCTTTAACCATCTCTCAAATTCTAACAGTGTAAGCCCTCCACATTTGTTCTTCTTAACATTCGTTTCCATAGTCTTGGGTCTTTGCATTTCCATGTAAGTTTTAATGTCAGCTCCTGAATTTCTACAAAATTTCTTGCTATGATTACATTAATTAATTATATTGAAGAAACACATTAATTTAAACATGGCCCTGAGAACAACATTTGGATTAAAAATTGTATATTTTATGAGCTTTCTAAGTAGGCATGCTTATAATATATATAAATAATGGTTTGTTCATAAATGGTAATGTTACTTGCTTTCTCTATCCAACTTCCCTATAATTTTACTGTGCACTTGGCACAAAGTAGAAGAGAAATGGTAAGAAGAACGCTCTTTTCCTTGTCTTTCAGTTTTTCAAAACCATTTTTTCTTTGCTGTAAGCTTTGGGAGCAAAGAATGTCCCTTGTCTTTGTGGTTTGCCAATTTCTTTATAACCAATAGTGAAAAAGTTGGGAAGCTACATATCTGTACCTCTTAAAAGAATATTTATTCTTGAGGGCTTGTGACATAGCTCTGTGGGCAGACACTTGCAGCTAAGCCTGACAACAGTATATCACTTGAACTTTCTGTAAATAATGTCAACTTACAAGGCTTGGACTTTAAACATAGAAAAATGAATACTTGCTCCACAAAAATCTTTTCAATTAATTTAATTAGAATAAATGGTAGAAGATATTCTTTTTTATTGGATATTTTCTTTATTTACATTTCAAATGCTATCTCCTTTCCCGGTTTCCTCTCCAGAAACACCCTATCCCATCTGCCCTCCCCCTGCTTTTAGGAGGATGTTTTCCTACCCACTCACTCCCGCCTCCCCACCCTACATCCCCCTACACTGGGGCATCAAGCCTTCAAAGAACCAAGGGCCTCTTCTCCCATTGATGCCTGACAAGGCCATCCTCTGTTACATATGCAGCTGGAGTCATGGCTCCCTCCATGTGTACTCCCTGGTTGATAGTTTAGTCCTTGGGAGCTCTGGTAGGGTCTGGTTGGTTGATATTGTTGTTCTTCCTATGGGGTTGCAAACCCCTTCAGCTCCTTCAGTCCTTTCTCTAATGCCTCTATTGGGGACCTCATGCTCAGTCCAATGTTTGGCTCTGAGCATCCACCTCTGTATCTGGTGTGGCTCTGGTAGAGCCTCTCAGGAGACAGCTATATCAGGCTCCTGTCACCATGCACTTTCATTTATTAACTTACAAAGTACTTTATAATGAGTTTGAAAAAGATATATTTCTATTGTGAGAAATAAATATATAGCCTGATGTCATTCTAGTAAAAATATTATTTTATTGCATATAAGTATGTTAATCTTATTTGCTTTCACTTGGTCAAATGTAACATGATAAAACAGGAGACATCTGATCATTTACATATATTGGACATCTCATATGCTTATTTATATAGCCAGAGTCATGCCTCCTCCTGGAAAAGATCTAATTATCAAGGAACCAGCATTGTATCTATCACCAAATAAATATTCATTAATTAATGAAGTTTAGTGTATTACTGTCTTTTGATTTTTCTAATAAAATTTATTTTAATTTAGTTAAAATTAAATTGATGTATGTATTTTGATGTCATGTCCAAGTTGGCTAATGACATCAAAGAAGATAAATAAATATTTTGGTACTGTAAACCTATTTCTTTTTCTCTCTTTTGCATATGAAGGTTTAAATATTTGTTACTGTAAGAACTGTATACAAAGTACCCTCCTGTCATCTGGTGATCAAAATGAGTGGACATGGAAACAGGGCAATTGTCCATTCTGGTTTGGCTGAGTGAAAATTAGTAAATAGAAATAACTCCACATAGTGGCTAAATATACACTTCTTCCCCTTTGATGTTCAAAGTACCAGCCTACTCCTACCTTCCAGAACTACTATTCTAAACTTGATGGTCAATGAATGAGGGTTTCTTTATTGTCTGTTATATTCCATGTTTATTTCAATGGGATGTCATAGCATAAGAGATAATGGTCTTATCCAGTCCTGGAACCTGCCGGCTACATTTCCAACTTGCCTGGCAAGATCTGTCTACTGATCAACAGTGGCATGATGAGCCCAAAGCACTCAACCACTTTCTAATGGTATTTGAGTCCTGATCCTCCTCAGGAGAGATTGTATCCCTGGTACCTTAAACATGGTCAAAACCAGAAGACTGGAGAGATTAGAAACCCTCAAACCTTCTATTTCTTTTGAAACAGACATGTTATTAAATGGCATTCTAAATATTTTGTTTAAGCCCATACATATATGCTGCTCTGACCTTGGTTCAGTGAAGCACTTTTCAATAGTGGATAGAGCCTAATGCAGAGACTCACCTGGTCTAAGGGCCAAGTATAAATGACTCTGATTACTCTGAAGTGTCTATGTCATCTGCAGCAACCTCTCCCCACTGGAAGTTCAGAAAGCATGCAAGAGTTGGTGGGTAGGGAGGAGAGCTGCGAATGCTGACCTCTGGAGGTGTTGTGACTCTTACACACATTAACACACAGCAGTTGTATATACCTGCACAGTTCCTGAACTAGACGCATCCAATCCCAATTACAGCAAGGGTAGCATAGGGGAGCTCCAAAGCCTGCCCTTAGGAGAACAGCTATAGACATTTGTTGGCTCTGGAAATTCCTGCTACGTGAATTCTTCCAGGAAAGTTGCCGCAATTAAATTAAAAGGAGCATTAAATATATAAAACTAGCTACAGCAAACTGAAAGTAAGAAATACAAACAAAAAGCTGAAATAATGAGGATAGACATCACTTTCAAGAAATCCACAGCAAAAGAAACAAAATACAAAGGTATAAGGTAGGCTATGTACTTTGTGTTGTTTTCTTATTTTTCTCTTTTAACCTAGACAAAAAAAAAACAGTTCTTATGTGCTTAGTAAGAATGAGCTCTGGTGCAAAAACTTAACATTGCACAATTGAAAGGGAATAATTGATCAAGGAATGCTTATCACCAAAAGAGGCTAAAATACCTAAGACTTTACAGTATGCTTACAAATACCTACATGCATAGTCCTTATGAAACCTTCAAAACTAGAAGATGCAGAAGGCTATACCCAAATTCACTTCTTCTTCTACAAGTTCATATTTCACATTTGTCTGAGAACTAAGTATACTTCAGTTTTCAGCTTTCCTAATGTGCATGTATGTGCCGTTATATATTTTGTCACGAAGTTGCATTTTGTAACATTACATTTCCCTGTAATGGATGTTTAGTGTTTGTTCCTGTCAGCGCATGTGCCTATTATGTTGCTAATGATTCCATCTTATATCAGCTGTTTGATGACGCTATACCTATCACCACAGGTTGTATTTATCTCCAAAGACTTCAAACTATAGAAAAGCATCTAATTTACAGGAAAAATGTGAATATAGTTTCCACTCGTACATCCCTCAGCAAATCTCACTATTTAATAGTTTTAATTTGGTGCATTAGTCACAATCAGTTGTTGTCAGGATACTAATTCTTAAAGTTTGTATTTCTATTTTTTTAACTATCTTTACTCATTTTTTTACAATGCAGTCATTATCCCTGTCCTGGTCTACCCTTTCACACTTTCTTATCACATTCCTCCTCCCACTTCTCCATGATGATGTCTCCACACCACCCCAACCCTGCCAGGCCTCCCCACTCCCTGGGGCCTCAAGTCTCTCAAGGGTTAGGTGCATCTTCTCTCACTGAGGCCAGACCAGGCTGTCCTCATAGCAACTAGTGCATGCTTCCTGGTTGGTGGCTCACTGTCTGAGAGATCTCAGGGGTCTGATTGCTGGTCTTCCTATGGGGTCTCCCTCCTCCTCAACTTCTTCCAGCCTTTCCGTAATTCAACCACAAGGGTTCCCAACTTCAGTCCATTGGTTGTGTGTAAGTGTCTGCATCTGTCTCAGTCAGCTGCTTGTTGGGCCTCTCAGAGGGCAGCCATGCTAAGCTCCTGTCTGTAAGCACACCATAGCATCATAAATAGTCAGTCCTTGGAGCCTCCCCTTGAGATGGATCCCAAGGCAGGCTGGTCACTGGACCTCCCTTCCCTCAGCGTCTTCTCCATTTTTGTCTCTGCAGTTCTTCTAGACAGGAACAGTTCTGAGTCAGAGTTTTTGACTGTGGGATTTCATAATATCCCAAATTTCTTGGATGTTTTGTATCATGAACTTTTGAGATTCAGCATATTCTTTGACTGTGGTATTAATTTCTTCAATCATGTCTTCTATGACAGAGACTCTTCCATCTCCTGTATTCTACTGGTGATGCTTCTTCTGTAGTTCCTGTTCTCTTTCCCTAGGATTACCATCTCCAAGATTCCCTCAGTTTTTTGTTTTGGTTTTGTAAAATTTGGTTTTGTTTTGTATTGAAGAGTTTTATTAGTGTCCTTTGCCTGCTTGATTGCATTATCCTGTATTGCTTTAAGGGATTATCATCTTCTCTTAAAATACTTCTATCATCTTTATAAGAACTGATTTAAGATCATCTTTTTCACTCCAGTTGTATTAGGATATTCAGGGCTTGCTGTCTCCACTTTTGCCGTATTTCCCTGGATCTTGCTGATTGTGTTCTTAGGCTGTACTTTAGCCATCTGGTTGTCCCAGGTGTTGGCTGTATGTTCCGGATGCAGACAGGACTCCTAGGGGGAATCTGGCAGAGTCACCGGCCTGACAGTGGAGGTCAGAGAACAGCATGCAGCTCACCTCTGCTGGCTGTCCGGCAGGTAGACTCCATCTGCAGGAGATTGGCAGGGGAGGGGTCAGTGTTGAATTTTTCTTAGGACTTCATGCAGAGATCCTCAGGAAGGCAGAGAGGAGCCACAAGTCATAAGGTAGGGGTTGGGACACTATTATTAGCCCAACTATGCTGGCTATTCCCCAGGTATACCCAGCAGCCACTGGCCATTGCCATGTTTCTTAGGCTTCTACTGTCTTCACAGTTTTCCAGATACTTGTGATTAGGTAACACTAATAGTTTTGAAGGGTACTAGTTAGGTATAATGCAGACTATAAATTATTTAACACTTTTATAATGATTTGTTATTATACTAAGGTTATATGTTTAGGAGAAAAAAAGGCTACACAGTAATTATACCATGTTAATAAGGTCATATAAAGGTATACTAAAGTATCCTGGTTTGTAAGCTACAAAAGTGAAAATTTTTTCACCTCAACCAGTCACTAGGCAGTAAAAATACAAGTATACCAAGAATGTTGTATAAAGTTACCTTCAGCCTATCTATGTAGGGTATGTACCCAAGACTTTATCAGAGGCCCTAATGAAAGGATAAAGAGAAACTTAGTTTTTGTTCTTTGTCTAGGCATGGACTTGAAAAAGCCAATCTGGGGATGAAGCCAGTGCCCTAAAGGAGTCAAGGTGACAGCTTTGGGGACCCTGATGTTTCACAACATGCTGTGTCTGAGTTTCTCTTTTCCAACTTCACCTTATTTAGTTAAAGAACTCAGCTTTCTCCCTTATTAATAATATAAAGAAAGCTATTCTTCCTTATGCAAACCTCCTAGTCCATCTATTCCTTCTGTCTTCTTTATTTCTCATTCATGGTCCTCCCACTTGACATCTCCAATATTTAGACATTGTTCCTGTTTGTTTAGGTGATAGACAACATTTTTACACCATTAAAAAGAATATTGGATATTTTATTTACATTTCAAATGTTATCCCCTTTCCTGATTCCCCACCCCAGAATCCCCCTACACATTCCCCCTCCTTCTTCTATGAGGGTATGACCCCACTCACCCACCCACTTCTGCCTCCCACTCTCACATTCTCCTACACTGGGGCATCAAGCCTTCACAGGACCAAGGGCCTCTCCTCCCATTGATACTTGACAAATTTTCTGTATTTATTCCTCTGTGGAAAGAAAAACCTCTGGGTTCTTTCCAACTTCTGGCTATTATAAATAAGGCTGCTATGAATATAGTGGAGCATGTGCCCTTGTTATATATTGGAGAATCTTTAGGGTATATGACCAGGAATGGTATAACTGGGTCCAATTTTCTGAGAAACTGCCAGACTGATTTCCAAAGTGGCTGTACCAGCTTGCAATCCCACCAACAATGGAGGAGTGTTCATCACCAGCATCTGCTGTCACCTGAGTTTTTGATCTGAGTCATTCTGAATGGTGTGAGGTAGAATTTCAGGATTGTTTTGATTTGCATTTCCCTGATGAATAAGGATGTTGAACATTTTATTAGGTGCTTCTCAACCATTGAGTTTCCTCAGTTGAGAATTCTAGGAAATTCAAAAACTCATCAGACCCTACTACAAAAGCCCATAGTTAACAAAACTGTAAAATCTGGGTGAAATGGACAATTTTCTAGACAGATACTAGGTACCAAAGTTAAATCAGGATCAGATAAACCATCTAAACAGTCCCATAACCCCTAAAGAAATAGCAGCAGTCATTCAAAGTCTCCAAGCAAATAAAAAAATAAAAAACAGGCCTAGCTTTTAATGCAGAATTCTATCACCCCTTCAAAGAAGACTTAATACCAATTCTCTTCAAACTATTTCACAAAACAGAAACAGAAAGGAACCCTACCCAATTCAATGAAGCCACAATTACACTTATACCTAAACCACACAAAGACCCATCAAAGAAAGAGAACTTCAGACCAATTTCCCTTATGAATATTGATGCAAAAATACTCAATAAAATTCTCATAAACCGAATCCAAGAACACATCAAAACAATCATCCATCAGGATCAAGTAGCCTTCATCCCAGGGATGCAGGGATGGCTCAAAATACAGAAATCCATCAATGTAGTCCACTATATAAACAAACTCAAAGTAAAAGACCACATGATCATCTCATTAGATGCTGAGGAAGCATTTGACAAAATTAAACATCCCTTCATGGTAAAAGACTTAGAAAGATGAGGAATTCAAGGCCCATACCTAAACATAGTAAAAGCAATATACAACAAACCAGTAGCCAGCATCAAACTAAATGGAGAGAAACTTGAAGCAATCCCACTAAAATCAGGAACTGGACAAGGCTACCCACTCTCTCCCTACCTATTCAATAGAGTACTCAACATTGTAGCTAGGGCAATTAGACAACAACAGGAGGTCAAAGGGATACAAATTAAAAAGGAAGAAGTCAAAATATCACTATTTGCAGATGATACAATAGTATACTTAAGTGTACAAAAATTCCACCAGAGAACCCCTTTAAAAAAAAAAACTCAAAGAACCAACTCCTCATTTGTTGATTCTTTGTATGGTTTTATTTGTTTCTACTTGATTGATTTCAGCCCTGAGTTTGATGATTTCCTGCCTTCTACTCCTCTTTGGTGTATTTGCTTCTTTTTGTTCCAGGGCTTTCAGGTGTGCCATTAAGCTGTTAGTGTATGCTGTCTCCCGTTTCTTTTTGGCGGCACTCAGGGCTATGAATTTTCCTCTTAGCACTGCTTTCATTGTGTCCCATAAGTTAGGGTATGTTGTGCCTTCATTTTCATTAACTTTCAAAAAGTCTTTGATTTCTTTCTTTATTTCCACCTTGACCAAGTTATCATTGAGTAGAGCATTGTTCAGCCTCCATGTGTACGTGGGTTTTCTTTTGTTTTTGTTGCCATTGAAGACCACCCTTATTCCATAGTGATCTGATAGGAGGCATGGGATTATTTCTATCTTCTTGTATCTGTTGAGATCTGATTTGTGACCAATTATATGGTCAATTTTGGAGAAGGTACCATGAGGAGCTGAGAAGAAGGTGTATTCTTTAGCTCTAGGATGAAATGTTCTATATATATCAGTTAGTTCCATTTGGTCCAAGGCTTCAATTAGATTCACTGTGTCCCTGTTTAGTTTCTGCTTTCCTGAACGATCCATTTCAGAGAGCGGGGTGTTGAAGTCACCCACTATTATTGTGTGCGGTGCGATGTGTGCTTTGAGTTTTAGTAAAGTTTCTTTTACGAATGAGGGTGCCCTTGCATTTGGAGCATAGATATTCAGGATTGAGAGTTCTTGATGGTGGATTTTTCCCTTGATCAGTATGTAGTGTCCTTCTGTGTCTTTTTTGATGACTTTGGGTTGAAAATCAATTTTATCCGATATTAGGATGGCTACTCCACCTCGTTTCTTGGGGCCATTTGCTTGTAAAATTGTTTTCCAGCCTTTTACTCTGAGGTAGTGTTTGTCTTTGACACTGAGGTGCGTTTCCTGCATGCAGCAAAAAGCTGGGTCCTGTTTACGTATCCAGTCTGCTAGATAGATAAGCCCTTAGCCAGACTAACCAGAGGGCACAGAGATAGTATCCAAATTAATAAAATCAGAAACGAAAAGGGAGAGATAACAACAGAAACTGAGGAAATTCAAAAAATCATCAGATCCTACTACAAAAACCTGTATTCAACACAACTAGAAAATCTTGAGGAAATGGACAATTTCCTTGACAGATACCAAGTACCAAAATTAAATCAGGATCAAATAGACCATCTAAACCGTCCTATAACCCCTGAAGAAATAGAAGTTGTCATTGGAAGTCTTCCAACCAAAAAAAGCACAGGTCCAGATGGTTTTAGTGCAGAATTCTATCAGACCTTCAAAGAAGACCTAACACCAATACTCTTCAAACTGTTCCACAAAATAGAAACAGAAGGAACACTACCCAACTCGTTCTATGAAGCCACTAATACCAAAAGCACACAAAGATCCGACAAAGAAAGAGAATCTCAGGCCAATCTCTCTTATGAATATCGATGCAAAAATACTCAATAAAATTCTTGCCAACCGAATCCAAGAACACATCAAAACGATCATTCACCACGATCAAGTAGGCTTCATCCCAGGGATGCAGGGATGGTTCAATATAAGGAAATCCATCAATGTAATCCACTACATAAACAATCTCAAAGAAAAAAACCACATGGTCATCTCATTAGATGCTGAGAAAGCATTTGACAAAATTCAGCATCCTTTCATGCTAAAGGTCTTGGAAAGATCAGGAATTCAAGGCCCATATCTAAACATAGTAAAAGCAATTTACAGCAAACCAGTAGCCAGCATCAATCTAAACGGAGAGAAACTTGAAGCAATCCCACTAAAATCAGGGACTAGACAAGGCTGCCCTCTCTCTCCATATCTTTTCAATATAGTACTTGAAGTTCTAGCTAGAGCAATTAGACAAGAAAAAGAGGTCAAAGGGATACAAATTGGAAAGGAAGAAGTCAAACTATCACTATTTGCAGACGATATGATAGTATACATAAGCGACCCAAAGAACTCCACCAGAGAACTCCTACAGCTGATAAACGACTTCAGCAAAGTGGCCGGATATAAAATCAACTCAAGCAAGTCAGAAGCCTTCCTATACTCAAAGGATAAGCAGGCTGAGAAAGAAGTAAGAGAAATAATACCCTTTACGATAGCCACAAACCATATTAAGTATCTTGGCGTGACGCTAACCAAACAAGTGAAAGATCTGTATGACAAGAACTTCAAGTCTCTGAAGAAAGAAATTGAAGAAGACCTCGGAAGATGGAAAAATCTGCCATGCTCATGGATTGGCAGGATTAATATAGTAAAAATGAGCATCTTACCAAAAGTAATACACAGATTCAATGCAATCCCCATCAAAATCCCAACTCAATTCTTCATAGAGTTAGAAAGAGCAATTCAAAAATTCATCTGGAATAACAGAAAACCCAGAATAGCTAAAACTATTCTCAAGAGTAAAAGAACCTCTGGGGGAATCAGTATCCCGGACCTCAAGCTGTACTACAGAGCAATAGTGTTAAAAACTGCATGGTATTGGTACAGTAACAGACATGTAGATCAATGGAACAGAATTGAAGACCCAGAAATGAATCCACACTCCTATGGTCACTTGATCTTTGACAAAGGAGCTAAAACCATCCAGTGGAAAAAAGATAGCCTTTTCAACAAATGGTGCTGGCTCAGCTGGAGGTCAACATGCAGAAGAATGCAAATTGACCCATCCTTATCTCCTTGCACTAAGCTCAATTCTAAGTGGATCAAAGATCTCCACATAAAACCAGACACACTGAAACTAATAGAAGGGAAACTAGGGAAGAACCTTGAACATATGGGCACAGGGGAGAATTTCCTGAACAGAACTCCAATAGCTTATACTCTAAGATCAAGAATAGACAAATGGGACCTCATTAAATTACAAAGTTTTTGCAAGGCAAAAGACACCGTCAAAAAGACAAAGCGGCAACCAACTAACTGGGAAATGATCTTTACCAACCTTACATCCGACAGAGGGCTAATATCCAAGATATACAAAGAACTCAAGAAGTTAAACTCCAGAGAGGCAAGTAACCCTATTAAAAAATGGGGTACAGAGCTACACAAAGAGTTCTCACCTGAAGAATATCTAATGGCTGAGAAGCACCTAAAGAGATGTTCATCATCCTTAGTCATTAGGGAAATGCAAATCAAAACAACCCTGAGATTCCATCTCACACCAGTCAGGATGGCTAAGATCAAAAACACAGGAGACAGCAGTTGTTGGCGAGGATGTGGAGAAAGAGGAACACTCCTCCACTGCTGGTGGAATTGCAGGCTGGTACAACCACTCTGGAAAGCAGTCTGGCGGCTCCTCAGAAAACTGGGCATGACACTTCCGGAGGATCCGGCTATACCACTCCTGGGCATATACCCAGAGACTTTACCTGCATGCAATAAGGACACATGCTCCACTATATTCATAGCAGCCTTATTTATAATAGCCAGAAGCTGGAAAGAACCCAGATGTCCCTCAACGGAGGAATGGATTCAGAAGATGTGGTATATTTACACAATGGAATACTACTCTGCAATTAAAAACAATGAATTCACGAAATTCCTAGGCAAATGGTCAGAACTTGAAAATATCATCCTTAGTGAGGTAACATGGTATGAAGTGAGATCACACATGGTATGAAGTCACTGATAAGGGGATATTGACCCAGAATCTCAGAATACCCTAGACACAATCAGCATATCAATAGATTTCTAAAAAGATGGAAGGAGAGACCCCTGGTCCTGGAAAGACTGGATGTAGGGGAACGCCAGGACAGAGTAATGAGAGGGGGTTGAACGGAGAAAAGAGGGAGGGAAGGGGGCTTATGGGACTTTCGGGGAGGGAGGAAACGGGAAAGGGGAAGTGATTTGGAATGTAAATTAAAAAAATAAAATTAAATTAAATTAAAAAAAAAAAAAAACTCTGGTCACAAAATAGCTCTTTTTTTTTCTTTTTTTTTTTTATTTTCTATATTTTTTTAAAATTTACACTCAGAATGATTTCCCCTTTCCCGGTTCCTCCCTCCCCGAAAGTCCCAAAAGCCCTCTTCCCTCCATCTGTTCCCCATTCAACTCCCTCTCGCTTCTCTATCCTGGTATTCCCCTACATCCAGTCTTTCCAGGAGCAGGGGTCTCTCCTTCCATCTTCTTGGAAATCTATTGATATGTGAATTGTGTCTTGGGTATTCTGAGATTCTGTGTTAATATCCCCTTATCAGTGACTGCATATCATGTGTGTTCTTTTGTGATTGGGTTACCTCACTAAGGATGATATTTTCAAGTTCTGACCATTTGCCTAAGAATTTCGTGAATTCATTGTTTTTAATTGCAGAGTAGTATTCCATCGTGTAAATACACCACATCTTCTGAATCTATTCCTCCATTGAGGGACATCTGGATTCTTTCCAGCTTCTGGCTATTATAAATAAGGCTGCTATGAACATAGTGGAGCATGTGTCCTTATTGCATGCAGGGAAAGCCTCACCAGAGAACTCCAAAACCTGATAAACAAATTCAGCAAAGTGGCTGGATATAAAATTAACTCATACAAATCAGTAACTTTCCTCTACTCCAAAAATTTTCATAACAACAAATTATTCTTCAGTGCCCAGAAACCTGGGGTTTCTGCCTTTCGTGGGTGTCAAGGACTTCAAGCAACCTCTTGCCATTTCCCATGTCACTCCCAAAAGCAAGGCTGCTATAGCTAATTTATCTATTGAAGATTTAATCACAGCCACTGATAGGGAAGATACCAGAAGTATGACACACAAGGAAGCTCAGAATAAAATCAAGGGCTGCACAGACAACATGTTGCTCACAGTATCCAGGTCTGAAAAGAAGATTTGGTCTCCTCTAGTGACCGAGGCAGGGAAATGTCATTCCTATAAGATGAATTTAGATCCAAGAAGTCCTGCAAATAGGAAATGCCCACAATTAAAGTGCTATGGCATTTACTGCCTCACCTGCTCCTGGCACCCAGGTCATCACAAACCAGTACAACAATCCAACTGACTGCTGCTCATCTGAAAACATCGCTAACTTCAACAATGCTATGGAGTCAAAGACTTCAGCCAGTGGGGAGGAGGTGAACAGCAGACGTTTGGTTCAGCCTCATCCTTCCAGCAGCCTGGAACAACAAGGAATCCGAAGTTTAGAAGATGCTTTAGGAGAAGGAAATGTTAAACAAGCCTCCCAAACAGTCCACATCCTTCTGAGCTCTGCAGGAGATCCTGGAGTCAGATGGGAAAGGGGATCCCAACAAGTCATCAGAAGTGTTAGATCTCCAGTCACCAAAGTGGCTGCATCTGTTGGAAATGCTCTGAAGCTGACCATCTGTGACAAATGTGGAACCAGCACCGTTGGTGTGTTAGTGAAACTGAGGGACCATCATCACCACCCTGAATGTTATGTGTGCATCGAGTGTTCCCCAGTTGATTGAGAGGACCTACCCTGTCTGCTGCCCTCCAGCAAGCCTGCTGCACCTGGTTCTCAGAATGTCTGGCTCTCTCCTCCACAACAGTCCTGTGCTTACTTAGTGTTAGTCCTGCTCAGTAAACATTGAGTTTCGCTTGTGCTGACTGATTCCCACTGGCAGTGTGATACCGGCTTTTACACTGCTGGGAGAGAGTCTTGTCCCTGTCTCCTTACCTGCACCAAAATGCACCTTCTCCACTCATAGTCTTCTCAGCTGCAAATGGACATTGGCCACATTGGAACTAAGCCAAATGAAGTATCTTTGATGTTACTTTGTTTTACTTAATAATTTTAGACTTTAAAGTGAAAGAAAATTATAACAATCTGTTAACATACATAACATATCACACTAAGATATTAGCATTATTTTGAAACTACAAAGTTGATGTTTTAACAATATAAGGTTGCTCAAAATATGAATGTGTGGTGCTTCTATAATAAAATTTACTTTGAAATGTCTCAGAGGTGTTTCTATGTTTACATTCTTTGTAAGATTTTTGAGGTTTATACATTTTTGCATTCTAGTGTTAACACAAAAGATCATTCAACCTATTCCATTTTGAACTTATTGAACTTAAAAATCTTATTGGTACAAGTGAAAATCTTTCTTAGTAGTAAGTTTAAACTTTCCAATGCAACTCAATAATATCAAATGGTTTCTTTTAAAAATTGCATCTTTTGATTATAGTTTCTCATATTACACTGATTGTATATATTCATGAAATACTCTAATGGTTACTAAACCATTATAATTATTCTAAAAATCTGCATCTTCAGGGATGATGTGCAGACTCTCATCATTATAACTCACACTGCACTATAGCAACTACTCACATGGCATTTACATTGTATTAGGCATTAAAGTAATCTTGACATAATTTAAATTATCAGGTTATATGCAATTACTCAACCATTTATAAAAGGCATTCAAATATCCTTGGAGTCTTGTGTCTGCTGGGAGTCCTGATTTAATATTCTATACTTGTGTTCTGACAGCATAGTAAAACTCACTTATCAGTTCCAAGAAATTATATTTTTCATAACTTTAAAATTTTTTTCCATCGAGGACTGTGTCATATACAAATATATCAAAAATGTTTTATTTCTCTTTCTTCCTATGTTCAACATTGAGGAAATGCACTACTGTCTTAATGCTAATCTCAGCACACAGTTATCCAGTTTTCTGTCATTATCACAAAAGCCATTTACAGATGTTCAACATCAAGTCAGTCCCTTAGAATTTTGATATCAGTAGTCTCATGTATTCAAGGGGACTAGTCTTAGTTCTACAGATGTTTTCTATGGGTTGGGACTTGTAGTTTTAGTAAATTCCAATGCTTCTAATTATATGATGGGATATTAGTCAGACAACTGAAGAGACAAAAGTTCAAAAAGGAAAAAGAAACCAAAAAAAAGTGAAATAATTCCTAGGTAGTTGATGTTTGTTGTTGGGGATATACCAGTATCATTCTAATTGGCTGTAACTGCAGTGCAGGTGTCAAAACCAAAGAATACATCAGAAGATTAGAACTAATTTGAATCTTAAAATATATTATGCATAAAATATCTCCAAATATGCATATTTTCTCAATAGAACAAGCATACCCTCAGATTTCTTTCCTAGCAAATGTTTACATAATGAATCTTATGAGGTAGAAACTCAAATATTATTCTGCTTAGGTGAGTCTTCAAACACACAGGAAAAAACAGTCCAAAGTTTGAAATAATTGTGAGAGACAAAGTCTTAAATAAAGTATATGCATCTATGATGTGTCTGTGTCTCTTCGGATGCTTGAATAATACACCGTGAGAGAACAACTAACTATTTCAAAGACACCACAATTCAATTATGATGATGCATTTAAAGGATTACTGACATGATTTCATGAGAACACTAGTTAGATAGTGGCAATATTGTGCTACATATAAGATTCCACCCCTTAGGATTCTGGACCCAGATCTCAACTTTACTCACAATTCTAAAGTTTCCTTATACTGTTAGTCTGATACTGGGTTTATAAGGAAAATTTCTCCAGCTGGAAGCTCAGTGTAAGTAAAAGTTAATACAAACCATAAAAGGGAAAGTATGAAAACCAGCAGTCCATCAGGGTGAGGTTAAGACTAAACTATTCTCTAAATGTTTTCAAATTTGGTTTATTTTTCATGTGTAACTTGAGGAAAGAAAAAATGTGTTCAGCAGTCATGGGTTTATCCTAAACCCCATGATTTTTCAAAATATTGACATCATTAAATTTCACAAGACACTTTCTGTCCTAAACTGGTGGGGTGGGGTGGTGGGTGGGGTCATCCTCATGAAGACAGGGGGTGGGAAGGAGTTATGGGATGTGGAACAGTCAGAGGGTAGACTGGGAGGGGAATAAAATACGGAGTTTAAAATAATAAAATAAATTAAAAAAGAACACTTCAGATTTTCTAAGACAAATCAAAGTAAAATAGGAAATGAATTGTTTGATAACCTTCTTTTTTTTAATTTCTAAGTTTTTTTTATTTACATTCAAAAATATTTCCCCTTTCCCATTTCCTCCCTCCCCGAAAGTCCCATGAGCCCCCTTCCCTCCCTCTTTTCCCCATTCAACCACGTCTCACTTCTCTGTCTTGGCATTCCCCTACATCCAGTCTTTCCAGGACCAGGGGTCTCTCCTTCCACCTTCTTGGAAATCTATTGATATGCGAATTGTGTCTAGAGTATTCCAAGATTCTGGGTTAATATCCCCTTATCAATGACTGCATACCATGTGTGTTCTTTTGTGATTGGGTTGCATCACTAAGGATGATATTTTCCAGTTCTGACCATTTGCCTAGTAATTTCGTGAATTCATTGTTTTTAATTGCTGAGTAGTATTCCATTGTGTAAATATACCACATCTTCTGAATCCATTCCTCCATTGAGGGACATCTGGGTTCTTTCCAGCTTCTGGCTATTATAAATAAGGCTGCTATGAACATAGTGGAGCATGTGTCCTTATTGCATGCAGGTAAAGCCTCTGGGTATATGCCCAGGAGTGGTATAGCCAGATCCTCCGGGAGTGTCATGCCCAGTTTTCTGAGGAACCGCCAGACGGCTTTCCAGAGTGGTTGTACCAGCTTGCAATTCCACCAGCAGTGGAGGAGTGTTCCTCTTTCTCCACATCCTCGCCAACAACTGCTGTCTCCTGTGTTTTTGATCTTAGCCATCCTGACTGGTGTGAGATGGAATCTCAGGGTTGTTTTGATTTGCATTTCCCTAATGACTAAGGATGATGAACATCTCTTTAGGTTCTTCTCAGCCATTAGATACTCTTCAGGTGAGAACTCTTTGTTTAGCTCTGTACCCCATTTTTTAATAGGGTTACTTGCCTCTCCGGAGTTTAACTTCTTGAGTTCTTTGTATATATTGGATATTAGCCCTCTGTCAGATGTAGGGTTGGTAAAGATCATTTCCCAGTTAGTTGGTTGCCACTTTGTCTTTTTGACAATGTCTTTTGCCTTGCAAAAACTTTGTAATTTAATGAGGTCCCATTTGTCTATTCTTGATCTTAGAGCATAAGCTATTGGAGTTCTATTCAGGAAATTCTCTATGCAAAAAATACTCAATAAAATTCTTGCCAACCGAATCCAAGAACACATAAAAATGATCATTTACCAGGATCAAGTAGGCTTCATCCCAGGGATGCAAGGATGGTTCAATATAAGGAAATCCATCAATGTAATCCACTATATAAACAATCTCAAAGAAAAAAACTACATGCTCATCTCATTAGATGCTAAGAAAGCATTTGACAAAATTCAGCATCCTTTCATGCTAAAGGTCTTGGAAAGATCAGGAATTCGAGGCCCATATCTAAACATAGTAAAAGCAATTTACAGCAAACCGGTAGCTAACATCAAACTAAATGGAGAGAAACTAGAAGCAATCCCACTAAAATCAGGGACTAGACAAGGCTGCCCTCTCTCTCCATATCTTTTCAATATAGTACTTGAAGTTCTAGGTAGAGCAATTAGACAACAAAAGGAGGTCAAAGGGATACAAATTGGAAAGGAAGAAGTCAAACTATCACTATTTGCAGACGATATGATAGTATACTTAAGCGACCCAAGAACTCCACCAGAGAACTCCTACAGCTGATAAACCACTTCAGCAGAGTAGCCGGATATAAAATCAACTCAAGCAAGTCAGTAGCCTTCCTATACTCAAAGGATAAGCAGGCTGAGAAAGAAGTAAGAGAAATGATACCCTTCACGATAGACACAAACCATATAAAGTATCTTGGTGTGGTTCTAACCAAACAAGTGAAAGATCTATATGACAAGAACTTCAAGTCTCTGAAGAAAGAAATTGAAGAATATCTCAGAAGACGGAAAAATCTGCCATGCTCATGGATTGGCAGGATTAATATAGTAAAAATGACCATCTTGCCAAAAGCAATATACAGATTCAATGCAATCCCCATCAAAATCCCAACTCAATTCTTCATAGAGTTAGAAAGAGCAATTCAAAAATTCATCTGGAATAACAGAAAACCCAGAATAGCTAAAACTATTCTCAAGAGTAAAAGAACCTCTGGGGGAATCAGTATCCCAGACCTCAAGCTGTACTACAGGGCAATAGTGTTAAAAACTGCATGGTATTGGTACAGTGACAGGCATGTAGATCAATGGAACAGAATTGAAGACCCAGAAATGAATCCACACTCCTATGGTCACTTGATCTTTGACAAAGGAGCTAAAACCATCCAGTGAAAAAAAGATGGCCTTTTCAACAAATGGTGTTGGCTCAACTGGATGTCAACATGCAGAAGAATGCAAATTGACCCATTCTTATCTCCTTGCACTAAGCTCAATTCCAAGTGGATCAAGGACCTCCACATAAAACCAGACACACTGAAACTAATAGAAAGGAAACTAGGGAAGAACCTTGAACATATGGGCACAGGGGAGAATTTCCTGATAACCTTCTAAGGTTAACCTGCATTCTTTTACATTTGAGACTAATGCTAAAACCTATAACATATTCTGAGTATTGGGTAGAAAACTACTACACCAGAGGCTACAGAGGTTCCTTCTGGAGTTCCATCTACTGCACTCTAATAAGAGTAATGTTTCTATAAACAACTGTACTCTCATTCCTGGAATAGCCAACTCTCTCCCAAAGCTGCAAATGTAATTTAACGTGTACATCATAGACCTCAACTCCCATGATTGTTGCCAGCATTGTACTCTTTGGATATGCTACCCTGTGTACATGTTTCATCAGTCTGCAGCTGACTGTCTGATGTCCGTTTCCTGTCATTTGTCATGAGACTGGAACCTGAATGCAAAATCTTTTACTATTATTTATTATTATCTCATTTGACTTCCAGAGCCATACAACTGGTAGATAGTCATCTACTCTGTAAAACTGACAGGGTTTCACCAAAAGAAGCAAGCATTCAATCATTTGACATTCCTTCTGGAAATATTTTTTTTATTCATCAAACATTGCCAACTGTGAAACAGATTCAATGCATATGCTTATAAAGGACTGGAGAATATGTTGGTTGTGACATTTTATTTTATGTTTTGATTTCAGAATGTTAATATACTTTACTCTTGTAACATGGGCCTGTTCAAGAACTGGAGATCACAATGTGCATCCTAACATCATTATGTAACAGGTGTTGAGGTAGGATTAGGTTTGAATCAGTAATGTAGTAGTCAGAAAGTTTTCCTGATAGCTACCCTCGAACACACTAACACATGCACATACATATGCACAGACACACATGTGCATCTGTATGTATATATATGTATGTATGTGTGTATAGGTAGATATATAATTATGTGTACATGTATGTGTACATATATATCTACATATCAATATATGTTGGACATGCTAATATAGAAGGACACAAAGCTCAGGAGGCTTCTACTACTAATAACCAAGGACAGTATCTCCCTAGAAAAGAACACACCAACTGTTGTCTAATATCATGTGATCATTCCTGAAAACATATGCACACAAATAACATAATATGGATTGAGAAAGCTATATTGATATACTGAGAATTCTTTATTTTCCTCTAAGTCATATATACAGTATTGCAATAAAAATAATTAAAACTTATTTGCAATATTAATGTAAACATCTTATCTTGCATTCTATTGCGTCCAAGCTAAAAATCTACCTTAATTAGTAAGGAAAATTTCTTCTAGATAATGGCCTTCCTTTGAGATAAATTTCGTTTTACTAGTCTATTCTCTGTAATAATATTGATTTAACTTATTAATATTATTTCTCTGGGGGGGATAATATTGTCTTCATCAAAAATCTTCAATTTCTCACTGTTTTCTTTTAAACAAATCCAACTTTTATAATTTATTATGTATCCATCCAGTCATTCAAAATTTATTTGGTTGTGCCATGATTTTTTTCCCCTATGGACAATTGTAGTTCAACTACTGTCCTTACTTGGAATCACTTCAAACATGATCGAAGCCTGTGTGTGTGAGAGGAGTGGGGTGGTTACATCTCCTTGAGGCTTCCACAGAACAAGACTGATAGTCTGAGATCTAAGATCTTTTGCCTGAGATGGAACTGCTCTGGAGAGTTTGTGATAGTCAGGGGTTTCCTGTGGAACCAGGCTGAATTCAGTTCTCTCTGGGAATTTTTTTCTGAGAACACTTTCTTCACTGGCATCTTGTACCATCTTCCTACAGCTTCATCCATAGCCTTATCTATCTAAGCACTGCCTTTCCTTAAAGCTAACTGAGCATGAATTCTATTAGATTACACTTCTGTCAGTTAACAAGTAGTAAACCTATCCGTAGTCATCACTGTGAATGAGTTTATTCCAAGTTTAAAAGTGGATGTGAATGACAGCAGTTTCTGTTTTGATGAGGTGCCATCCCTAATACTAATATCCAGGCCTAGTGGGGTAAGATGCCAAACACAGATCACGTCACAGACATAATAATAGAAAGCCATCATACCAAAAAGTCACGTCCAACCCCAGGTTCAAAGAAATTATTTTTTCCAAAGGGAAATCAAAGAAACACTTTTTGATGGAATAAAATGAGAAAAAATATAATGGTATGAGAATTTCAAACATTTTAACTTATATGTCATTATAAAGAACAATATTTGATGCCAAGCAAAGCAGAGAATTGCTTCTCAACAAATAACATTGATGAAATATGAACTCAAAATATTCACTGTTATGATAAGGAGTTGATTTACTTTTGACTGATAAGGACAATATGCATGCACTTTTTCTAACTCTATGAAGAATTGAATTGGAATTTTGATGGGGATTGCATTGAATCTGTAGGTTGCTTTTGGCAAAACAGCCATTTTTACTATATTAATCCTGCCGATCCACGAGCATGGGGGATCTTTCCATCTTCTGAGATCTTCTTCTATTTCTTTCTTCAGAGACTTAAAGTTCTTGTCATAGATATCTTTCACTTGTTTAGTTAGAGTCACACCAAGATATTTTATCTTGTGACTATTATGAAGGGTGTCATTTTTGCTAATTTCTTTCTCAGACTGTTTATCCTTTGAGTATAGGAAGTTTACTGATTTGTTTGAGTTAATTTTATATCTGCAACATTGCTGAAGTTGTTTATCAACTGTAGGAGTTCTCTGGTGGAGTTTTTTTGGGTCCCTTAAATATACTATCGTATCATCTGGAAATAGTGATAGTTTGATTTCTTCCTTTCCAATTTGTATCCCTTTGACCTCCTTTTGTTGTCTAATTGCTCTAGCTAGAAATTCAAGTACTATATTAAATAAATATGGAGATAGAGGACAGCCTTGTCTAGTCCTTGATTTTTAGTGGGATGGCTTCAAGTTTCTCTCCATTTAGTTTGATGTTGTCTACTGGTTTGCTGTATATTGCTTTTACTAGGTTTAGGTAGGAGCCTTGAATTCCTGATCTTTCCAAGATCTTTAACATGAAAGGATGTTGAATTTTGTCCAATGATTTTTCAGCATCTAATAAAATGAACATGTATTTTTTTCCCTTTGAGTTTGTTTATGTAGTGGATTACATTGATGCATTTCTGTATATTGGACCATCCCTGGGATGAAGCTTACTTGATCGTGGTGAATGACCATTTTGATGTGTTCTTGGATTCAGTTGTCAAGAATTTTATTGAGTATTTTTGCATCGATATTCATAAGGGAAATTGGTCTGAAATTCTCTTTCTTTGTTGAATCTTTGTGTGGTTTTGGTATCAGTGTAACTGTGACTTCATAGGAGGAGTTGAGTAGTGTTCCTTCTGTTTCTATTTTGTGGAATAGTTTGAAGAGTATCAGTGTTAGGTCTTCTTTGAATGTCTGATAGAATTCTGCACTAAAATCATCTAGTCCTGTGCTTTTATTGGTTGGGAGACTTTCAATGACTGCTTCTATTTCTTTGGGGGTTATGTGACAGTTTAGATGGCCCATCTGATTCTGATTTAACTTTGGTATTTGGTATCTGTCCAGAACATTGTCCATTTCATCCAGATTTTCCAGTTGTATTGAGTAGACTTTGGTAGTAGGATCTGATGATTATTTTGAATTTCTTTGGTTTCTGTTGTTATATGTGCCTTTTCATTTTTGTTTTTGTTCATTTGGATACTGTATCTGTGCCCTTTGGTTAGTCTAGCTAGAGGTTTATCTATCTTGTCGATTTTCTCAAAGAACCAGCTCCTGGTTTTTCTTGATTCTTTGTATAGTTCTTTTTGTTTCTAATTGGTTGATTTCAGTCCTGAGTTTGCTGATTTCCTTCTGTCTACTCCTCTTGGGTGTATTAGCTTCTTTCTGTTCTAGACTTTTCAGGTCTGCTGCTAAGCTGCTAGTGTATGCTCTCTCCAGCTTCTTTTTGGAGACATTCAGAGCTGTGAATTTTCCTCCTTAGTACTGCTTATATTGTGTCCCATAAATTTGGGTATGGTGTGACTTCATTTTCATTAAATTCTAAAAGGTCTTTGATTTCTTTTTTTTAATTATTTATTTTATTTTATTTTTTTTAATTTACATTCCAAATCATTTCCCCTTTCCCGTTTCCTCCCTCCCCGAAAGTCCCATAAGCCCCCTTCCCTCCCTCTTTTCTACATTCAACCCCCTCTCCTTTCTCCGTCCTGGCGTTCCCCTACATCCAGTCTTTCCAGGACCAGGGGTCTCTCCTTCCATCTTGCTAGAAATCTATTGATATGCGAATTGTGTCTAGGGTATTCCAAGATTCTGGCTCAATATCCCCTTATAAGTGACCGCATACCATGTGTGTTCTTTTGTGATTGGGTTACCTCACTAAGGATGATATTTTCAAGATCTGACCATTTGCCTAGGAATTTCGTGAATTCATTGTTTTTAATTGCAGAGTAGTATTCCATTGTGTAGATATACCACATCTTCTGAATCCATTCCTCCGTTGAGGGACATCTGGGTTCTTTCCAGCTTCTGGCTATTATAAATAAGGCTGTAATGAACAAAGTGGAGCATGTGTCCTTATTGCATGCAGGTAAAGCCTTTGGGTATATGCCCAGGAGTGGTATAGCCGGATCCTCCGGGAGTGTTATGCCCAGTTTTCTGAGGAACCGCCAGACTGCTTTCCAGAGTGGTTGTACCAGCTTGCAATTCCACCAGCAGTGGAGGAGTGTTCCTCTTTCTCCACATCCTCGCCAACAACTGCTGTCTCCTGTGTTTTTGATCTTAGCCATCCTGACTGGTGTGAGATGGAATCTCAGGGTTGTTTTGATTTGCATTTCCCTAATGACTAAGGATGATGAACATCTTTTTAGGTTCTTCTCAGCCATTAGATATTCTTCAGGTGAGAACTCTTTGTTTAGCTCTGTACCCCATTTTTTAATAGGGTTACTTGCCTCTCTAGAGTTTAACTTCTGGAGTTCTTTGTATATATTGGATATTAGCCCTCTGTCGGATGTAAGGTTGGTAAAGATCATTTCCCAGTTAGTTGGTTGCCACTTTGTCTTTTTGACAGTGTCTTTTGCCTTGCAAAAACTTTGTAATTTAATGAGGTCCCATTTGTCTATTCTTGATCTTAGAGCATAAGCTATTGGAGTTCTGTTCAGGAAATTCTCCCCTGTGCCCATATGTTCAAGGTTCTTCCCTAGTTTCCCTTCTATTAGTTTCAGTGTGTCTGGTTTTATGTGGAGATCTTTGATCCACTTAGAATTGAGCTTAGTGCAAGGAGATAAGGATGGGTCAATTTGCATTCTTCTGCATGTTGACCTCCAGCTGAGCCAGCACCATTTGTTGAAAAGGCTATCTTTTTTCCACTGGATGGTTTTAGCTCCTTTGTCAAAGATCAAGTGACCATAGGAGTGTGGATTCATTTCTGGGTCTTCAATTCTGTTCCATTGATCTACATGTCTGTTACTGTACCAATACCATGCGGTTTTTAACACTATTGCTCTGTAGTACAGCTTGAGGTCCGGGATACTGATTCCCCCAGAGGTTCTTTTACTCTTGAGAACAGTTTTAGCTATTCTGGGTTTTCTGTTATTCCAGATGAATTTTTGAATTGCTCTTTCTAACTCTATGAAGAATTGAGTTGGGATTTTGATGGGGATTGCATTGAATCTGTGTATTACTTTTGGTAAGATGGTCATTTTTACTATATTAATCTTGCCAATCCATGAGCATGGCAGATTTTTCCATCTTCTGAGGTCTTCTTCAATTTCTTTCTCCAGAGACTTGAAGTTCTTGTCATACAGATCTTTCACTTGTTTGGTTAGAGTCACGCCAAGATACTTAATATGGTTTGTGGCTATCGTGAAGGGTATTATTTCTCTTACTTCTTTCTCAGCCTGCTTATCCTTTGAGTATAGGAAGGCTACTGACTTGCTTGAGTTGATTTTATATCCGGCCACTTTGCTGAAGTCGTTTATCAGCTGTAGGAGTTCTCTGGTGGAGTTCTTTGGGTCGCTTAAGTATACTATCATATCGTCTGCAAATAGTGATAGTTTGACTTCTTCCTTTCCAATTTGTATCCCTTTGACCTCTTTTTGTTGTCTAATTGCTCTAGCTAGAACTTCAAGTACTATATTGAAAAGATATGGAGAGAGAGGGCAGCCTTGTCTAGTCCCTGATTTTAGTGGGATTGCTCAAGTTTCTCTCCATTTTGATTGATGCTGGCTACCGGTTTGCTGTAAATTGCTTTTACTATGTTTAGATATGGGTCTTGAATTCCTGATCTTTCCAAGACCTTTAGCATGAAAGGATGCTGAATTTTGTCAAATGCTTTCTCAGCATCTAATGAGATGACCATGTGGTTTTTTTTCTTTGAGATTGTTTATGTAGTGGATTACATTGATGGATTTCCTTATATTGAACCATCCCTGCATCCCTGGGATGAAGCCTACTTGATAGTGGTGAATGATCTTTTTGATGTGTTCTTGGATTCGGTTAGCAAGAATTTTATTGAGTATTTTTGTATCGATATTCATAAGAGAGATTGGCCTGAGATTCTCTTTCTTTGTCGGATCTTTGTGTGCTTTTGGTATTAGTGTAATTGTGGCTTCATAGAACGAGTTGGGTAGTGTTCCTTCTGTTTCTATTTTGTGGAACAATTTGAAGAGTATTGGTGTTAGGTCTTCTTTGAAGGTCTGATAGAATTCTGCACTAAAACCATCTGGACCTGTGCTTTTTTTGGTTGGAAGACTTCCAATGACAACTTCTATTTCTTCAGGGGTTATAGGACAGTTTAGATGGTCTATTTGATCCTGATTTAATTTTGGTACTTGGTATCTGTCAAGGAAATTGTCCATTTCCTCAAGATTTTCTAGTTGTGTTGAATACAGGTTTTTGTAGTAAGATTTGATGATTTTTTGAATTTCCTCAGTTTCTGTTGTTATCTCTCCCTTTTCGTTTCTGATTTTATTAATTTGGATACTATCTCTGTGCCCTCTGGTTAGTCTAGCTAAGGGCTTATCTATCTTGTTGATTTTCTCAAAGAACCAACTCCTCGTTTTGTTGATTCTTTGTATGGTTTTATTTGTTTCTACTTGATTGATTTCAGCCCTGAATTTGATGATTTCCTGCCTTCTACTCCTCTTTGGTGTATTTGCTTCTTTTTGTTCCAGGGCTTTCAGGTGTGCCATTAAGCTGTTAGTGTATGCTGTCTCCCGTTTCTTTTTGGCGGCACTCAGGGCTATGAATTTTCCTCTTAGCACTGCTTTCATTGTGTCCCATAAATTAGGGTATGTTGTGCCTTCATTTTCATTAACTTTCAAAATTTCTTCAATTTCTTTCTTTATTTCCAACTTGACCAAGTTATCATTGAGTAGAGCATTGTTCAGCCTCCATGTGTACGTGGGTTTTCTTTTGTTTTTGTTGCCATTGAGGACCACCCTTTACTTTACTTTAGTAAAGTTTCTTTTACGAATGAGGGTGCCCTTGCATTTGGAGCATAGATATTCAGAATTGAGAGTTCTTGATGGTGGATTTTTCCCTTGATCAGTATGTCCTTCTGTTTCTTTTTTGATGATTTTAGGTTGAAAGTCAATTTTATCTGATATTAGGATGGCTACTCCACCTCGTTTCTTGGGGCCATTTGCTTGTAAAATTGTTTTCCAGCCTTTTACTCTGAGGTAGTGTTTGTCTTTGACACTGAGGTGCGTTTCCTGCATGCAGCAAAATGCTGGGTCCTGTTTACGTATCCAGTCTGCTAGTCTGTGTCTTTTAATTGGGGAATTGAGACCATTGATATTAAGAGAGATTAAGGCATAGTGATTATTGCCATCTGCCATTCTTGACGCTATCTTTATGTTTGGGTGGTTATCTACTTTTGGTTTTCTTTATTTTAATCTTGACGAAGTTATCGTTGAGTAGAGCATTGTTCAGCTTCCATGTGTTTATGTGCTTTTTGTTGTTTTTGTTGCTATTGAAGACCACCCTTACTCCATAGTGATCTGATAGGAGGCATGGGATTAGTTTGATCTTCTTATATCTGTTGAAGTCTGTTTTGTGACCTGGTCAATTTTGGAAAAGGTACCATGAGGTGCTGAGAAGAAGGTATATTCTTTTGATTTAGGCTGAAATGTTCTATAGATATCTGTTAAATCCATTTGGTCCAAAATTTCTTTTAGTTTCACTGTGTCTCTGTTTAGTTTGTGTTTCCCTGATCTGTCCATTGATGAGTGTGGGGTGTTTAAGTCAGCCACAATTATTGTGTGAGGTGCAATGTGTGATTTAAGCTTTATTAAAGTTCCTTTAACAGATGAGGGTGCCATTGCATTTGGAGCATAGATCTTCAGAATTGAGAGTTCTTCTTGGTATATTTTTCCTTTGATGAGTATAAAGTGTCCTTCCATGTCCTTTTTGATAACTTTGGTTGAAAGTCAATTTTATCTGATATTAGAACGCTACTCCAGGTCATTTCCTGGAGCCATTTGCTTGGAAAATTGTTTTCCAGACTTTTACTCTGTGGTAGTGTTTGTCTTTGACACTGAGGTGCATTTCCTGTATGCAGCAAATTGCTCGGTTCTGTTTATGTATCCAGTCTGTTAGTCTATGTCTTTTTATTGGGGAATTGAATCCATTGATATTAAGAGATATTAAGGAATAGTTGTTTCCTTTTATTTTTGATGTTATTTTTATATTTGGTGTTTATCTTCTTTTGGGTTTGTTGAAAGAAGATTACTATCTTGCTTTTTCTAGGGTGTAGTTGCCCTCCTCATATTGGCATTTTCCATCTATTATCCTTTGTAGAGCTGGATTTGTGGAAAGATATTGTGTAAATTTGGTTTTATCATAGAATATCTTGGTTTCTACATCTATGGTGATTGAGTTTTGCTGGATATAGTAATCTGGACTGGAATTTGTGTTCTCTAAGGTCTTTATGAGATCTTCCCAGGATCTTCTTACTTTCATGGTGTCTGGTGAGAAGTCTGGTGTAATTCTGATAGGACTTCCTTTATATTTTACTTGGCCTTTTTCCATTACTTCTTTTAATATTCTTTCTTTGATTAGCACATTTGGTGTTTTGATTATTGTGTGACAGGAGGTATTTCTGTTCTGGTCCAGTCTGTTTGGATTTCTTTAGGCTTCTTGTATGTTCATGTGCTTCTCTCTCTTTAGTTTAAGGAAGTTTTCTTCTATAATTTTATTGAAGATATTTACTGGCCCTATAAGTTCTAAATCTTCACTCTCTTCTATACCTGTAATCCTTAGGTTTGGTCTTCTCATTTTTCCTGGATTTCCTGGATGTTTTGGGTTACACATGTTTTACATTTTTCATTTTCTTTGACTGTTGAGTCAATGCTTTATATAGTATCATCAGCATCTGAGATTCTTTCTTCTATCTCTTGCATTCTGTTGTTGATATTTGCATCTATGGCTCCTGATTTCTTTCCAAGGTTTTCTATCTCCAAATTTGTCTCCCTTTGTGATTTGTTTCTTGTTTCTACTTTCATTTTTAGATCCCTCGATAGTTTGTTTCAGTTCCTTCACTTGTTTGTGTTTTCCTGTAATTCTTTAAGTGTTTCCTCTTTAAGGGCTTCTACCTGTTGACCCATGTTCTCCTGTATTTCTTTAAGGGAGTTATTTATGTCCTTCTTGAAATCCTCTATCAGCATCATGAGATGTGATTTTAAATCGAGATCTTGCTTTTCTGTTGTGTTGGGGTATCCAGGACTTGCTGTTGTGGGTGAACTTGATTCAGATGGTGCCGTGTTGCCTTGGTTTCTGTTGGTAATGTTCTTGCATTTGCCTTTTGTCATTGGTTATCTCTGGTTTTAGCTAGTGTTGCTGTCTCTGATGGTGGCTTGTCTCTCACACAAACCTCTGTATATGTGCTTCTGGGAGACAAGTTCTTTCTGTGTACACAGATATATAGGTACTCCTATATGTTCTCTTGTGGTTGCTTTTGGGTATGTAGCTCTGTGGTCCTGAACAGTTCTGGGTGTGTGAAGAAAACAAAAGACTCCTGTCCCAGGCTGCTCTTAGGTTCTTGTGTCCTCAGTGTTTCTGGTTGCTTCCTCTGAGCTGCAGGACAGGCTTCACCTGTGCTGACTGTCCTCTCTGCACTGATGGGTGGTTAGCTACCTTCCTGTGCCACTTGGATGTGGCATGCTGTGGTAGAGGATGGTTCCAAGCCAGAGACAGAAACCAGAAGGCTTTGCCAGTGGGTTCTGGACAGGATCCTCTGAGCTGCAGGGCATGTTTCACTGGTGCTGACTGTCCTCTCTGCACTGATGGGTGGTTAGCTACCTTCCTGTGCCACTTGGATATGGCACGCTGTGACAGAGGATCAAGGTACAAATTCTAATAATTATTTTATCATAATTTATCTAGTCCCAACATTTTTCTCTCATCCTCAGTTTTTATTCAATTATTATTTCTTTTATATTTTCCTTCTTTACTACATTGCCATCAAATTATTCTTTATTTAATACAAAATTAATAGAATTGAGGAGATGGGTTGGTGGGTAGAGGTGCTTCCTGCCATGCCTGATGACTTGCGTTGAATCATCTGGACCCACAGGGGAAAGTCAGAGAACTGGATCCCATAATCTTTTCTCAGATCTTCACATATGTTCTGTGGCATGCCCACATGCATACATATATCCAAACAAATGGGTAGTTAAATATAATTTAAAACCTATAAAAATAGAATGGATTATAAGCCTAGAACTGTTAATATAGACTACTTACTAAAGAACTATTCTGTTGATGTTAAGGGAGTTCAATGATAAACACACATGAACAAAGTGTTCCCTTTTAATCATCACTAACAAAATCTCAACAAAAAGAAAAAGAAAGTCTGATCAGTGAATGTTTCAAGTGAGAAGCATTTTATATTTTCTAAGATCAAGAAAAGATTCATGCTGATACCATACTCATAGAAATGCCATAAGTCCAAATGTTTGTGAACAATTAAAAACACTTATCAAATTAAAGTTCCCACCTTTTTAATCTAACAATGATACTTTATATGTGTATTATCCCAGTTGACTATACAAAAGGTCTTTTATGCCACAGTGCTACCTATAATAGCATAACCAGTTGAGTTTATTTAAAAGTCAAAGAATAATAGCTAATTAGAAATCCTGATTATGTTTTGACTTATACTGACAATGTAAAGACTGTTTTGGTATAAAATAGCCATTTTTATTTACATTTTCTCATTTTTTGTGTGTCTGTATGTCTTTGTGCATATGTGGGCAGACACATCCCAGAGCTGATGTGTCCCAGTACATGGACCCTAGCACACATATTGTTTTTGGATGATGATGAAGGTATTGATTCTCTCCTTTTATTCTGCGAGTTCCAGAGTTCAAGCTCAGCTTGTCATGCATTGCAAATTGAGTGTTCTCATCAACCACAATAGCTTGCTACAAATATCAGAGTTATATTAATGTTTTTAGAGTATAATCATTACATGATAAGCATATCATATATTGCTAATTTCCAAAATAGTACATTCACAAAATTTCCAAATCTTCTTCCCCTGGGACCTGAAAAAGTCAGTCCTCAGTTATAGTTATATAGTTGTATAGTTTTCTTCCCAGTGGATAAGGTTATATGACTACAACCAGGGAAATGCTTAGATGTATGTATGTATGTATGTATGTATGTATCATGGTAGAGGGTAGGGATAAAAGATATTATATTGTTCTCTTTCAATTAATGAGGGGATTCAAATCCCCATAGAAAGACTTTATGAAGAGAAGAATATTTAGATATAGTTAAAGAGAGGCTGATTATATACCACACATATTAAGCAAGCCTCTGTTATTCAGAACTCCTGATCTGTGAACCAATACCCATTCTGAGATCTTAAGGAATAGAGTGTCTGTTTTCAGAAAACCAAACTGAGATGACAACATTATTGGTCATTATGTATGTACTCTCTGAATACATGTGTTTTTAGTGATTTGAATTAAAAGGATTCCATAGATGCATATGTTTTAATTATTAGAGATAAGGAGTGGTATTATTTGACAGAGGTTAGGAATTGTGGCCTTGTTTGAAGGATGTCACTAGGGTTTGGCTTTGAAATTTCAAAATGGCCAGGAAGGTCTGTGGGTCTTTTCTTCCTGATAGCTGTGGATATGGATGAAGAACTCTTAGTTACTTCTCCAGGACCATATGTGGCTGAATGTTGCCATGCTCCCAACCATGATAAAGGACTGAAATTCTGATACTATAATCAAGCCCCATTTAAGTGCTTTCCTTTATAATAGTTTCCATGGTTGTGATGTCTCTTCATAACTACAGAACACTCTCTAAAGCAGATGTTGGTTTCAGGAACTATAGTATTGTTATCACAGACTTGACCATGATGTTTGAAGAATGTGGACTTTGGGACTTTTGATTTAGGAAAGCAGTTTAACACTTATTGTGAACTTAATGGGACACACCACGAGGAGTGTAGAAAACAGTACAGTGAGAGAATTGTACATTATGAAACCACCCTCAAGAGGTTTTAGAAGAGAAGAATATTACTAGAGCTTAGAAACTGCTCTTATAAGTCCTTATGGTATTTTGGCAAAGCGTTTGACTACTTTCAATCCTTGTCCAAAATAATCTGCCTGAGGCTAAATTGGAGAGTTTTGTATTAATAGCCTTGGCATATGTGATTTCAAGACAGCCTAGTACTGACTTGACTCCATCATGTGGTTATTAGTGGTCACTCTTATGCAAATCTATAATTAAAAGGAGCAATCTGAGCATGGAAAAATAAAATCTACAGTTTGTGGAGAAAAGGAACACCAGGAAGTGTAATGGAGCTAACTTCGGTACTCAAAGTGATTTAAAAAATTTATGAAAAACCAGATGAAATGGAATAAAAGGAGTGGTGACCTTAGAACAAGACTACATACAGATACACTTCCGTCTTGTGAAAAGGAATTGCAGAAATGCTTAAGCTGTAGAGGAAAACAAAATCAACAACAAAAAGGTGATCCAAATGTAATTGAATGAAGGGTAAATGTTCTAGCCTCAGCTAATAGCAGGACTTGGCAGCTTTGACCACATACTTCTCGCTTTAGAGTCAGGGATACAAGAAATGGGTTATAAAAACTAGCTGAAACTAGGACTGTGTTGGAGATCCCTAAATGTTGGGAATGCCAGAGTTGTTAAAAACTTACCAAGGAAACCTTCATGGTGGATGTAGATCTAGCCCAAGTGAGGAAAATATGGTGCAGTCAGCAAAACCGAAAAGAGTCAGGAAGTTGAAAAAGTCTTCAAATGAAGACACGGAGAGTTCGGGATTTTCTCTGCCGGTTTGGGGTCTTGCTACAGTCGAGCATTTCCTCACTACACTCCCTTTCCTTCTTTATGGAATGATAGTCTATATTCTGTTCCACTATATATTCCAAGTATGTGGATTGCTCGTTTATATTAATTTTATAGGAAGAGTATAGTTCAGAGGTTTTCTTGAGACTTAGAAGGTTGGACTTTTAAACAGTGCTGAAACTTATAAACTAAGGAAAGTTTTGAAGATGAACTGAATGATTTTTTGCATTATGATGTGACTGCAATACTTTGGGGAACAGGGAGTCTAATATGGTGGTTTGGATAATCATAGGCCTCATATGATTATATAGTTTAATGCTTAGTCTTTAAGGATTGACACTACTTAAAAGTTACTGAAAGATACAGACTTGTTGCATTAGGTGTGACCTTGTTGGAGTACATTAATCAATGGGGGTGGGCTTTGAAGTTTCAAAGAGCTACCCAGCCCCATTTGGATCTTCTCTTCCTACTGCCTGTGGATTGGATGTAGAACTCTTAACTCCCTCTTAAATACCATGTCTCTTCTCCATACCATGACAATAGACTAATCCATTAAATCTGTTAAAAAACAAAAAACCCACTAAAGTGGGGCTTGTAAAACTCTTTTACAAGAGTTTCCATGGTTGTGGTGTCTCTTCACAGCAGAACACTAAGCAAGAATTAATTTCAAGTTCATAGATAAATAAGAAATTATAGTGGCTTAAGTCCTGTATAAGAACAGAAAAAAAGGGCTTAGTCGTTTTGCCATTAACCATTTTTTGCTGCTCTTATACAGGACTTAAGTTCAGTTTCTAGCACACACAATCACCAAACCCAGTCATAATCACCTCTAAAAAAAAAGATGGAGTGGATCGAGTCACTTTCTGACCTCTATGGATACTGGCACATACTCAAAAACATAGATTAATAAAAATAAAGACATTTAAATATAATTTAAAAGATTTCCATGGGGATCTAAAGTGTCAATGTCAAAATATTCCAAATGCTGAAATATTCCAATGTGATACCACTATCATAAATATAATCCTTTCAAACTACTAACAAATATGGTCAGATTATGCTCCTAACTTAAAGGACACATTTTATACTGGAAACTAGTTAGCCATGTAGTTATATTTTATAGTCTTGTAAGGACGCACCTATGAAATTTAAGGTTTTGTGTTTGTTATAACCTTGAATATATTTCACAGACAAGCTGATGTTTCAAACTGTGTCCTAAAAAATGAGATACATAAAATATTAGGGCATACTATCTAAAGCAGCGAACGTGAATGTTTACGCACATAGTTCTGTTGAAAATGAGAAGGCATCCCTGGATAATAGAGCAGAAGATTACCATTCATTCTCTTTACTGAGTAAGTCTTAGGGGTGCTTCACCTTAGCTAGTTACAAAGCTTGTTACCAACAGTAAAGTTGGTTACTTTATTTAAATACATCCTGGGAAATTACAGACCACAAATTTCATTGATTGAGAATAACACAGACATATTTACCTATGTAATTTTCCATATGTTAATGAGGACAAATACTTTTAGATATGTTCATGCTACTTGCTTTAAATAATCATTCAAATATTAAGTGATGTGTTTCAAAATTGATATTATATGACTTTTTTATTAATGACTTGGAGAAATACAGAAGCTGAACATCAGCAACTATGGATAAACCCTGATATTTATGTCTGTATTTGATTCTGTTTGCTTTGCATCTATAATTTTCCAGTTTTTTTGAATTAAAAATACTTAAGGGAATTAAAATTAAATACTTAAACTAATGATATTATATATTATTATTGTTATATATACATATATAGTAATTTACATATTCTATTTCCAGTGTATTATGCTTGACAAGTAAATAAGCTTTGTAGTACAGATAACTTTATGAGATTAAGTCAAATTGGCAAGTAGAATACTGAGTTACAGTTCCTATACTGCACAGCATTTTAATGCAATCTAGAAATAAGACATCAGCACTCAACATTTATAATTTATCACTTGCCCTTTGGACAAAAATTACTAAGTAGACAGAAGAATTACATGTATTCATTCAGCATCCAATACTTCACACATGACTCTAGTGCAGGGTTGTACAAGATTTGTCACTTGCTGCTTCCAAATATTTGATATAGGAAGAATAGTAGCGATCTTAACACTCAATTGCTTATTTTTTCAGAGAAGTATTCCATTTCTCCTTCTTTAACACTGATATCATTGTGTTCTTAAATGGAAAAAGAATCACAGTAAGGACTTAAGTGTCCTTGATTTTCTATGGATAAGAGTATATGTTTACAAAATAGTTATCTGAAGACATTGTTATCTTCAATAACAAGCTACAAATGGAAGCATGGTAATTTGTAAGTCATAAGCACTCAGAAATGTACTATAATTAACACAGTTAGTTTTCTAAAATGACTTATACTCTAAAAGAATTAATAGATATACATTAGAGACAGAAAGCACTAGAAATTGAAACAATACTTTGAAAATACAACCATGGCAAGAAGCCCGGGTTAGGAACAAAAGAGTTTAATGAATGGAGAGAGAGAGAGAGAGAGAGAGAGAGAGAGAGAGAGAGAGAGAGAGAGAGAGAGAGAGAGAGAGGTTGAGATGGGGGGAGGGAGAGAAACAGAGTCAGAAAGATAGTAAACCAGAAAACTGAAGATAAAATTAAACGTTAAAGATGACATCAGACATCCAGAGAACAAAAGACTGGGGTTTTCCATGGTATCTCCATGGGTTATGACAGTCAGGAAATCAAGGATTTCCACAGAATTTGGAAAATGGTACCTTCTAGTGAATGACATTCTTTACCTATCCAGCACATCCAGGTATACTGATTAATATGAAGATATCATATTTGTAATGGTTCCCAGATTAGAAGAAGATCAGGGAGGTTACTATGAGACTGTATCTTTTACAAATATCAGAGGCCTCACTAGCGTGAATGCCTAAAATGAGCTGAACAAGGACAACAAAAACAGACATGTCAAAATAATGATTTTTCAGGAAAGTTTGGAAGGCCTCAACTCTCCACAAAGAACTACAGGAAAAATAAGGAATGTTGACAATAGGGGAAATAAATAGTCTTCCTAAGGGAAGAACATAGCAATTGGTTGTCAAATATTAAATGGTAACCACTAAACACATATATGTGAGTAACAATAAGAGAATGAGCTGATTATATTTATGTACTTAAGAATATATATGTATATACATATACAAATACATATGCATATACCTATATGTGTGTAGAAACAATTAATGGAAACACAGGCCACAAGTTTGAAAGAGTGCAAGGAGGGGTATGGGAAGGAAGATGAGGGAAAACCGGTAATGGAGAAATGATGTGATTACACTATCATCAAAAAATATAAGAAAGAACTTCAGAAATGATTTATCATTTTGATTAGTACTATTGATCATTGTTTTGGAGCTTGAAAACATGCTTCCATTAAGCCACCGTCTCATGTTCATAGTCACTTGCTCAATTACAATATGTATTTATAGATAGATATTATAGATAGATGTGTCTTTATACTTTTAATTAAAACCTCATAAAATTTGTTAATACATGTTTATTTTTAGGAAAGTTGCAAGATTACTTGTTTATTTATTTATTTATTTATTTACACTCCAGATTTTATTCCCCTCCCAGTCCACCCTCTGATTGTTCCACATCCCATACCTCCTCTACAAGAATGTCCCCACCACCCACCCACCCCCATACCAGACCTCTAAACTCCCTGGGGCCTCTAGTCTCTAGAAGGTTAAGTACTCTAGGTTTTGACCATTATAGATTTTCTGATGCTATGGAAATTATGAGGTGTGAGCCACGATATAAGATATTATATCTACCGGCACATAACCAAGGTTTGTTCCTCCTCTTCTATCATATCTTTCAATAAAAAAAAAAAACTTGACAAGACTCTAGCTTGAAATATTTGGAGAGTAGGGAGAGTCCAGGAGATCTTGATTTTTTCAGACTGAACTTAGTGATCAGCTTAGACACAAAGTGTTCTCCCCACTCCTTTCTAAATGGAGTACCACATTCAGCAAGTTTCCTGTTTTCACAGCTGAGTTTAGCTTTAATAAGGGTGGTCTTCAATGGCAACAAAAACAAAAGAAAACCCACGTACACATGGAGGCTGAACAATGCTCTACTCAATGATAACTTGGTCAAGGTGGAAATAAAGAAAGAAATCAAAGACTTTTTGAAAGTTAATGAAAATGAAGGCACAACATACCCTAACTTATGGGACACAATGAAAGCAGTGCTAAGAGGAAAATTCATAGCCCTGAGTGCCGCCAAAAAGAAACGGGAGACAGCATACACTAACAGCTTAATGGCACACCTGAAAGCCCTGGAACAAAAAGAAGCAAATACACCAAAGAGGAGTAGAAGGCAGGAAATCATCAAACTCAGGGCTGAAATCAATCAAGTAGAAACAAATAAAACCATACAAAGAATCAACAAAACGAGGAGTTGGTTCTTTGAGAAAATCAACAAGATAGATAAGCCCTTAGCCAGACTAACCAGAGGGCACAGAGATAGTATCCAAATTAATAAAATCAGAAACGAAAAGGGAGAGATAACAACAGAAACTGAGGAAATTCAAAAAATCATCAGATCCTACTACAAAAACCTGTATTCAACACAACTAGAAAATCTTGAGGAAATGGACAATTTCCTTGACAGATACCAAGTACCAAAATTAAATCAGGATCAAATAGACCATCTAAACCGTCCTATAACCCCTGAAGAAATAGAAGTTGTCATTGGAAGTCTTCCAACCAAAAAAAGCACAGGTCCAGATGGTTTTAGTGCAGAATTCTATCAGACCTTCAAAGAAGACCTAACACCAATACTCTTCAAACTGTTCCACAAAATAGAAACAGAAGGAACACTACCCAACTCGTTCTATGAAGCCACAATTACACTAATACCAAAAGCACACAAAGATCCGACAAAGAAAGAGAATCTCAGGCCAATCTCTCTTATGAATATCGATGCAAAAATACTCAATAAAATTCTTGCCAACCGAATCCAAGAACACATCAAAACGATCATTCACCACGATCAAGTAGGCTTCATCCCAGGGATGCAGGGATGGTTCAATATAAGGAAATCCATCAATGTAATCCACTACATAAACAATCTCAAAGAAAAAAACCACATGGTCATCTCATTAGATGCTGAGAAAGCATTTGACAAAATTCAGCATCCTTTCATGCTAAAGGTCTTGGAAAGATCAGGAATTCAAGGCCCATATCTAAACATAGTAAAAGCAATTTACAGCAAACCAGTAGCCAGCATCAATCTAAACGGAGAGAAACTTGAAGCAATCCCACTAAAATCAGGGACTAGACAAGGCTGCCCTCTCTCTCCATATCTTTTCAATATAGTACTTGAAGTTCTAGCTAGAGCAATTAGACAAGAAAAAGAGGTCAAAGGGATACAAATTGGAAAGGAAGAAGTCAAACTATCACTATTTGCAGACGATATGATAGTATACATAAGCGACCCAAAGAACTCCACCAGAGAACTCCTACAGCTGATAAACGACTTCAGCAAAGTGGCCGGATATAAAATCAACTCAAGCAAGTCAGAAGCCTTCCTATACTCAAAGGATAAGCAGGCTGAGAAAGAAGTAAGAGAAATAATACCCTTTACGATAGCCACAAACCATATTAAGTATCTTGGCGTGACGCTAACCAAACAAGTGAAAGATCTGTATGACAAGAACTTCAAGTCTCTGAAGAAAGAAATTGAAGAAGACCTCGGAAGATGGAAAAATCTGCCATGCTCATGGATTGGCAGGATTAATATAGTAAAAATGAGCATCTTACCAAAAGTAATACACAGATTCAATGCAATCCCCATCAAAATCCCAACTCAATTCTTCATAGAGTTAGAAAGAGCAATTCAAAAATTCATCTGGAATAACAGAAAACCCAGAATAGCTAAAACTATTCTCAAGAGTAAAAGAACCTCTGGGGGAATCAGTATCCCGGACCTCAAGCTGTACTACAGAGCAATAGTGTTAAAAACTGCATGGTATTGGTACAGTAACAGACATGTAGATCAATGGAACAGAATTGAAGACCCAGAAATGAATCCACACTCCTATGGTCACTTGATCTTTGACAAAGGAGCTAAAACCATCCAGTGGAAAAAAGATAGCCTTTTCAACAAATGGTGCTGGCTCAGCTGGAGGTCAACATGCAGAAGAATGCAAATTGACCCATCCTTATCTCCTTGCACTAAGCTCAATTCTAAGTGGATCAAAGATCTCCACATAAAACCAGACACACTGAAACTAATAGAAGGGAAACTAGGGAAGAACCTTGAACATATGGGCACAGGGGAGAATTTCCTGAACAGAACTCCAATAGCTTATACTCTAAGATCAAGAATAGACAAATGGGACCTCATTAAATTACAAAGTTTTTGCAAGGCAAAAGACACCGTCAAAAAGACAAAGCGGCAACCAACTAACTGGGAAATGATCTTTACCAACCTTACATCCGACAGAGGGCTAATATCCAAGATATACAAAGAACTCAAGAAGTTAAACTCCAGAGAGGCAAGTAACCCTATTAAAAAATGGGGTACAGAGCTCCACAAAGAGTTCTCACCTGAAGAATATCTAATGGCTGAGAAGCACCTAAAGAGATGTTCATCATCCTTAGTCATTAGGGAAATGCAAATCAAAACAACCCTGAGATTCCATCTCACACCAGTCAGGATGGCTAAGATCAAAAACACAGGAGACAGCAGTTGTTGGCGAGGATGTGGAGAAAGAGGAACACTCCTCCACTGCTGGTGGAATTGCAGGCTGGTACAACCACTCTGGAAAGCAGTCTGGCGGCTCCTCAGAAAACTGGGCATGACACTTCCGGAGGATCCGGCTATACCACTCCTGGGCATATACCCAGAGACTTTACCTGCATGCAATAAGGACACATGCTCCACTATATTCATAGCAGCCTTATTTATAATAGCCAGAAGCTGGAAAGAACCCAGATGTCCCTCAACGGAGGAATGGATTCAGAAGATGTGGTATATTTACACAATGGAATACTACTCTGCAATTAAAAACAATGAATTCACGAAATTCCTAGGCAAATGGTCAGAACTTGAAAATATCATCCTTAGTGAGGTAACCCAATCACAAAAGATCACACATGGTATGAAGTCACTGATAAGGGGATATTGACCCAGAATCTCAGAATACCCTAGACACAATCAGCATATCAATAGATTTCTAAAAAGATGGAAGGAGAGACCCCTGGTCCTGGAAAGACTGGATGTAGGGGAACGCCAGGACAGAGTAATGAGAGGGGGTTGAACGGAGAAAAGAGGGAGGGAAGGGGGCTTATGGGACTTTCGGGGAGGGAGGAAACGGGAAAGGGGAAGTGATTTGGAATGTAAATTAAAAAAATAAAATAAAATTAAATTAAAAAAAAAAAAAAAAAAAAAAAAAAAAAAATTACAGCCAAAACAAAAAAAAAAAAAAAAAAAAAAAAAAAAAAAAAAAAAAAAAAAAAAGAAGTTACATAGGTAATGATAATATTGATTCTCACAAAGTTCTCATGGTTTTACAGGTTTTTTTTGATTTTAGTTTTCCGTTCATAGAAGCCATAAATTACACCATAATGATTTATTGTTATTAGCAGAATAATATTTTGAGAAAGCAACACATTTGAATAAGTTCATTTGCTGCTATAAATACATCACCTTTTAATTTGTATTTCATACACTTTTGCTCATAAAAATATATGATTACATAAGATTAATATGAAATGTGTTGCAATTGCAGAGGTTAATTTTAAAACAGTTAAATGATTTGAGTGTAAATATAGAGTTATTATAAACTATGCTCTGAATATTAATACACAGAATGTACAGAATATAAGACTTAACAATGGTTCCATATGTGATACACAGTAATGTTAATGTTCTTTATAAAATTTATTTTGTTTTTAACTATTTTTATATGGGTATGTCCTTTATGGCTTTTTCTATGTGCGGGCATTTCTCATGGAGGATAGAAGATAGTGCTGTGTCCCTTGTAGCAGAGGTTATAAGCATGAGTCAGATCTCATGCATGAATAATTCTCATTCTTAAATACTGAGAATCACTTCAGACCCTACTTTAATGTGTATACCAAACTCTCATACTAATATCATGTTATTATAATGGTTCTCCACTTTCTAACCAGTCAACCCATTCACCATTTTGAAAATCGTCATTTTCTCGCCCATCTCAGATATTCTTTGGTCTTCTCAAATATATATCTCTACCTACTTTATTTTTATGGACTTTCGCATTGCATTTCTTAAGATTCCTTTCTTCTCTATGTTCACTAGCTACCTACATCATTGTGGCCATTTTTACTGCATTCCTACACGCCTTGCCTCACATTTTCAAATTACACATGGAGGGAAAGTAAGTTGCTATTATCTTCAATGACTCTTGGCAGGTTAGTCAGTATGCCTGTGTTCTTTGTCACAAATCTTGCCTACATCAGGATGATAATACTTGAAGTGTTCTTCCTTATCTTGAAACACAGTGTTAGACGGACACCCTTTCTTGCTAGCAAGTCTTAAACTACCTTTGAAAATATCCTCTCCCTCCATATCTGTGTTTTTATGATAGCTGTCAGCAATGTGATTAATCTGTTCTAGCAATTGTAAATGTAACTTTTATATACCTGATGTAATTGCTGTCTCAGAGGCTTTCTGCCAAATCTTTTTCTGATTCATCACTTTGTCACTCAATTTGACATCACATTCAAGCATAGATGCTTCCTTCTACAAACTCAATTTACCTTCTTTGTTTAGAATTACAGGTTTGTGCTAAGGGCTGAGCCATATCACAACTACAAACAACTTTTTTTTTTCAGTAAATAACATATTCTCAGGGTTTTCACTGTGATCAAATAGTCGGTGACCAGCAACATTAGCCTACACAAACATTTCATTTATCTCAGAAATTCGCACAAGGTATCTATGTCAAAGACCGCACTGTTCTGCTCATATTATTCCAAAATTATGAGATTAAGTCTAGGAGCTACATTGGTTTGGGATAATGTTCATGCAGTTCTAGTCAGGGAATCACATTTTTATTGTATGCCCTGTATTTTTAAACATAATTTATACCAATAACTTCTGCTTTAGTAATTTTTAATAGCTTACCACCTCTGTTCGTAACATGTTAATTCTCGACACAAAACATTGGTCATCACTGATTTCTAGAATCCATTTTAGTCATTGGTATATGTTTGGGAATTACTGAAGCTAGTTTTATAGAGAAATGCTTTAATGAATGTCATTTATATTTCTACAAAACCACATGGAATATAAATGTCAGCATACAACAGAGTAAAGTTTCAAAAATCAGGAAAATGGAGAACCAGAAAGTTTTTGCCTACATGTGCGAGAGATTAGGGCTGGGTGAACGTCAAGATGCAGAACAGTGGCAACCAAAAGGGAGCCAAAGAGAAGCTTCCGAGAGACAGATTCCTATGCCATAAAGAACAGTCATCTCAAACTACTGATTTTATTCTTGCACTAGAGACCTGTTTGTGATCAAGGGACTAGGGAACACTTTCCATAGAGTCATTTCCTTTCTAAGACTCACTAGATCGTGTTTTGAATATACAATTGCAGAACTCAGTTGGATTTACCTCATGGTGTGTTTCCATTCTTTTCATTCTTATAAACATTTTCTACATCTCCATGTAGGCTGAGCTCTTATTTGTAGTATCTGAGGCAGAGTTAATGGCTCACAGATGGTCATGCCCATGTGAATATATTTGGGTATGGAGAGCTGTGGCACAGGGTCAGCTCCAGGAGCAGACGGACAACAGAAGGACAGGTTGCTCCTCTGTTCCTGTGTTCTCAGGGCTCTGGTGGGACCCTCTGAGCAGAAGTGATGGTCTTGCCTGTGCTCACAGGTATTGGTAGTCTATTTTTAGATCTCAACAATTCCTTTTCCTACAAACATGTTCATATATTCACATGACATAGGGTGTGCACCACTCAGAAACTCCAATATACGAACACTTTATCCGTTCTGTCCCCAGTCCAAAAACTATGACATGATCACCTGTTATGATCAAATTTTGCTTCTTGATCTGTTCTACATCTTCCAGGTAACTTTCTAGGTAGCCTGTGATCTATTACTTTGCCATTTAATGAATCTCAGTGGAAGAAAACAGTGCATAGGTGATCTGGAGTTTGACATATATTTCAGATACTTTCTGATCCTAGAATAAAAGCAGTGAGAAAGTTGAAATGGTATTATTAATTCAAAAGACTTCTCAAAAATCTCAGTCAATGTGTTCTTTCCTGTATGTATTATATAACCATTTCATGAAAAGAAGACCAAGTCTTTCATGAAAACATTCAGAAATCAACAAGGTCAACTTTCCTCACCTCCTATAATCTCCTATAATCCTATATAAGCCAGTGCCTTGATAAGAGTGCTTGACTAACGCATTGACTAAAATGACCCATAATTCAAAGAAATGCTTATTGCTCTCTTGGAAGGCACTTTCAGAGACAATGATATCATTTGTCTATTTAATTAGAGAGTAATATTTGTCATTCCACCTTTCTGCGTTTTCAAAATAATATTTCATTAATTCCTTGAGGGTTTCATACAGTGTATTTTGTTCATATGTACATCCTCCCCCAAAATTCTCCCATACTCACGCTTCCCACCTTTGTTATCCCTTTCCAACCAACTTTGAAGTTTCTTTTCCCACTCATTGAATTGTCCAAGGAATCTTGGAGTGAGACCTACCCAGGATTATTGCTGATCTATGGGGTAGGGGGAGGTCATATCATTTTAGAAAACTGATTCCCCTTCTCTCAGAAGATATCAAATTCCAATCACTGTTCAACTAGTAGTGGGATTTTGTACCCATCTTCCCAGCTCCATGCTGGTAATTTGTCCAATTTGTACTTAAACATATTTCTGCATAGAGTCACAGTCACTGTGAGTGATTATATATAATTTGAAGTGATTATATATAACTGCATGGAGTCTTATACATTACTTTCCTGTTATGTCTGGAAAATACTATTTCTTTGATGTTATCTGCAACCTCTGGCTTTTACACACTATTTCATCTCTCTTCCATGAAGATCCAGGAACCTTAGGGGAAAGAGTAATATATGTAGATTCTATTTATGGCTGTCAGTCCATAGTCATTTATTTTATACATGTTGAATAGTTGAAATTCTCTGTGTTGATTGCCACATATGGCAATGAGAAGTAGCTTCTCTGATAATGACAGATCCTCTCATCTATGATATAGCAATAAGTCATTAAATTGTTTTCATATGATATCCATGTAGCATAATAGTAGTATTTGGTCTCCCCACTTCCATTCCTAAGACCTATCTAGGCACAGGATTTTTTTTAGCTCTTTTAATAGTGGTATATGAATTCTATTTCCCTGTAATGGGCTTTGGATCCAACCAAAAAGGGGATTATAAAAATTGTGCCACTATTGTACTAGTAGATGTAATTAGCTATTGATGTAATTAGCAAACTACACAGATAGGTAAGATTGGTTATTACTTTTCTCTTTTGGTAGCTTTTATTCTACCAGTATCAGGAAGGCTGTCATTAGAAAAACAATCCACTGTTTGAGTATTTAATACTGAGACATTGGTTACCAGATCTCAAAAAGTTCTTGAAGCTTCTTAGTGGGAGAGATTGTACAGGTCAATCAGGCTTTGAATAAAGGAGAACTGAGAGAGAGACAGACAGAGGGACAGAGAGACAGACAGATACTGAAAGACAGAGAGACAGAGAGGAGAGAAACTGGGAAAGCGGGAAACATAAGCAGCTGTAAATAAATCTGTGCTAGCATTTGTAAGACAACAAACACAAGAACTATAATTTTCCCAGTTACTTGGGTAGCAGCTAAAATCATTGTGCTTTTTAATCCCATAAACAACTGAGAGTTAGTAAATCAATATTATTTAAGAAAGATAATCAATGTGTTCTGTGAACAGCCCGGATAAGAAATGGGAGACCCTAGAGACAGAGGAGTAAAGAAGAATATGGACATGATCTTTCAAGATTCAAAAGGTGAACTAAGTTTGTGGTGAAAACTTTCTGATGGAATGCAGAGTACACACATTAACTGTCTCTGGGGCTGGGTAGAGCTCATGATAATAAGGAAATATTACAACATATAATATAGGAGAGAAGTCAGGTAAGAATATTTCTCAGCATATTAAGGATTTTACATCTTTATCCTAATGGTGGTTAATTTGGCACACATTTATCTCAGTCCCTGCCAGTTTCATTTTTTTGATCTGTTCATTTTGCCCCAGGGAAGCTTATTTATGCTGCAGTCTGCATTGATGCCACAGCAGGTAACATTAATGATTTAAACTGAAAAGAAGATAACCACCCCTAATTTTAGCACTTAAAGAGTTATTACTGACCCATTATTAAGATATTTTATGACACAGAAGTCATACAGAGTGAATAGTGGAGTAGTACTGCAGAAAACTAGATATTTGAGACTTTTTAACTGGCTGATAAATAAATGAGATGAAAGAAATACTTGTGAGATTAGCATTATATTTTTGATTTTAGAAAATGGTGATATTGCATAGTCCTTAATGTAAAATGTTTCATGGCCCTACACATCTGTAAGATGTGGCTTACATGATAAACTATTAGAGAAAATGAGAAATATTTGGATTGGATTATTAAATATATCACTTCCTCTGAATTGAACATATACGTTTTCCTTTGTGAGTAATAGCTTTTCTTCTATTCTCAGTAGATATTTGATCAAGGAAGACATGGTCTTCTAAATAATATCTTCTATGTCCTCACAAATAAAATAATTCCTTTTTTTTATGGGATGGTATTGTCAATCCAGGTGCATCAAGTGTGTTTTCTTCATTTATTGGTTGATGGACATTTGGATTTGTTGTGAATAGTGCTGCAGTCAGCATTGCTGTTGATTGCAATGTCTTTGGATATATACCAGTAGGTGATATATACCAGTAGGTGATATATACCAGTAGGTGATATATACCAGTAGGTGATATATACCAGTAGGTGATACATACCAGTAGGTGATATATACCAGTAGGTGATATATACCAGTAGGTGATATATACCAGTAGGTGATATATACCAGTAGGTGATATATACCAGTAGGTGATATATACCAGTAGGTGATATATACCAGTAGGTGATACATACCAGTAGGTGATATATACCAGTAGGTGATATATACCAGTAGGTGATATATACCAGTAGGTGATATATACCAGTAGGTGATATATACCAGTAGGTGATATATACCAGTAGGTGATATATACCAGTAGGTGATATATACCAGTAGGTGATATATACCAGTAGGTGATATATACCAGTAGGTGATATATACCAGTAGGTGATACATCTGATCGAAGCAAGATTCTGAAGAATCATAATTGTTTTCATAACGGCATATTGATCTCTCAACATCGCTATACCTCACCAACATTTACTATCTTGTGCCTTGTCATAAATACATTGCCAGCTACTTAGTTTTATATGTTTTCTCCCATTCTGTTTATTGGCTTTTCACACTAATTTTCTTTGCTATTCAAAAGCTTTCTGGTTTTATGTAACTCAATTTGTCTTATTTTCTTTGGGTTCCTATAGTTTGGGAGCCCTATCCAAAAGGCACTCTCCAGTGTCCTGAAGCATATAATTTCCCCTACTTGATTTGTAGTTTTACATTTTACATTTAGTTGTTCAACTTGTTTTAAATTGATGCTTTGGGAGTGGACCGAATCCTCTTTCTGACTGGTGACATTGAGTTTCCTGTACCTAGATACTTGTATTATTCTTTACATTTAGAAAGCTTTCTATTTTGATGTCATTGAATAATCTTTCTCTGGTTCTAATATTGTCTAGTCTCTCATTTATCCAAATAGCCTGCATGTTTGCCCCCTCAATGCAGTCCCAATATTTCCATAAGCTTTTGATATTTCTACTCCATTACTTCCTTCTCTTCTAGCTGTGTATTTTCACATTTTCTACTCTAAACTCATTAGCTTGTTTATTTTATCTTCATTGTTTCTGGTTCTCCTTACTTTTCACTCAGTATAGCCATTAGCTTAAGGGTTTTCATTTAAGTTGCTTTTATAACTGTAGTAAGTATCTCTGTCAGAATTCCACTGAGTTTTAAGTTCTCCATCTTTTATAGAATAGTGTTGTCTCACAAGACCAATACTAAGTAGGATCACCTTGGAGTCTCATAGACACAGACACCGGGTCATCAGTGAATGGGTCCTTCAGTCCTCACACTGCAAGACTGCCAGTGATACTGACCACAACTCAAGTTTGTCCCACCAGAATGCAAGACCCTCTCTCATGCTCAGGCAGACCTAATGTCCAGCTGATAGTTCTAGGCTGAGGATGGAGCCCTTATACTAGCTGGTGTTGAATCACACTGAATCAGTAACAGTATCATCTACCTTTCAGGCTCTTCTCACAACTAAGTAGGGACTTTGTTCCCTCTCTTGTCTCATATTGAAAAATAATTGGGGAAGCATGCAACTGTGCATACAGATAATGAATTTCCATTGCATTAGTCTACAAATACAGTACAGTATCTGGGAATGTGATACTCTTCCTAGCACCTGGCCTCAAATTGATAAGGCTGTCCTCACACTGACATCAAAAGCCTGTGCCTAGTTCTTTCTTTTCTGCTTTTGTAAGTGGGAGGTATCACTCTCCTAGTGAATGTAATGAGGCAATTTCCCCTCCTTTATCCATCCTTTTTATTGAACTAAATCTGAGCATGATACGCTGTCCCCTAATCCCCTTAGCACATGCAAAGATGCTTTGATGCATGAATATCTGTTACAGTTTATGCATTTGTGAAGAGGCAACTGCCTAAGGGAACTGATTCATCATCTTCTTCCCAAAAGAAGTGGGTGGTTTTTTTTTTGCACTTATTTCTCTTCTTTATATTTTATTTACACATAAACCACCAAAGAAGAACTCATGGAATACTTTCTTTTTTGACTTCAATATAATAATGGATTTTGGATACAAATATTTCTCTGAGAAATTAAGTTATGGGAAATTAAGTTGTCTACTTGGGATGTAAAGAAGGCACAGGGCACAAATAGACTTACTTATATTTTGCAAATATTTCTTTCCTAATTTATTAAAAACTTACATCCCTAGCACTTTTATTAATTCAAAATTAAGTTGATTCATTATAAAAGTTTTCTATTAACACTGCATTCCTAGAAGCTAAACTCTTTGAATTGATTTGACCTTACTTTCTTGCTAAACATTTGTCTGTTAACCAAAACAATTTAAGAAATTGTTCCTTCTCAGTTATCCCCATTGGCATCTTGCTTGAGTCTCCTCATTATTCTAAGGAAATGGCATGTCATTAGTTCATTCCTATTTGGTGATTTTTGTTTGATTACTTCATTCTCTCCTTTTTTCAACCTTAAAGCAAGTACTTGCTCAACAATAACATTTTCAGACCAAAAAATAAATAAATAAAAATAAAAATAAAAATTGCCCTAGGACTGAAGTTTCTTTATAGATCTTAAAGTTGTTTTAGAGCCTGTTTTACATTTCTTTTCAAAAAACTAAAAATTTGTCTCACATAAGATTTGGTGTTTTGTCACAAACACAAGCAATGCCCTTGCATCAGAGCTTGGTCCTAGGCCACGGATGAGTAGGAGGTGTTTGTGGAACTGTTCTATTGATTTTCACACATTGTTTATTAGAAATGACCACTGGTTTTCTCACAGTGCTAACTGTGAACATTTGCCATGTATATGTAGCTCGAAGATTATTTTGTTTTTCACTGAACAGCATATATATGCCAGTCAAAACTCTGCCCTCATTCCAAAAGTAAATAGCACTATTTTATTCAGTGGTTCATGTTTTGGAATCGTAACCATATTTTTTTGTATTACATATCAAACATTGCACTATTACTACAGACCTACTCTGTCATAGCAAAATTCTATCAAATTCCTGTAAATCTTGTTCTTTGCAATTTTTGAAATATAGATATCCCTACATATAGACAGATTTATATAGATGTTGGTTATTGGTGGAAATTACATTCAGGCTTTCAGAGATATTTAATTTATAAATTTTACTGAAATATAAAAATTACTGGTAAACCTATAGATACAGTTTCTAGAATTTCCTACTGAAAAATTTACCTTGGGAGGTTTTCAGGAGATACCTTATAATAAAATATTATTAATTCAGATGACATTTTCACTAAGTTTGAAAAATAATCGTTAATGAAATTATTTTCTTTTAAATAATTTTCTACTGTGGAAAAGGGTGAAACTGACTCCAGATCTTTGGGTATGATAATACTAATGCTAGGTTAGTTTCTGGTTACATCATTAACTAGATTCTTTATGAAGTTGCCTGTTTTTGCCTCATGTTTCTTGTTAGTTTTATGAAAAGCAGGTATATTAGATGCATTGCACAGAGTACCACTTGGCATACTTTGTCTGTGTAAGGTGTTTTCAAAAAAACAGAAGGCGCGGAGTATCCTATGGAACCATAGAACCTAAGGCAGTATGCTCACTTACCCAACGGCAAGAGTAAAGTTATTTTCAGCTTTGATTTAGACCAGTTGTTTGGTAGAAAGTCTGAAAAGCTAGAATAAGTATGTGAAGGCTACTGTGTTGATGTGCAGACAGTCACTTTTTCTCATCTTCTTGAAAATTAGAGGGTTTGTACATCTCACTGTAGAGGCCTCAGTGTTCTGCAGATCTCCATTTTAACTATGAAGTTCAGCCTATTTACAATAAACATTTAAAAAAAGGAGCTAACACCTTTCAACTGGTGATATTATGATGTTTGGATTTCATAATTTTTCTTTTACTTTCAAAATTTATTATCTATATCATTCCAGTTAACTACTTTCTAATATATTTAGAGGACGATATTTTTATAGAAGTGTCTCTTATTTCACGGTCTTATTACTGGTTTAATTTGTGCTATCATGTGTCAAACTGAGTTCTTCTGAAATAACCGATAGTTAGATATGGATGAGAACATCTGAATTTTGTTTAAGGTAGGACCATGCTATGACAGCAAAATGATGTAGACAGGGAAAGAGAACACAGTATTAATTGTATGGAAAGAAGGTACAATGTCAGTCTACCCAGTAAATTAGCTGAATAGCGTCAGTTAGATTAGTCAGTCTCTATGAAGGCTAGTAAATTTCCCTTTTCCTCTACTTTTCTTATTCAGTAAGAGCTGTTAGAAGGACCAATTTTGGAAACATCATAGTCAAATAAACTTGTATCACACTTTTAGAGATTAAAGAGGAGTAGCAAGGGAATATGAGATTAAAGTTAATACAGAGCTCCATAGACTCATGTGTATTCTGGCTCAGAGACTAGAGCATTGCTGAGTGGGGACTGGGTAGGCTCATGGCTGTGAGCTAACCCCATCCCATATTCACTACTTGTACCACCACAGTCAGAACAGTTGGCTGAATCTTCACCATTTGTTTCCTAGAATGCTTTCACAGAAGTTTTGAATCTAGAAACTTTGAAGTAGTTTTGAATGCAAATCTTAGAGCATGGTAGATTTAGACACACTTATAAAAAAATTAATTTTGTTGGAGATTGAAACAACCGAATAGTTTTGGGTTGTCACAGTTAGGATTTTATTGCTGTGAAGAGACACCATCTATGAGCAAAGCAACTCTTATCAAGGATAGCATTTAATTGAGACTGCCTTACAGTTTTAGAGGTTTAGTCCATTATCATTATTACAGGAACCATGGCAGATGCATGCAGACATCATGCTGGAGAAGGAGCTGAGGTTTCTACATTTTGATCTACAGGCAGACAAAGGCTTCTATGTGTCACACTAGGCATAGTTTGAACATAGGAGACCTCGAAGCCTGCCCCAAGAGTGACAGTTCCTCCAACAAGGCCAAGCCTCCACTCCCTATGAACCCAGCATTCCAATACATGTGTCTATTGGGGCCATACCTAATTAAACCACCACATTCTGCTCTTTGTTCCCCATAGGATAGTAGCGATAATATAATATGTTTAGTCCAACTTGAGAAGTCTCATAGTATATCAGAATCTCAATAAATATGTATGGAAGGGAACATAGTGAGGAAATACTGGACCAAAACAAGACCAAAAACCAGCTGGACAAACTCCAAACTCTGCATCTCTAAGTTTGATGTCAAAGGCTCTTCAGATCTCCAACTCCTTACACCTTTGTTGACTGCAACACACTTCTTTCTCGGCTGGTTCAACTCCCTGTTAACAGCTTTCCTTAGCAGGTATTCCAGGGCTCTGGCACCTCTACCCTCCAAGGCAGTCCAGGATTCGCCTTCACAGCTACACACATTGACCTCTCTGAGCCTCCATACAAGGACACCCTTGCCACATGTCTGGCCTCAATGGTTTTACTTAGTCATGAAGGGAGAGTCCATAACCCCTTTCTATTATATCTTCAGCTGTTATCTGTTTCCAACAGTTTCCTTCATTGCCTAAGCTTGGATGTCCTGGAACTTGCTCTGTGCTCCAGGCTGACTTTCAGCTTAGAGATCTGCTTGCCTCTGTATCTGGAGTCCTGGGATTAAAGGCGTGTACCACCGTGTCTGCAGCTAAGTTGTTCTTTCTTTCTTTCTTTCTTTCTTTCTTTCTTTCTTTCTTTCTTTCTTTCTTTCTTTTTTTTTTACAAGATAGGAGCTAAGATGTGTATGATTTTCTCCTGAGGTCACCACTTTTGTCATCTGTTTATCTCCTTGAACATGGAAACCAACACCATCCCAATTTTTGCTACCCCATTCCTCCTCGATCTGTACATTTTTTACTTTACCTTGGTCAGCTTCCTCCTTTTCATTAAAAGGTTCTTATTAAAGTGAACAGCAGTAGTAACCACAAAGTGTACACTAGGCTGGTCTGAGATTGCCTTTGCTAATGTGCTAGTGCAATTATCTAAATCTCTTCACTTTACTCTCAGGCTGATTCTTCAAACAAAGGCAAAAAGGAACCAAATACTTCATCAAAATATCACAAGAGTGATCTCTAGGCAACATACTGAGATTCTCCTCTGAAACCTCTTGAGTTAGCACCCCCTCTCCAATTCAAATCACGCTTAGGCAACTACAATTCAAATCACCCTCAGCACAACCGTCTTCCATGATTGTACTGGTATGTCCCATTAAGCAGCCATTAAAGCGTCCCATTGCTTTTCTAACCCAAAATCCCCAAGTCCACATTTCTCCAAATAACAGCATGGTCAGACCTCTCATAGCAATACCCCAATCTCTGGTAAAAATGTGTATCTTAGAATTATTGCTGTGAAGAAACAATATGACCACACTAATTCTTTTTTTTAATTATTATTGGATATTTTATTTACATTTCAAATGTTATCCCCTTTCTTAGTTTCCCCCTGAAACCCTCTATCCCATCCCCTTTCTCCCTGCTTCTATGAAGGTGTTCTCACACCCACACACTCCCAACTCCCTGCCCTAGCATTTCCCTACACTCCAGAATTGAGCATTCAGAGGACCAAGGGACAATCCTCCCATTGATGCCCAACAGGGTCACTCTCTGCTACATATGCAGCTGGAGTCATGGTTCCCTCCTTGGTTGGTGTTTTAGTCCCTGGGAGATCTGGGTGTGGGTCTGGTTATTGTGGTTCTTCCTATGGGGCTGAAAACCCTTTCAGCTCCTTGGGTCCTTTCTCTAACTCCTCCATTGGGAACCCCATGCTCAGACCAATGGGTGACTGTGAGCATTTGCCTCTCTACTTGTCAGTCTCTCAGGAGACTGCTATAGCAGGATCCTGTTAGCAAGCACTTCTTGGCATCCACAATAGTCTGGGTTTACTGACTGTATATGCATGAATCTCCAGGTGGGGCAGTCTCTGGGTGACCTTTCCTTCAGTCTCTACTCCATACTTTGTCTCCATATCTCCTCCCATGAGTATTTTGTTCCCCCTTCTAAGAAGGACTGAACTATCCACACTTTGATCTTCCTTCTTCTTGAGCTTCAAGTAGTCTGTGAATTGTATCTTGGGTGTTCCAAGCTTTTGGGCTACCATCCACTTATCATACCATGTGCGTTCTTTTGTTATTGGGTTACCTCACTCAGGATGATATTTTCTAGTTCCATCCATTTGCCTAAGAATTTCATGAAGTCATTTTTTTAATATCTGAGTAATACTCCATTGTGTAAATGTACAACATTTTCTGTATCCATTCCTCTGTTGAAGGACATCTGGGTTCTTTCCAACTGCTGGTTATTATAAATAAGGCTGCTATGAACCTAGTGGAGCATGAGTCCTTGCTATATGTTGGAACATCTTTGGGTAGATGCCCAGGAGTGGTATAACTGGGCCCTCAGGTAATACTATGTTCAATTTTCTGAGGAACCACCAGACTGATTTCCAGAATGGTTATACAAGCTTTCAATCCCTCCAACAGTGGAGGAGTGTTCCTCTTTCTCCACATCCTCACCAGCATCTGCCATCACCTGAGTTTTTTTTATCTTAGCCATTCTAACTACTATGAGGTGAAATAAAGGGTTGTTTTGATTTGTATTTCCTTGATGACTAAGGATGTTGAACATTTCTTTAGGTACTTCTCTGCCATTCGATATTTCTCAGTTAGCAATTCATTGTTTCACTCTGTACCCCATTTTTAATAGGGTTATTTGGTCCTCTGGAGTCTAACTTCTTGAGTTCTTTGTATATATTGGATATTAGGCCTCTATCTGATAAAGGATTAGTAAAGATCTTTTCCCACTCTGTTGGCTGCTGTTTTGTCCAATTGACAGTGCCTCTGCCTTATAGAAACTATGCAATTTTATGAGGCCTCATTTGTCTATTGTTGATCTTAGAGCCTAAGCCACTGGTGTTCTGTTCAGAAAAATTTCTGCTGTGCCCATGTATTTGAGACTTTTTCCCACTTTCTCTTCTATTAGATTCGATGTATCTGGTTCTGTGTGGAGGTCCTTGATACCCTTGTATTTGAGCTTTCAACAGGAGATAGAAGGGGTTGTTTTGCATTCTTCTACATGCTGACCACCAGTTGAACCAGCACCATTTGTTGAAAATGCTGTCTTTTTCCACTGGATGGTTTTAGGTGCTTTATCAAAGATCAAGTGACTATACATGTGTGGGTTCATTTCTGGGCCTTCAATTTTATTCCATTGATCTATCGGCCTGTCTCTGTACCAATAGCATACAGTTTTTATCACTATTGCAACTTGAGGTCAGGCATAGTGATTCTACCAGAAGTTCTTTTACTTTTGAGAAAAGTTTGAACTATCCTGCACTTTTTATTATTCCAAATGAATTTGCAAATTCTTCTTTCTAACTCTATGAAGAATTGAGTTGGAATTATGATGGGGATTGTTTTGAATCTGTAGATTGCTTTTGCAAGATGGCAATTTTGACTATATCAATCCTGCCAATCCAGGAGCATGGGAGATTTTTCCATCTTCTAAGGTCTTCTTCGATTTTTTTCTTTAGAGACTTGACTTTCTTGTCATTCACATCTTTTACTTGCTTGGTTAGAGTCACACCAAGTTATTTTATATTATTTGTGACTGTTGTGAAGTGTATTGTTTCCCTAATTACTTTCTCAGTCTGTTTATATTTTAAGTAGAGGAAGGCTACTGATTTGTTGAGTTATAGCAAACCAGTAGCCAACATCAAACTAAATGGAGAGAAATTTGAAGCAATTCCTCTAAAATCAGAAACTAAAAAAGGCTGCCCACTCTCTCCCTACCTATTCAATGTACTACGTGAAGGCCTAGTCAGAGCAATTAGACGACAAAAGGAGGTAAAAATGATACAAATTGGAAAAAAAAGAAGTCAAAATATCACTACTTGCAGATACGATAGTATACTTAAGTGACCCCAAAAATTCTACCATAGAACTCCTAAACCTGTTAAACATCTTCAGCAAAGTGCCTGGATATAATATTATCTCAGACCACAGTAATTCCTATAAAGGAAAACATTAATTTTGAACCAGTTTTCAGTTTTGGAGATTGAGTCCATTATCATCATGGCAGGAAGCATTACAGCATGCTCTCAGAGACCATGCTGGATAAGGGTCTGAGCATTCTAAATCACAGGTAAAAAAAATCAGAGTGCAGAAGAAGGCAAGTGTATGACACATTGTGCATAACTAAAGCATTAGAGACCTCAAAGCTCTTTCCCACAGTGACACACTTCTTCCACCAAGGCCACACATACTCCAACAAGGCCATACTTTTTATTAGTCCCAAGCCCTATGGGCTAAACATTCAAACACATGTCATACTTATTTGTATGTATGAATAAATCAATATATCATACTTAATCCAATCTCTACTTACGTAAAGCAGAATGCAAGCCACTTTTTAAGTCATTTTTGATTCTTGCTAATTTATAGCTTGATCATAGTGGATAGTGGAGAATCATGGTGCAAGATGGATTTCAATCATCCCAAAAAGAGACAGGATGAGTTAAGGCCATGTGGAAATGATGAGAGCTGTTCATGTTTGGGATAGCATTTGTTCTTGAATATGTATTTTCTTTGCCAGAATTTTTAAGAATATGGATATGTTTCATTCAAAGAGGTAGAACTGAAAACAAGGGAAGGGATGGCTTTGTAGGGAAAGGGTAAGACTGAATGGAGCTGAGTAAAGACATCAAAGAAGCATTCTACCTCTCGACCTCTGAGTTTACAGACTCTACATACAAAAACTAGATCTTGAGTCTCTAACTGGAAAATTGTATCAAATTTGAAGTATCTAATTTGAAGCCACGAGGCAATGCAAGATGATCTTAGTTCAGTGTATATCAATTCATTATAACTCAAGGAATCATGCTAGATACTTTGATGTTCTTTGACAATGAACAAACCTTTTGATAACCTACATTCAAATAAAGTTTTGAGTCTTTCTTTGTTCTTAAGTATATAACTTCATTAAGGATGCATTATTTCACTATGTTTAATTTTTAAAATAAAAATTTAAATTGGCCCTACATTTATTAGTCATGCTCCCCTAGTACAATGCTCTTAATCATATATAACTGTACTACTTACTTTCACAGGATTACTACCTCACCAATTAAAAAACTAGTATAAAATTATGAGATATTATATCATAGGTAAAAAATCAGAGTGCATATTTTGATAATATTTAATTTGCATGAGTCACATAAGTTCCAAAAACATACATTTTCCGAGAGGAGACTGATTTTATTAAGTCTGAATTAGGTCAAACTATCATTTTTTAATTCCCAGGGGCCCAACACTGTCAAAACCATATGCTATAGTGCATATATCTCTATTCCTTTCCAGTTTTTGCCATCATGAGTGTTATGAAATCTAATTAACTTAATTAATTAATCTCAGGACCATTGAACTATGTGTTAACATGAGTTAGACTGTGAAAAAAGTACTTCCACATCCATCTCTTTTCCAAGAGAATGGGAGTTTAATGACCTCCACTGACCAGGGTCAACCAAGCACTAATAACTTTTATAAGAAAATGATACACATAGCTAACTGCTAGCAAGCTTCAGGCTCAGAAGACAGGAGTATTAACAAAGATGCGGTAAATGCTGTCAGACTAATGGATGTAATATTATACCCAGCTCTCAGTAAACTCTAGAAAGTCTCATGTTTTCTTGGGTTAAACCAGAAAGTAATTAATTACAGGAAAGTACAAAGATCTAGCCTAGTAGAATCAGCCTAAAATACAATTTCTGTCCTTCCTGGTTTTCTGTGCTTTGACTCAGGCAGTTCCTTTTTGTTACTTTTATAATCAAAGCCCTTTGGCCACTCAGTTTTCATGCTACCAATTTAAAAAGAGAGAGAGAGAGAGAGAGAGAGAGAGAGAGAGAGAGAGAGAGAGAGAGAGAGAGAGAAATCACACTTGCAAGAAAACAAAAGTTTTCATGTCTTTGCTTTTCCAGTTCCCTTTGTGTTGCCTATAAGATGATAAGCCCTTACAGATGTATTCACGTTTGCAGTTAGCCTTTGTCATGCAAAACAGGAATTCAAGTAGCTGAGGTAAAGAAAACCCTTCAATAGAATGAATGATACACACACACACACACACACACACACACACACTCTGCTACAAGAGAAAAATAGTATTTAAAGTAGATGAGGGTAATCATTTACAGAGTACATACCCCTTTCATTCAACCAAATACCACAATTGACAAAGTGCATCCAGTGGTTATCTATACATACTTGCTGGTGATTTTAGTAAATAGCACAAACAATGAAAAGCCGGAAAGAATTTTTCACCTAAAGATATAATGGATAGTATGTGTTGTAAATTCTGCCCTTAATATAAAGAGAAGAATACAAACTTTTCTGATCCATAAACAGCAAAAGCAAAGAAACAAGCAGAGTGTTCCCTGCCCAGGTTCTTGGGACCCACTGCTTCTATTTTTTTTTAATTTTCTATATTTTTTTATTTACATTCTGAATGATTTCCCCTTTCCTGGTTCCTCCCTCCCCGAAAGTCCCAGAAGCCTTCTTCCCTCCCCATGTCCCCCATTCAACCCCCTCTCGTTACTCTGTCCTGGCGTTCCCCTACATCCAGTCTTTCCAGGACCAGGGGTCTCTCCTTCCATCTTCTTGGAAAGCTATTGATATCTGACTGCTTCTATGGAACAGTAGCATCAGGAGACATCTTCAAAGTCACACATGCACTTGCTTATTCGTCCTTTCACCTGTGTGTCCCTTGGGTCCTTCTACTAAATCCATTCTTTATCCCAGCATGTAATAGCCTCCAAAACAGAAGACTGACTCTGAGCTATTCTAGTCTCTGTTTCTCTTGTGGGTTTGATCCAATTAAAGGGCCCTACAAAGCAATTGGAAGGACACCAGCTCAGGGTCCCATTGCAACTGATTTCAAGCTCTTTCTGCAGCTCCAAGCTGCTGGATTTTGTCATTGTTTTTGTTTTTCCTTAAATTAATCTTAGTGTGGCTTGAAATCCCATGTTTGGAGGTTGTTATTTCTCAAGGGCATTCACTGGCTGACATTGTTATTCAACCTCTCACCGCCTCCCATCACTTTCTCTTCCTTTTAAACCAGTTATATCTGTTCCCAACTCTAACTGTTCCAGCCCAGTTTTCTTTATTAATTTTCTTTGGTCTACTCATACTCTCCCTGGAACTCCACCCATAAACTTATCTCCTCTACCAAAATCACACCTTTACGCAAGCACGATCTAGCCTCTGCACTACTACTGAGCATATGGTGCCTAAAAGCATATTGAATGTTGCAGATGATGAACTTGTTCAGAAACTTACACTTGCCTAATAAACTCTAACTAACACCCTGAGTATTGAAGTGACCATGATCAGGTATGGTTTGCCTCCTACCCATCTATTGTGAAGATTCTGCCCTGGGGAGCTAGACTATGCAGCGGTAGCATACTCTTTTGAGGTTGCACTAACAAGTACATATTTGATTATAGCAAAGTCTCTTGGGAAAGCCATGAGTTAATTGGACTTACTTACAGAGGATAGGGTGAGGGATTACTGACATAAACATTGGAAACCCAAAAGTCAATTCACTGGAAAGTATCTACCCAGCACGGATGATGATTTCCTCAAGGCAGCATAGAAGGGTGTTTTTCTTTCTTTTCTTTTTTTTTTGGTTTTTCGAGACAGGGTTTCTCTGTGTAGCCTTGGCTGTCCTGGAACTCACTTTGCAGACCAGGCTGGCCTCGAACTCAGAAATCCTCCTACCTCTGCCTCCCAAGTGCTGGAAAGGTGTGTCTTTCTTTATCTTTCCTTGTCTACACACTCTAGTTCTATCCAACAGCCCAAGGCCATATGTATTTAACACCATATTCAATCCATCTGGTTGGCAAGAGTAGCTGGATCTTCAGTGACCACCCTATGATTTTCACTGCCTACTTCCTCTATAGGGAACATCAACACTCAACAATCCCAGTTGAAATAAGCCTTGAAGAACAGGCACAGTTGAACCCCTGATGATGGTGAGTGTTTGCCTTAGGGAATAATTTTGAACCACATCATCTCTCCTTCTAATGTCATCCCATTGGCTAACTTCTCTTCACCAAATATTCCACTATTGTGTAGACAGTATAGGTCCACTCAGATTTATTTCTCTAGTCCCAACCTCTCAATTCCTCACTCCTGAACTTAATGCAGTGTTATTGACATCTATAATTGTCTATAATGTCCAGAGTAGCAGAGTGTGATCCATTTTTAAATAGACTTCTTTCTCTCCTGGGGCTTTGTGAAATATGAAGGCAGTGTTGTAACATTCTTGTGCTTCACTCTCTATCATAACATTCACTTGTGTTTGATGAAAAACAAGAGGTCAATAATTAAATATCTTATTCATTCTTTGTGTGCTCTATTATAAACATATTGATTCTAGTCAATAAACAGAAAATGATGTATTATATGTTGTGATATATGTTAAACAAAAAACTTCATTCTTCATCTCCATATTCTTCCAGTGTACCAAGTTTCCGTTTCTTCTGGGAGTAACTTTGCAATCAGTTCCATTTTCTCCTGTTGTCTGATTGCTACTATAAAAAGAATCTGTGCTCATGATTCTGTAGATTAATTTGTTTTATCCCATGTAATGGGAGTCTTGTTCTTTCTTCATAAATGTCCATTTAAAACTATTCATATTTACTTATGTTTCATGAATACTTATATGTGGTAGATTATGTTATTATAATTTTACTTCAAGTAGAAATGTAAATTAATGGAATTTTTAAACTGTTGTTAGGGCAAAGCTTCTAAATTAAATATACAAAACCGTTCATCCAGAAGATAATGAAATCATGAGCAAAACACAGGAAAAGAACAAATTATGTAAGAAACGTTAGCTGAATTTCAATAGAATTATTAAATTAGTGTATGATGAAACAAAGTTCTGAAACATGTTTAGATGTCTGTAAATTATTAGATATAGAATGTATGAATTCTTTCCACAAAAGTTCATCAAATAGGTTATGATATTTTGAAGTTTTCATTGTTTTCTTGCTCTACTAAAACCTGAATCATAAAAGAATGAAAGAAAATGAGTGACAGAAAATATTATTACCTTCTATGGAGTAGCTAGTAATATTGTGCATCCACTTGTGCTTTGATGAAAAACAACTGAATATCTTGTTTATTCCTTATATGCCTCCTTTATAGAAGAAGAGAAACAAGAGTGCATTGGCTTAGACAACGTGGCTAGGGATTCTAACGTGGCTGCATACTGGAAAGGCTGAGAACCCACCATCTGCTTGGTATGCAAGGTTGGGTGCCACTATCATTCCATCTGGCATGGAAAGTCTGGGGAATCCTGGATTGCTGGTGACATAAGTCACACGCACATGCATGCACACACACACATACACATACACACACAAACACACGGACACAAAAGTGTGTGTGTCCATGTCCATGTCTATGTCTCTCCGAGAAAGAGAGAGAGAGAGAGAGAGACATTATACTTAGAAACGGTGTGATCCTTTATGTGTTTGCATATCTACCTTTATTACAAATAGATTTAACCTTTTCTTCTTAATTCTTTTGATTTTTTTCTCTCCCTTATAATCCTGGATAGACTACTCAAGATGATCAAAGAATCAAGGTTCTAGTGTCAGGGAACAATGACAGCAGCAACAACAGACTTACTCACTAGCAAGGAATGAAAAAGCAAGTAAAAACCAGTCAACTTTTGCCCTCACACATCTTTATGTATGGTTTGAGTCAGAGAGTGCCCAAATACCTTTAGCTGATCCCAGACCTAATCAAATTAACAACCTCGCTACACATTATACAGGTATAGTACTAAATCATTAAACGTAGCTCTTTCCTCCTTTCTCATTCCCAGAAGTGTGGAAGAGACAAAGACCTAAGAATGAAGCACGGACAAAATCAAGTGTCATCAGGAGAGTCAGAGCTCTGGTAATGTGAAGAGCAACCTGGCTCTAGCAAGTTTGAAGGATACTAAAAGCAGGTGACAAGACACTTCCAAGTAGATGCAATATTCATAGTCTTCCACGAAGTTCAGTTCATAACATTCAAACTAAACACATGTCAGTCTTAGGACCAAAGGCATGACAGGAATCCATATACATAAATGGAGAAATGGCAACAACTATAAGAACAGTAGAAAGGAGGAAACGGGAGAAGAAATCAAAAGAATTCAGAGCAAAATACGCAGTCTCTTTCTCAGGTAGGTGGTCATGTAGACACAGGGAGGATTACGCTGTTTCCAGACATAGGATCAATAGGAATGTGTGTGTGTGTGTGTATTATCCTGTGTCATTTATGCTTTAGTTACTATTGCCAGATCCATCCTTTGAGTTTCTGCCTTGTTTTTCCCTTGATGCCATACTATAAAGAGTGAGGTGAGATGAGCCCTTTCATCCTCTAAGTGTGTTGAGCCAGTGTTTGTCACAACAACAGAGAAGAAAACTGGGGCTTTTAGTCTTAATTTGAGCCAAATCCTTTAAGGTAACTTCTCAATATTGGCACTGAAATGAAGGACCATCTCTGTTCTCTGAATAAAATAAATCATTCTGCATTAACTGCATTTAGACATAATACTGTGTAGCTGTGGGTTTATGGTTGGAATATTCACTTCTGAAGAGATAGGCTATACTTATAGTGTTCAGAAAACACATACCCAGAGGGAGAAAGGGGAAATGGAAATAGACTCAAGATACTCCTCTGTGAAGTTAAACAACAGAAAAAAATTACTGGAGAAGAGGAGATGTTTTATTGATACAGCTGCAGGGTACTGCATTGATGGTGACCCTGTGCTCCGTCCTATTCTGGGATAGGCATTTGTTGGTGTAGCTATGCAATCTACTCATGGTGTTGCAAATAACCCCTCATCATGTTCCTGTAAGTAACTTCATTTATTCATTGAGCAGAATCATTTCTTGGATCCACTCTCAGTCACATCTATCTATCTATGAATAGATATTTGTTTATATCATTATAGAAAATCTCATGTAACACCTTGATAAATGATGTTACTAATTCATTCATAAACATATGTAACTTTGCCTCGTAGACATTCTTTTTTGAGATCTTTTACTATAGATAGGAAGTGAGAAGCTCCCATACACCCTATCCTGTCCCTTATTAAACTCATTTTTAGCATGTTGGGATATTTATAGCATTAATACATTTGTTACATATGTATGATTAATGGTTTAATTCTCAGGTATTGTCATGAGCTAAAAATCTGCAAATCAAAGGTGAACTAAATGGATAATGGCACATGTCTTCCATGACAATATCTTATAGAACTTTTGTATCATTGTATTTAAATTCCATGAAATTCATCTATCCATCCTGTTTCTCTCCCCCACAGAACCACTAGCACTAACTCATCTTTTCACTGCCCCCACGCTTTTGTTCTATCATGGCATGCTGTTTGATTACGTCAATTAAAATTATACAACCATTTCAGGTTGGCTTCTTTTAGTTTGCAGTATAATTTAAGGTTTCCCACATCCTTTGCTGGCTTTCAAGCTTTGTTCTTTGAAAGCATTTATGCTCCATTGTTTTAATATAATGTGGTTTGTTTATCTGCCTATAGAATGGAGAGTAGCTTGATGAGTTCATGTATTAGTAATTATGGATAGAGCTGTTCTAATCAGTGTGGATATTTCTCTAGGATGAATTTTTTTACTTATTTGGCAAACATCAAGGAACATATGCTAAGGAAATAGTTTAGTAAGAAATGAATACTTTGTGTTTACAATAGCTGTATCATCTAGCATACTCCTAGTAAGAGTTTCTTTGCCCATTTCTCCAACATATGATGCTGTCAGAATTGGGGATTTCCGCCACTAGAGGGCACATAATGCCACTGGCATGTCAGTATTTCAGTTCTCTAATGATAGAGAAGATTGATCATCTTTTAAAGTTCTTTTCTTTTTATCATTAGAACCTTTGTAGCCAACACTGGCTTCTATTTTACATTGCTAGTAAAATTTAGTATTTTTTTCTTTTGTTTATGAGTAATTTCTTTTAGTTAGTTTTATGTCAACTTGGAACAAACTAGAGTTATTTTGGAAGAGGTAACCTTAATTGAGAAAATTGGTCCAGACATGCCTATGGTGCACTGTTTTGTTTTGGTTTGTTTTTTACTCGATGATTGTTATGGGCGGTCCATCCAATCTTATTGTGTATGGTGCCACTCCTAGGCTGGTGGTTCTGTGTGCTATGAGAGAGCAGGGTCCATGAGGAACAAGTTAGTAAACATCAGTGCTGCATGGCCTATGCATCATCAGTTTTTGCCTCCAGATTCCATTCTTGAATTACTGCCCTGATTTCCCTGGATGATGTGCTACAGTCTATAAGTTGCAGCAAATATATCCCTCTCCAAGTTATTTTTGTTTGTGGTGTTTTATCACAATGATAGAAACATAGCAAGATTTAAGTTTTGTTTTTTCATGAGAATTTCATATAATCATATAATGAAATACGATATATTGCCCCTCTATTTCCTCTATCTGTCTCCCCAATCAATGTCCCTGTCACACATCTCCCCTTCAACTTTATCTCCTCTCTCTTTTTGTTTATTTTTGGTAGACCACTAAGTACAATTAGTACCAGAAATATGTGCATGGATGCAGTATCATCCATTGAAGTATGCTAAACCTACCAGGGAGCAAACCGTTAGCAAGGAATGATTCTCCTTCTCTAAAGGTGATCACCTGTCAATAGCCTCAAGGGCCTGGAGAGTGTCTATTCTATTTATGCTAGCGTTTTGGTGAATTTCATATTCAGTGGGTCTTAAGCAGGTAAAGACAGCTGATCTGGGTCCTTAAGTACAATGGGCAGAGCATACCCAGGAGCCAGCCTTTCCCATCACTTCTTCTTGATCAGCTCTTCTTTCTATCACCTCTTCCAAGAGGTTCCCTGAGCCTTGGTGTGTTAGGGGCTGACAGGGAATTTAATTTAAGGCTGGACATTCAATATTTTTATTAGATATTTTCTTTATCTAATTTATCTAATAATATCTATCTATATTTAAAAGTATGTTAAAATTTTGTCTCCTAATTTCCATGTCTTAGAGTGCAACTCTGAAATTCTACACCTATAACCTTAACCTCATTTTTCTGAGAAATTAGTAAGTATGTGCATCTTACAGTTTTTATTTTGGAGGAGTTAGAATAGAATACAATGCTTTAATACTTACCAGTAAGCTCTCAATTCACATTTGAGAATCAAATATTTTATTACATTACGTTTGTTAGATGAAAGTATGAAATTTAATATTACATGATTAGTGTCATTATCATAATGTATTTCTTCTTAGAATTGTATTGTCTTTCAGACCTGATTAATTTCTAAAAATTTCTAAAGAGATGATTTTAGACGATTTTAGTGTTCTTCTCTTGTTTAGCTGTAAGGTACTCTGTAAGGTTGCTTGGTGAGAATAGCATCTGTAAATATATATATAAATAGTATGGTTGTTACACCTGTATTCAAAGCACCCAGTAATCAAATCTAGGGGATTCTTTGACTGAGCTGTTTTATCAGGTCTTGCCAAAGCAGTGACCTTAAGTTTGAGTAAAGAAACTGGTCATTAATCATGGGAGATACCTGAAATCAATCTCTGCCTTGCACATGAATCTGCATACATGTGAACACATGTATATTTAAAGAAAAAGTAGACATTCTGTAGCTTGTAAGTCTGTTTGCACAAAAATCAACCATTTTTTCCATCTTTAGGTTCATTTATGAGTAGCATAGAAGAGCATCTTGTGTGTAAGCACACAAGTATATTCAAAATTTTAGAACAGCTTTGCTAAATTTGTTATTTCTAAGGGCTTTGTATTTCTTTGGTATTCTATAAGTTATTAGTATTAAAATCTGTGACAGCAATACTCTTTCTTTTACCTATTTATTGCTGTGCTTTTTTTCCTTGATATTGGTGAACTTTCTTATTACTAAATTGAAGTAATAAAAAATGTACCATATATTTTCTCAAAATTTAAGGGAATACATTCTAAATACCTGTTGGTTTCATGTAAGCTATATGTCTGAGATATGGAGCATTGCAAAGCTCAGAGATAACCCATGTACTCAACTTTGTACAATACTAAAAATCGCTGAAATTTGCCACATCTGTTTGGTTTGCTTTCAATGTTGTCTATTTTTTCTTCTGCAGTTTATAAATATATTGATCTAGTACAGCATCAACACTGAGTCATCTATTTGTATAAACTCCATGCCAGTTGTGAGGTTCTGTGTGAGGCTGTCCTATCTTATGAGGATTACCTGCCTGTTCTGATTTACCAAGGAAAGTGAGGAGTTGGAAAGCATTCTGCTGACCTTGTTCATCAGTGGGAAGAAAACAGACATGGCTGTAAAATGTTTTGTTCAGCAAAATGTCTGTCTCTGACTTCAAATCTTTTTCTTAACAAGGCTTTGGAGTTTTGCCTAAAGATTGTCCTTCTGTTTTGTGTTAGTTACTTTTTGTGGAAACGAATCATCCTCATAGATTGTAGTCTTAGTCTTAATTCTTTGATGATTTCTCCAAAGATGGTTAATGTTTTGTTGTTTCACCAAGTAACATGATTATACTTATTCAATAAAATATGAGTGAGCAAGCCTCAAAATGGTGGTTAATAACTCTGTCACTGTTTTATGTCATTTTGGGACATATTATACCACCCCAACATTAAAATTACTGTTAGGAAAATTTCATATCCACAAGAAAAGTACAACACATTTAAAAAAACATCACTAGAATTTAAGTTCTTACACTGCATTCTTCCCTATGAACCAACAAGTTTTGTGCTTTCTTCTTTATACCAACTCTAAGATATGATATGTAGGCTTTAATTGTGCCAGAATTATCTAACCTAAATCAACATGTAGATTTTATTTAAAACTGCAATGTCTCCATAAACCTATTCAGAATGAAAGCTTGTCAGGTTCATGTTATGTCAATTAGTTTGACATAATTCCAGGCCCTTTGTATGATAGCCACTTGGTCCATATAATTATTCTGCCCAAATAATGAATTTGCATATGAGTAAGCGATTTCTAGGATTTTATGTAAGGCAGGGGTGCAGAAGTTTGTACTATATTTCTTTAACCAGAGCACTTTAAAAAAGAAACTTATGGGAAGACCTTTGGTAAGACCATTTTAGAGAGGGTTCATCTAACTGAAACTGTCAAAATAAAACCGCTCCAGGAATATACTTTTAAATTTTATCAAAGTACTTGATATATCTTTATATATGATTCTTTTTGAAACTCAGAAACATCACTAATGCATGAACAGTCATATTTAATAGAATTTTGGTTATTATATTTTGTGTGAGTTTATTGTTCTTTATTTGTTTGGTTTATCTATTGTTTTGTTTTTCAAGACTATAATATAATGAGAATATTTTCTCTCTTCTCTTTCCTACCTCCCAAACCTGCTATATACACCTCTGTTGACTTTTACTGGCCTATGCAGATCTGTGTCTGCGAGACCTTACCTAGGATCCAAAGACCTGAAAGAATGGGGTGAACTACAGTCTAATACCACTAGCAACCTTACTTTAGTTAAGTGTACTTTTATACATGAATACAATAAAGAAATCCATGATTTGAGGAAGATTGTTTGAGTTCAGAAAAACATCAGAATAACATGTAAATAAATGTAAACACATGCTAAATATTAATAGAGTAGCCCTTTCTCAGAATGGTCTCAGGATAGACCAATTTAAACACAATTGCTTAGCACCGACTCTAGATTATATCTGGTAAGGCACAAAAGCGAGGTAGAAGGCCATATTCATGTTTAAGATACACAGACCAGATTAGGTTCTATAGCTATATTGTATCATCCAAGGAGAATGTCTTATAAATTGAATGTAAACGTTTGTCACAGGAGGTACAAAATCATGTCCAAGAACAATCCAAGTGACAAGATGTGCCTGGTGTAAAAGGCCCTCTGCACTTTTTCATGGAACCTCTCTCATGTTCCCCAGGCAGTGTTCACTATACACCATTGCTTTAACTGTGTTCAAATATTCCTTATAGGTCACTTTCAAATCCATGGCCTCTTTTTTTCATTGATTTTTGTTACATGCATGTACATATATGTGTTTTGAACTTAAGAGACCACAACAAAATCAGTATTTAGATTGAAAGATTCACATGTGTATATTTCAGCTATCCTACCACAAGGCATAAGAACATGCTGGTTCTGGGAGGGAAGAACTTCACTAAAGCCATCCTTTTACTCTGGCATAGTGCAGACTTGTGTCCTCTTCACTACTCCTTTAGTAGTAGTTTCTGTGGCTTTTATTTTTCCAACTCTCCTTGATTTCCTTGACAGCCAACACACCAAATATTATGAGAGGCCAGATGAAGAGCAGAGCCTCATTATACAGACATGTAGAAACAGCATGTGGAATTTAATTGAGAAGCACAGTTAGGGTTCCTATGTAATCTTGTCAGGAAGAAAGAATTATAATTATTTAACATGTAAGCTTTTTCATAAGCATGCATATTAGATGAAATGCCCAACAGTGGGGAGCTGGAACTCGAAGAGTCTACCTCTACTAGAACCACAGGACATCAAGTGGACAGATGAGCTTGCCATCCCACATTCAAAAACTCTGACCCCCTGCAAGGACAAAAATGGAGAAGAGACTGAGGGAAAGGAGGTCTAGCGACAGGCCCAAATTAGAATCCACCTCAAGGGTTGGCTCCAAGATCTGAGACTATTACCAATGCTATGGTGTACTTACAGATAGGAGCCTAGCATGGCTGTCCTCCGAGAGGCCCAACAAGCAGCTGACTGAGACAGATGCAGACAGTTAAACCCAACCAACTGATTAAAGTTTGGAGCCCATGTGATTGAATGAGGGAAAGCTAGAAGAAGCTGAAGGGGCAGTGATCCATAGGAAGACCAGCAGTCTCAATTAACCTAGATCCCCAAGATCTCTAAGACACTGAGCCACCAACCAGGCAGGATACACTAGCTGATACGAGGCTCCCAGGACATATACAGCAGAAGACTCTATGATCTGGCCTCAGTGAAAGAAGATAAACCTAACCCTCAAGAGACTTGAGACCCCAGGGAGTAGGGAGGCCTGGTGGGGTGGAATGGGAGAGGATGGGGACTAATTTTGGAGACTGAAGTTGGAGAGGAGGAGGACTGGGATGAGGAACTGTCGGAGACTGGACCTGGAGGGGACTAACGGCTGGACTGTAAAAAATGATTAAAGATAATTAAAAAAAAAAAAAAGAAACAACGAAAGGAAGAAAAAAAGCGAAAAAAGGAAAAAAAAGCATATTAAAAGAAGAAGTTACATTTTTAGAAAATTAGTGTCAGCCAAGTACTAAAGAACCCTCAGTCCTTCTCAGCTTAGGCTAAGATCCTCCTGAAACATGAAGCATAGAAATTTCCAAAGACTGAATTTATATTTTATGTTTATAATGTGAATTCAGAGCTGGTAGCAAGTCATGGTGACCAGAAGTCTTTTGCAAGTGTCCCTCATCATTTTGGATGTTCATTAAATTAGAGTTTCAGCAGAGGAAATGAGACAACAGATGCGAAGAAAATGCCAGATCTCAAAAACCCTAGACATAGATGTACAAGGATTTCATGGTGGATATGATCAGTGCAGAATAATTGTGGAAGTTTGAATGCAAGGAAAAGGATAGAACATGCACCCAAACAAACAAACAGGACTCTCTTATGTTCAAAGCATTTGTAAAAAGTATGGATATTTAAATATTCAACAACAGAGTAGAATCTGTTTATGAAATATATCCATTGTTTTTAAAATACTATTTCATAAAATAAAATAAAACAAATTTTCTAGTTTTCCCATTGGCAGAATATTCCAAGACAAATTTCTTTTCCTCTCATATACTTATTGTAAACTGCATTGTCTGCTATGCAACACACAGAATTCCAAGTATACATGAGTGCTTATAATGTATTTGAGAATTATCAGTATTCGCAATAGAAGTGTTTCCAATCTCTGTTGCATATATATAAACACTGTAAATTGGAAAAGGTGTGCTTCAACTGATAGGGCAAAAACCCTTGTTGTATTTTCCTTATTGTGTTTGTGAGAAGACAGTTCCAGTTACCAGCACTAACCCTATAATACATTAAAACAAGAGAGTCAGCTTGAGTGTGTCTGCAGATAATTTTCTGTGACAATTAAGTAGGAAAGGCATGAACTTCGACATTTTATCAAGTGTAAAACTACCCCTAAAACAACAACAAAATTATTATATACTGAATTAAAATCATAGAGAATCCTTTGTGATTCAATCATCTATAACAGCATCTGAGACAGTTTTGGAAATTTATTTTTAGACAATAGATAATGTTAATACATAATGATAGTGTTATTCAATTATCACTCAGAATATTATTCCATTTTGCACAATGACTTTAATCACCATTATTTAAAACTATAAGAATATTCTCTTTCATGTTACTGGTATGTCAAGGCTAATGTGTGAAGAGAAGCTGCTTTCAGGGGCCTTTACCTACCCTGAGAAAAGATTAGGGGAGGAAAAGACAGAGGGATGTCTGCCATGGGATTCTACTAAAACTTCTGCTCCAAATTTGTACTGTTACTTTCCCTAACACTCTGCTGGCCCACATTAGCAAATTGTCTAGATGGATAAAAATTATCTGTTCTATCTTAAAGAAAGTCTTTTGTACAATAAGTCAGAGAAGTTTACCTCTCTTTATGTTAGCTGCCAGACTTGAGATGATAATCAATGCCATATACCAAAAAATAAAAAAAAGAACATGATGATAAATTAAGAACACTTTATAGACCAAGATAGACCAAGATTTCTAAGAATTTGTTCAAAGAAGGTGAGACTTCTATGGCCCTCAAATTACTGTAGCTGTTTGTGACCTTCAACCCATGGTCATGCAAAGATAACGCTCTAGATGAAAGACCCTGGGAATAGAATGTGTCTACACAAACTAAAGATAGGGTTGGTGAGATGTAAGAATGGATAAAACTATTACTATTCAAATCTGACCTGAATTTGATTCCCCCACTATGAAAGCAGAAAATCAATCCCAAAAGACATCCTCTGAATTCATGTTTACTGTGGCACACACATATCGAAGACACCATACAGCATCTCCAACACACAAACACACAAAGTGTGCACAACACAAAGATACTCCATTTCTGGGTATAGAGCCAACAGTCTTTAACAATTGCCAAGGAAATACTTACACATCCATGTTTACTGCTGTGTTATTCACAAGAACTAAGAAATGGAACCAATCTTGGTATTTATCAACAGATGAATATATAAAGAAATTGTGATTCATATATATTACATATATTATAAATTACTAGATTTTTCAATAGTAAAGAATAATGGAATCAAATTTGCGTTAAAATGGACAGAACTGTGGCTTAGAGATGGCTCAGTGGTTAAGAGCACCGACTGCTCTTCCAAAGGTCCTGAGTTCAAATCCCAGCGGCCACATGGTAGCTCAAAACCATCTCTAACAAGATCTGATACCCTCTTCTGGAGTGTCTGAAGACACCTACAGTGTACTTGCATATAATAAATAAATAAATCCTTTGAAAAATGGATAGAACTGAAAGTTATTATTTTAAGCAAATTAACCAAATTCACAATATAAACACATGTTTTCTATTTTATGGTGATCATAGATTTTAATAATAACCCTTGTGTATGTGTTGGTGAATGGGGTTGGTGTATGGGTGTGTGAGTGTGTGGGTGTTCATAGGACATGAAATTAGAAAAGGCTTCAAAAAATGGGAAGAAGAAGGGGTAGAAATCAAGTGATGTGAAGACAGAGGACAGCCACAGTAAAAGAGGAAAGGGCAGGAGTGTGTGTTTATGGGATAAATAAGAATAAAATATGAAATTCTAAAATAGAGGCCACATCCTATCTATTGTCTTGCAAGCCCGTTTTTAAAAGTAATTGAAAACAACATTGTCGAGATGATCATTTTCTCAAATATATACACACAAGTCCTATTTCTTAATACCTCAGAATGTGACATTTATAGATGTGATGATGGAATCTCTAAGGAAATAATTAATGAATGAAATGATATGTGTGATTCTTATGCTAATATATCTGATAATTCTAGAAGAGAGACTAGGTACACATGCAGAGATAATCCTGGAATTGCTGTATCTACAGCTATGAGAAAAACGTTTTGTTGTATAGGCTATCTATTTAGTTATGGCAGTCTCAACAAACTAATACACCCTACATCCAGCAGTGGATTGTTACCAAGAATATCTAAATAGTTTCAAAACACAGTTGGAAAAGTGAATGTGTTGGATAATGAGTAAGAGCTGAACAGACATTTCACTGAAGAGTACATATTAGGTAAAAGAAAAAAAAATCAGGACATGAAGCTAGTTTAGAAATATTGACTGTTAGGGGAACTCAAAGCAAACCCACAGTTAGCTAATGCTACACATGTGTCAGAATAGTCACACAAGAAAAAAGTAGCAACACAAATAATAGCAAGATTCAGAGATGATGAGTCATTCCCACTACTTTGAAGAGTACCGGGTACTGTATCCACTTTTTAAAACAGGAAGTTTTTTCTTACAGTAAGAGCTGTAACACTCTTATCCATACAACAAGAGGTTGCACTCTTTCTCAGTAAGATAACCAATACATGGGGCTGGAGAAATGGTTCAGTGGTTAAGAGCACTGAATGTTCTTCCAAAGGTCCTGAGTTCAAATTCCAGCAACCACATGGTGGCTCACAACCATTCGTAATGAGATCTGATGCCCTCGTCTGGTGTGTCTGAGAAAAGCTACAGTGTATTTACATAAAATAAATAAATAAATCTTTAAAAAAAAAAAGATAGCAAATACAGTGTCAGGGATGCTTTCAAGTTTAATTTTTTTCCCAAATCACATTTGTCCCTTTAATTTTGTCTTATGGCCTCCCATATAATATTTATCAGCCAATTTATGTACTAGATGGCAAGAAGACAGCCTCCCAGTATAAGTCCTATGATTTCATACAGCCACCAAAACTATCAGGTTCGTGGTTCCTGGTGTTAAATTATGCTTTTTTCTCCAGCAAAAAAAAAAAAAAAAAAGATTGGTGTTGAATTATGACATATATCTTGAATAGACATATGTCTGCATTATCTGATGCATATGTATCTGCATTATCTGATGAAAATTTTAATTTGATGTTTTCTTTTATTTTTAGTTACATGTACATGATTGTGTTGGAGGGGAGCTGTGCAGACGAATGCATGTGATCTTAAGTTCAAAGAGGGCATAAGGTCCTCTGTGGCTGAAGCTACAGAGAGTCATGAGCCTCCTGATAGGGGGCAGTGAGCCGACCATGGGTCCTTTGCAAGAATTGTAAATCCCCTTACATGCTGAGCTTTTTCCACTTACAACATTTTCTGAATAAAACATCTTTCAGTAAAGTAATGGTGGCCCAGAATTCTACAGTCATGCAAAGTTCCTGCCGCCTTTATCTACCCAAACTCCATATCATTTTCATTAGACGTTTGTCAGTCCCAATTCACTTATCAGAAAAGTAGACGTCAGAGAGAAGTCATGTGACATGTAAATCCAGTCCAATTTCACCTGTCTAAAGCTGTTTCTCAATGCCAATATGCTTTCTATCTCATATTTACCAATTGTTTTCCTAAAAGAAACAGTTGGACAAAACACAATAAACTAGCACAGTCAAGTAACATGGTAACCCCAATTCTTTCATGGCTGACAGCTCAGATATTTTATCTATACATGCTCTAATGAAAAAAATAAGACCAGGCATTTTTCTCAGCAGAGATGAATGGAGATTATTTTTTCCTGAAAAATAAAAGTAACTTGTCTTTTCTAGCAGAGTGTATACATGTTTCTTGTTCAGATATCAGCTTGAAAGTACTTATTATAGAGTGTAAGATTGGGAAATTCCACCATTTAAATAGCCAGTTATTCATAAATAACCCAAGGTTATTTATGAATCAGAATTTGTTGCTATGGGTCACTTTCTCAATTTGAGCTCTAAATTCAAGAAACAATAAGAGAGAAGAATGCTAAAGAAGAAAAATAATTCCAAATGAATAAATATGCAAGTTAATTTGATCAGCATGGCTCCAGTCTCCTGACAGCATGTGATACAGAGATTAACAATTAACAAGAAAATATGCTGACCTCATTATTATCGGTGAAATTGCTGGTGAACTGCATGAGGTCCTTGACTCAATGTTTACAGTTTCTTTAGAATTTTATCTCTCATAAATTTCCCCAACTCTTGGGAATTTCATTTAACTCCTATTATACTACACTAATAATTAAATACTATAAATGATAGAGGAAGTCCAGACACAGTGAACCACTGATGACCCTAGAGAGTACATGGAAGAGGAAAAGCAGAGAAATGAAAGGCAATTATGGATAATTTATTCAACCATGAAACAACAATCTCCTCTCTCTCTCTCTCTCTCTCTCTCTCTCTCTCTCTCCACACACACACACACACACACACACATATCCCATCTCTCCTTCCTCAACTAAGTGTGTGTCTGTATGTATGTATAATATTTACAGAATTTATCTACCTATTATTAGTGGATCTAATTCAACACCATGTATAAAACACAACTTTTTAAAAGTTATTTCGTGCATGTAAATGTGATCCTTGGTGCGTTGATGTGTACTACAGAAAGCCCACACAGTACAGGAGAGAGTACTGGATTGCCTAAGAACCACACAGTACAGGAGAGAGTACTGGATTGCCTAAGAACCACACAGTACAGGAGAGAGTACTGGATTGCCTAAGAACCACACAGTACAGGAGAGAGTACTGGATTGCCTAAGAACCACACAGTACAGGAGAGAGTACTGGATTGCCTAAGAACCACACAGTACAGGAGAGAGTACTGGATTGCCTAAGAACCACACAGTACAGGAGAGAGTACTGGATTGCTTAAGAAGACACTCCGGTTGGCTCATAACCATACTGTGAGCACTGGAATCTAAACTCCGGTTCTTTGTAAAGGCTGAAAGTTCTCTTAACTGCTAAGCTGTTCTCTCACACCAAACACAACTATTCCGACAAACATTTTACTCATTAAATTCTATCCAGAATGAATCGTTCACTGATGATTATCAAAGTTCTCCTTATACACAATGCAAATGATGCAAGAATGCCAATGCTTAGTGGGAGGAGCTAAAGATTCACCTCAACACTGAATTCAGTGAATGTACACAGCATCTACCATCTCATCTTTATGTGCATAAGCAGCAAACCTCAATTTACTAGTCTAATAATCTGTCACTGATAATAGCAACAGAAATGAAAGTGATGAGTAGGGGTTTTTTATTGGATATTTTATTTATTTACATTTCAAATGTCATCCCCTTTCCTTGTTTCTCCTCTGCAAACTCCATATTTCTTCCCCCTCCACCTCCCCCTGCTTTCTATGAGAGTTCTCCCCAGCCACTCCCACCTCACCACCCTGGAATTTCCCTACACTGGGACATTGAGCCTTCACAGGATCAAGGGCCTCTCATCCCACTGATGCCAGATAAGGCTATAATCTGCTACATATGCAGCTGGAGCCATGAGATCCTTCATGTGTACTCTTTGATTGGTGGTTTAGTTCCTGGGAGCTCTGGGGGTTCTGGTTGGTTGATATTCTTCTTCCTATAGGGTTGCAAATCCCTTCAGTTCCTATAGTCCTTTCCCAAACTACTCCATTGGGGTCCCTGTTCGTGAAAAATGGGAATCTTCTTACTAAGATTCCCACTGAAAATTACTTTTTGCCTTGATTTGCATCTTAATGATATAGAGTTGCCCAAATCTCTATTAATACCCATGTCTTTGAATGACTTTTACATTTTTTCACCATCTGGATATTCTTCCTCCTTTGATTGCATCCACATACCTTTCATCTTGAAGATTCAGTTGACTGAATTTGGAAATACTTCTATTAAGATCCTCTCAGAAAACATTGCTATAACTATCTTAAGTTTTCTTTATCCAAGACTATGTCAGTTTCTTCTCTTCCTTTTTAGATTGAAAACGTCATGAAGTAAATAATTTGAACTTTAAAAATACCTGATCTCTGGTACCTAATATCATATCTGATATACATTACTAAGAAAGATTGTAGATAACTTACTGTGTGACTATCATGATCTTTAGTATGATGTAGAATGTACAGAATACTTGAAGATAATGTTGAGACATAAGACAATCATAAAAAAGTAAGAATCAGACAGGACATATCTCAGGATAGTTGATATTGGGACCTAGATAGGAAGTGAAGTTCATATTGAAACAACAATGATCAGTAATTTTTCCTTAGTATCGTTTAAAACATGGAGATTATTTATAAGACATTCAAGTATCTTGTGGAACTTTTTAAAGTATATGTATATACTGCACACATAACATCCCTATTTTCCAAATGTGGGTACTTGCCAAACTTAAAGAGCTATGCAACTTTCCCACAGTTGCACACAGAGTAAGGACGAGTCAAAAGTAAAGCACACTTCTAATTCTCAGAATATTTGTGCTCAGAAGTGCTAGTTTATGAAATGTTTCAAGCCATGCCTTTTAAGAAGGGTTACGGTTACTTTTCTAAATTACCACCATTACTTTTCTAAATTACCACCTCATTCCTTGTCTCTACCATCAAAGCTCTGAAACTCCCTGAATGTCATAGCATAGCTGTAGATATTCAGTGAGGTCACATTGATGTATTGTGTGTTATTTACAGAATACAGGACCCTCAAGGTAGACAGAAAGAGAAGCTGGTTATGTGAATTCCTGGATAGGATGTTTGCTATAGGATTAGTAATTGCATGTCTCTGCTTTTACAAATGTCACAAGAACAGAATATATCTTTTAAGCTTTAAATAACAATTAAAAAACAATTTGACACTTATTCAAATTAGATATTTAAAGAAACAATCTTATACTAACTCTATAAAATTATCCTCTAAGGTCCAGAATTAGTTAGGTGATGTTTCACTCTGCAGGAAGCTGTTGCTCCTTTCCCATGCTCCACTTTCTTCTTTTTTTGTTAACACACACCTAATGCAAATTTCTCCCTCAGACATCAACTTCATTAAGCAGAAATTAATGTAACTGTTAGAGCAAATAGTAAATTATTTTGCTTTTGAAATTCTCATTTTATCAAAAAGCCAGGAATAAAACCTTTGGGAAATAATTTAGCGTTTGAAATTATTCTTTCCCCCTTTCTTTTAAACACTGAGGTTTGGTTTCAGGTGTCGTGGGACATCATACTTTGCTGTTTGCTGTTAAAAATGATTTATTTATCAAATGACATTCCATCTGAAATGATGGTTTTATATTGTGAGTTAATATCTAAGTTCAAGTGTCGCATCTTTTCTGTATTCACAAATGATCTATGGCATAAAAGATGAAAGGACAACTTTTGTTCTAATAGAAGAAAAAATTTTCACCAAGTTTAAAACTATAAATACCCTAGATTTATAAAAGGCAATCATGCTCATAGAAATTTTGTAATTTCTATAATTTCCCACTGTCATTCCACACTTGGATGTTGAAGAAAGTGGTCAAAATGAAGTTTATGAGCTGAGTCACTAGACAAAATATTTGTAATGCAAGTGTAAGCAATAGATTTCAGATCTATAAATCAGAATCTATAATCCCAGGACTAAGTAAGAATGTGTGGGGGAACTGGGGAAGTTGGAGAGGAGAGAGAGAGAGAGAGAGAGAGAGAGAGAGAGAGAGAGAGAGAGAGAGAGAAATGATCTAGATTGCTAGACTAGCGAGAACTGGCAAATTCAGCTTTACCAAAATACTCAGTTTCCATAAACAAAGTAGAAACTAGTGAGCAAAGATACTCAGCATCAGCTTTGAGCCTCAACACAAACATACTACTGCACACACATGCACCAGTGCACATGTGAACACTATCACTATACATATATGGATACCAAGCACTAATGCAACAAAAATGGTATGATCGTATCATAATCCTTGGAGTTTATTTCATCTTATTATTTATAAAAGGCTTATCAAATGATCTAAATGTGAATTAATATACTTTATCCTATCTAAAACATTCTCAAGCTTTTAAAACATTTTCCCAGGCTAAAGAAAAACCTAATTTCATTATGATAAAAATTCCAAACATACTCATTGAGGAAAAAAAATCACACATCTCAATTTTATCAGAATCACTTCCTATTATAAAGGTTTGGGTTAGCAACACAAATACTACTTGCAACACATTAATGCTGTATCTCGAGATACTAAAATCCTTATTGTAAACCACATCATGTTCATATATTTATCTTTTGGTAGCCGCCATCTTTCTAGGGTACTGATTTCTAAACAAAGCTATAGACTACTGACCAATTTATAAATGAAGGAAAAGTGAATACTTTCTCTTCCAATTATTTGATCAACTTGTCTTCTTCATTAACAATCCAAAAGCATAGAGAACCCCATTTCCCACACCAGAAAAAGAAAATGAAAGAAAGAAAGAAGAAATACTTGTTATTCTGTTCATCCAGCTGTTCCAACAGCTAGTGACCCATCTGAAAACCCTCTTGACAAGCTCCACAGGTGTCCTGGCTTGATGTTGTTGTGGAAGTGCTTTTAATAGATAAGCATACCCTATCTGCTCTGGCAAAGAAAAATAGAGCAGACAATCAGACAAACATCTCCTCTAACCTGAGCTGAATAGTGAACATAAGTCAAGGGCAAAGGAAGCACTCTTCTTTCTCAGTGCCCTCAGGTAGCAACAAACAGCTGCCCTTTCCTTTATATTTATGTATTGCGCACATAGGCAGAACACAGGGACTTCAAACAGACAGGTGAGAAAATGATTTAAAGATGCTTTCATATACAGCACAAACTGAAACACTTTGAAGTGCTACAAGGATGAATCAGGATTGATGTTGAGCTGTACAAATGTTTGATTTACTATACACCTCTGTATGATTATTTCTAGTCAAAATATTTAATTAAGCTATACTGGAATGATTTATATAAACAGAAAAATATTTCATTATTAATCTGAAATTTGTGTTTGTAATATTTTAAAAAATAAAAAGTACAATAATGAAGCCTCTACAGGAATTCACATATATTTGGAAGTTAAATCTATATCTACCTTTATCAAGGAGAAGAGCTATGGGTTCATTCACAGTTAAAGTCAAGATTAACAAAAGAAAGTTTTGAAGTGTGCAAGATAGTAAACAATATTCCTATGGGTAGAGAACTGAAGACTTGCACAAGGATGTGGGTTAATTTCCACCAACTTATCTTTTTCTTGTACAATCAGTAATAATTGACCCGGTAAGAAAACTATTAGGGAAAATGAGAGATTAGGTTTGTATGCCTTTCCATAGAATGGGCCTGTTCTCAGTCAATTTTCTGGATATTTTGAGTGCTTTGTACACAGTACACTTTATCTACAAATCAATGGTGAGATGGCTTTGAAACAGGCAAAGCAAAAGAGCAAGCAAGACAACACAAAAACTACAACTATTACAAAGAAATGTACACTTAAAGAACTAAAACCAATACCAAAACCCTGGCCTGGTTCTGGCAAAGATAATCAAAATCTAAACTCACACTATGTGAGCCAATTACCCACTGAAATAAAGGGTGGCATTCCAAACATGCTCTATAATAGAAACCAGACTCCAAATGTGAGTCAATAAGGAAAATGTAACCCTTTTTTCCCAGTATAAGAAGTGAATATTTACCAATGACAAAACACCAAAATAAATAGATAAATCAATAAATAAAACCAGAGTTTGTTATTGTTTTTTTCAATTTCACTGAATTTCCATTTATGGTCTACTGAAAAAGTGACCTGTGTTGTAGAATAACAAAACAAGGAAGAGAAATGAATGTTACTATCAAACTGCAACAGGCTATGACCTGAAAATTCACTTGAGATCCTTGGCCTTGGACCATCTGCTACTAACCATTGACTACAGCCTGTGATGAAGTACTCAGAGAAGAGCTTGGCATACCACTTGACCTACTAGGCTTAGAAAGAAGTTAATTCTCTAAGTAATATTAGGAGCCATTTGTAATAAAGGGGGTATATATAAATTGAGATTAGTAATGTCTAGGGAGAAGAATTCTAATATGATGGATTAAGCAAATGCCTTATTCTCACGTGCTATTAACTCTGTGCCTTATGGAAGAAAACATGGGAGGCTCATAACAGTCACACCTTCCAGACTTAATGAGGCAAGAAAACCTTGTGTGTCCTATTCAGGGTCATTGCTATTTAAAAAATCATTAAAGAATTCAAGGGTAAAGTTAGAGAATGGCTATTTAGATAATACACAATAGAAAAATCTTTAAGTAGAATTCTAAAAGTGCCATTTTGTTGTCTTTCCTTGAATATTATTCCCTTAAGTCTAGTTTTTACCTACAGTTCTATATCTTTCCTTAAAATGGGTATCACTTCAACATTATTTCTGATTTACAAAAACATTGCATTTTTCCAAAGAATTAACAGACATCTTATAGATATTTGAGTAGGTAACTGATAAAAAAAGAAGACAAGAAAATGGATGAATGGATGGATGGATGGATGGATGGATGGAGAATGGATAGATGGAAGAAAGGAAGGGGAGAAGGAAGAAATAAATGAAAGAAAAAAAGTAAAATATGAGAGAGACAGGAAGGGAAGGAGAAAGTAAACTATCAAATATATGTCATTGATAAATAGTTTAAGGGAAAACATTTTACCTCAATTTGATATGGTACAACTAACCCTTTATTTATTAACCAATTATTAAAGTTATGGGCTTATCTGTAGTCCATAGAAATCATGAGAACTATTAGTAGAAAAACATACTTGATCACTTAATCACAAAATATTGTGTAGATTTCTAGAGGAGAGAAACATATTTCTTCGATAATTTTCTGGTTCAAAGAAAGATTCTATTTCATTCTTTTGTTTGTTTGTTTGTTTTTGTTTTTTGTTTTTGTTTTTTTGTTTGTTTGTTTTTCGAGACAGGGTTTCTCTGTATAGCCCTGGCTGTTCTGGAACTCACCCTGTAGACCAGGCTGGCCTCGAACTCAGAAATCCGCCTGCCTCTGCCTCCCAAGTGCTGGGATTAAAGGCGTGTGCCACCACTGCCAGGCTATTTCATTCTTTCTATGTAATGTTTTCTACTTTGATGTAAAGGGTAGGATTGTTGAGAAGTGGGCAAAAAATTGCATTGAATTTACTGAATTTTTATAGGAATAAAGACTATATACAATCTATGGGTGTAACTGAGTAGTCATATAGAGAAGCTACTATAAATAGAAATTTCTGACCTCAAGAATATCTTTTTATTTTAAATAATGCATGAGTTATTAAAGTATTGAGAATAAGATCATAAGTCTCTAACCTTTAGGGGACATTATATTAATTCCAATACCAGGGCTCAGGGATTATTGTGGAAGAAGAGAAAGAAAGAGTATTAGACCAAGGGAGGCTATAGAATGCTTTAAAGTTGATATTCTGGGCAGAACATGAATTCACATCTCCTGTAGTTACCTAAAAAAGACCTACATAGGAAAAGGCCAACCAGAATCGCAGTGCAGATAGTATAGGTGCTATTCATGCATCACCTTATACTGAAGAGCTATTGGTAGTATGTAGATGCTGAGGCTCAGGCAGTAGTTGTTTGGAAATGTTCTTTATTGAGGATATGCTCTAGTGAATGGTTCCCCACCTATAACAGAGATGGTCAACACGAAGTGGAGTTAGTGTATTATCAAAAAGAAAAATAAATAAAATTGGAAGGAGATATCAGAAGTTGGATGGGGGTAAATGGAGATGAGTTATGATCATATTTCATTGTATGTATATATATAAAATTTCAAAAGTAAAATAAAAGTTATATATAAATACTTTTAGTTGAATTAACTACGAATTGTTAGGTTGATCTTTAACAGAATTTATAATTTTAAAAGTAGGTTGGTCAATGGCTTATAGTATCCCTTATTAACTTACTTTTATATATATTCATGTGTGTCTTAGTGCATACCTGTGTGTGTGACATTTTAAGTAATAGTAATAGTAAAGACAGAGCTCTTTCAAATTCCAGCTTGTCATATATTCACAAAATAACCTTGAGTATATCTGAAGCTCAATTTTGTCTTTTATGAAGTATGTGATATTATTTACATTTACTGATGTCAGCATGATTACAACCCACTATATGTCATTTGTAGCCTCCTAGTACTTGAGGCCAGAATTCACTTTCTGTAATTGAAACAATGGCATAAATATTTATAATAGCTCTAAAGTATCAGGGAGAGAAACTATGTTCACCAACCCAGAAAAGAATGGTTCATCTTTGAATTCCCTAGACAAAAGGAAGTTGATTTCATAATAAAACCTTAAGTCAATCAGAGATCCACAGTCAAATCTAATCAGAAATCAAGCATCTCTCTTAACTTTTTGCCACTATAAGCCATGGTTTGTTCTTGTGCCTTAGTAATGGAGACACACTGGTATAAGGCCTCAGATATTGCTCTCTATTGAGTGTAGGGCTTTTAAATTTCTATATTCACTAAAATGCCATGTACCTTTTCATTAGACAACATCTCCAAGTAAACTACAAGGTCAAGGAGATTTAGAAAAACTCCAACAATAAATTTATTTATTTATTGTACAATTAAAATATATTTATATCATATTTTCCATTTGTTTTTTTAATGTATACCTGGGTTTTGAAGTTTCTATGTTATATTTTGCCATATTTTGGCTTAGCCTAGACATTTCATTTAAGGAAATGAGTGTTGTCTTTGCACAGCTTGTAAAGTTTTCATTTCATTCAGTTGTTTCAACATCTTCCTATTTACATATTTCTGGGACTAAATGGTTGTAGGGTGGAAAACACCATTTTCTGTTTTCTACTCATTCTCATTTTATCCAGGAAAATTGGCACTTTTGAAGCTTCTTTTCTATTTCAGAAAAGGATTTAGATGCAACAGAGCAAAGGTTGTTTTTATTTTTAACACCAAATAGTATCTGTTTAGCTTAATTTTTACTGCTAAATTTAAATAACTGCTTATATGGAAATAGAAGTTCCATTATTGTTTCTATAGAATTTAAATTTAAGCTATATAATATAAAATTAATTTAATTATCTTTTTATTAAAAAAATGAATTTCATATACTGTATAATAATCATGGTTTCACTTCTCCTAAAGGCTCACAGATCATTGTCAAACATTCATTCACCCAAAAATTTCTTAATAAATATAAGCACTAACTTGTTCATACTATTTCATTATACTTCCCATACATGTTAAAATGTATAATTTTAAATTTTCAACCTCCACACTACTATATATATATATATATATATATATATATATATATATATATATATTCATACATACACACACACAAGCTTGTCATAAGAAACACAATTTTCCATTATCAGCAGCATAGATGAACTTGAAAGTGTCACATTGAAGGACATAAACAAGACTTGGAAGGATAAATCCTTCATGAATTCATATAAGTCAACTATAATCAAACTAAGAAAGGCAGAAAATAAAATAGTGGTTTCCAGGGATAAGAAGGAGAAGGACATAGAGACCTGATTTTCAATGTCCATGTGACTTATGCTCTGGAAGAGAAGTTACTGAGGTGAGATTCGCAGCAGGCTGACTACGGTTCACTGTGATGCTCAGAGGACCTTCCTGTTTGTCAAGAAGACACAGCATGTTAACTCTCCTTACCACAGGGAAAGAAAATGAAAGTAAGGAAGGATGGAGGGAGAAGCAAGAAAGACAGAGGAGGGAAGCAAGTAGGATGAAAAGAAGAACAAAAAGAGAGGAGTATGGGAGAGGAGAAGGCAGGAGGACAAGCTGGTAGCCCAGAGGCATTGACTACATAATCAGATGAGATTTCTACGAAAGCAGTAGACAAAATAAATTCACATTAAAAAACTACTAAATACATTTTAAAACAAATTAAAGTGTTATCATGACTCTTTTCTTCATGAATTCTGATGTGACTTACTGTTTTGTGATCATCATAAAACATATTAAATATAGATATTTTGAAGATAATTATACCATCTTTTTTTTCTTTCTTATTTGTAACGGAAGCAAGTTGATGCATTATTTGTTTGCTGGAATTATACTCTTTTTATAGGTTAACTCTTCTCCTGACTACTAACATGAAAGTACTTGGGGTCATCATCTCTGTATTGCTGGAAAAGTATCTCAAGTTGATCACTTATGGAGAGTAGATTCCTTTAGAAGCAGTGTCAGATTCCAGCCCACGATTCTTTATTGTGTCAGTGTTGTAGTCTGCGATGTCGCATCACTGTGAGAAACACATGTTCAGCAAAGCTACCTGTCTCATGGCTGAAAAGGCAGTGAGGGAAAAAACAAAGCCAAAGATGTACATTCTGGGATGTCCCACTCTGCTTTACTCTTTACAGCTGAAAATCCAACAAAAGTCTTCATAGGGGCTACACCCTTAGCACATGGACCTTTGGGCAACATTTAAGATTTAAACTACACTATGATGACAGACAGCTAAGAAATACACAATCCTCTTGTTCAGGCTTCAGAAGAATTCAGCGAGACTTATGAAAAGAAAATAAACAGTTTATCTTTAAGTACAAAGATGTCATGAGTTTGGAAGTGACTTCTCCAGCATCAGTTTAATCTAATCTAGTTTAATTTTTAAAGAACTTTTAATAATTTAAACACCGTTAAAGTGTATACAACATGATGAGAAAACTCGTACAAAAGTGGTATACAATCTCAAGTTAAGGGTTAAGGTAAACTAGGCTTCTCATGAAACCAATCAAAAATTATTAAAATAGAGTTGTTTGTTTTTTCGGTTTTGTTTTGTTTTTACCAGAAATATAAAACAGAGAATTTGAAAGAAGTAAAATCTTAAAAGGAGTGAAGTTCCCAGTGGCTTTCACACTGCGTGTGTCTTGTTCTCTCTTAGTAAAGAACAACACAAATAAATGGCATTTGACTTCTGACTGAACATACCATAACAAGCAATGGTCAACTATCAGTTTTCGATGAGATTTATTTTGGGATACTTAGTAGTAGTACTATTAGTTACATTTCTTTGCTTTTTTCCCTGTTGGCTTATTGTCTTTACTTTCCTTTTATTCCCCCACCCCTACACCATTTTTAGCGTGATTTTGAATGTATTTCTTTTTTTTTTCATTGTTAATACTTTTTTTTATTTTATTTATTTTATTTTATTTTTTTAATTTACATTCCAAATCATTTCCCCTTTCCCGTCTCCTCCCTCCCCGAAAGTCCCATAAGCCCCCTTCCCTCCCTCTTTTCTCCATTCAACCCCCTCTCGTTACTCTGTCCTGGCGTTCCCCTACATCCAGTCTTTCCAGGACCAGGGGTCTGGGATAGCCTAGATTTCATCAGTCCTCTTGACTCTGCTTCCTGCTGTTTTAGTGTGTCAAGTTGCTTGTAGTTCTTTACCGCTTTGAGTATCCGGGCAAAATGAGGCTTTACCATCATACACTCAGAGATGACATTGAACGTTGTCTTGGGCTGGGTCTTCTAGTCTCTCTCAAAATCATATCCTATTGTGGCATAAAGTTTAGCTCCCTCTCAGATTAGGCAAAGTCAGAATTCTAGGAAATGGAGGTGAGCTCTCCTGTTCTGGAAAGCAAAGCATAATGGGATGAGCTCTCCGGTCACAGAAAGCAAAGCATTATGCGATATTTTGTTTTCACTTCACTTCGGTTCATCCAGGTATGGTTTAGGACTTAGGGAAAGCACCTAGTTCAGGACGATTAGGTCCTGTTTAACACACCCCTGACCAGTAAGTGCCTCTCCTTTCTTCAAATAGACGGTCTGCCAGAGTGTTTACAAGAAAACAACTGTGTCTGTTTTTGTCACCCTTTAAACCAGTTGTTTCCTTTAGAACCAGACATTCTCAACTATCTCTTGGCAAAGAAATAAAACTTCCCAAGCTTTAAATTTATCTCTCTTCTCAAAGTACTTTCTTTCCTGATAAAGGATGACTTATCCCCGACCCCCATCATTTGTCACATGGCTTTGTTTCCTGGTTAAAACTAGATGATACAAAGTCAAGAGCAGAAGTTCATATTCTAAAACAAGGTCAGGATACACAATGCCTTTTATTAATGTTCAATGGAATCTTTAAAATCCAGGCAGTATAGCCAAGTAAACTCAAGACTGCTGTTCTGAAGATCGGAATAATCCTGTGCATGTACTAACAGATAAAGATTCTAAATATGTTTGCCCATGGATAAAAGACAGATAAAAACATCTTATTGTGAGAGCCACAATTCTGGAGGATAAAGATGTCACCTGAAATTATACTGGAAGCAGGAAAATAAAATTTAAATATATTTCCTAACCGTGTTTACACTTAATTTTGGTAGGAATGTATTCTGACTCCCTTCATCACAGCAATAAACACAGTCATGGGATATCTATGTTTAAACCACCTTAGCCTAACATAATTTGTAATGGCTATCATTAGGAGTTTACGCAGAGTCCTGTTTTATGTCAGGCATGCTAAGATAATGTAGCTTGGGGTGCTCTCTGAAATGTGTACATAAACACACACTCTCCCCGTGTGTCTGCTTTGTCATTTGTTCTGCTATGTAAACACTGTTATGAAATTTAGTCTAATCTTTTCTGGTTAATTCAAACATTTTCACTATGGTCAGATAAATGTAACCAAAGCCAGATGTTGGTCTCTGTGCTAAGAGAGCACACCCAATGTAAACACGATTCTACATCCTGCTTTCTCTCTTCAATCCAGATACATAGTTCTCTGCAGTGTTTCTCCTTTGCCATACCACGGACCTCCCAGGATCCAATTCTCCTTCCCAAACATTTTCTGTGTTCCTATCTACCTTTACATTTCTTTTATGCTCCACAGCCTCTAGAATAAGGCTGCAGAGGGCCCCATTCCATCTTGACAGGAATCCCCAGGCATCCGTCTCTTTATTATCAGCTGTCTTTTTTATGGGTTCTCAATGCGGTGGGCACTCCTTCGGGCTTCATTGGCTGTGCAGACAGCTCTCTCACATGTGAAAAGAAACAATCTCTTTAATGGATTCTTCCCACTCTCCATTCATTTTCAAGACTTCACTGGAAATGGCCCTCTTTATCCTACTGTCTCATTGGGACCTGCCTCTTCCATTTCATGTCAGCTCTCAGCATAGCATACTGATCTTTCAATCATTACATCTCCTAGGCATTTTTACCTGCTACAGTAGACATTTTACTTTTCCAGCTCATTGACTCGATCTACAGTCCCACCCTACTAGATTGTGTGCGAGCATGTGTGGCTGAGTCCACGGTCACTGGATTTTCCTGTATTTGTATGGGTTTTTCTGGGGGTTGTATGCACATGTAGCAACTGCCTACAGAAACAAAGCAGATATTAGGTCCCCTAGAGGTGATGGCTTTAGAGTTTGAGTCACACTAGGTGTTGCCAACCAAATTTGAGTCTTCAAGAGCAGCACATGCACTTAGTCATTGATCATCTCTCCCCTGCCATGTTGTCAGTGTGGTTTCATAATTCTTTTTTTTTTTTAATTTTATTTTCTAAGTTTTTTTTTATTTACATTCCAAATCATTTCCCCTTTCCCGTTTCCTCTCTCCCCGAAAGTCCCATAAGCCCCCTTCCCTCCCTCTTTTCTCCATTCAACCCCCTCTCGTTTCTCTGTCCTGGCGTTCCCCTACATCCAGTCTTTCCAGGACCAGGGGTCTCTCCTTCCATCTTCTTAGAAATCTATTGATATGCGAATTGTGTCTAGGGTATTCCGAGATTCTGGGTTAATATCCCCTTATCAGTGACTGCATACCATGTGTGTTCTTTTGTGATTGGGTTACCTCACTAAGGATGATATTTTCAAGTTCTGACCATTTGCCTAGGAATTTCGTGAATTCATTGTTTTTAATTGCAGAGTGGTATTCCATTGTGTAAATATACCACATCTTCTGAATCCATTCCTCCATTGAGGGATATCTGGGTTCTTTCCAGCTTCTGGCTCTTATAAATACCACTCCTGGGCATATACCCAGAGGCTTTACCTGCATGCAATAAGGACACATGCTCCACTATGTTCATAGCAGCCTTATTTATAATAGCCAGAATCTGGTTTCATAATTCTTGATTTATGATTATTGGAGTGAGCCGATCCTTTGTACTGTAATCTTCTAAGAAAATAAGAGCTACAATTTTCTAAGAAAGTTACATAAAATGAATGATGCTTCAGAATATATGACCTTTTAGAATTTCTTGAATTTCATCAAATTTGTCTGTCAAATGCTTACTTAATATAGGCATTCATAATTGGGTTTTATTGCTGTTGTTATTGTTGTTGTTGTTATAAAGTCAATCACAGTTTCTTTTAAAGGTGATGCTGGCAAAGTGTGTCTTTCCTGATACGATGAGTCAGCTCTGTGATGTCCTTAATTCTGTTAGATCTTACTTTGTTAATTTAATTTTAACATCTAAACTACATATTACTCAGTTGATACTGAATGCCCATAGATAAATGGAGATAGTGAATGAAATTTTCTATTGATTCTCTATTGACCCAATATCTTATGCCTTAAGTTTAACAGAATAGCTTTCAGGAAAACAAAGAAATGTAGTGGACATAAAATTTCATAACCTAGGTAACATCCAAATAATGGAATCAACTGAAAACCCATTATTTTCTGTGTTAAAAGAGGCTCCATCTCTAGAAAAATAAAATGGAAAAATTAATTGCTGACACAGAACACAGCTTTGACACTTATTATTTCAATATTCTCTCACTATCTTAATGTTTTCCCAGAATAGGATTAAATGACTATGTTATGTAACTGTACTGTTCTTCATCCAAATGCCATCTATAAAATCTCTATGTGCATCTAATTCCTGAACAGTTTTAGTTCATATACTGTAATTTTTGCACAGTACATTTTAATTGTAAAGAAAGCTAGAGATTATCTAGTTTAATTCCTCAGTTTTGAAATTATAATAGGTAGGAGAAGAACTGGAAAGAATGTATTTGCATAACTTAAACCAGGAAGCATATTTAGTCATGAACAAAATTAGGGCAAAGACTTTGTTTTTATCTCCCTAATAAAGTCATTTGTGTAACACTGTGCTTGGACTCAGTATTCACAGTGACTTTGAGTTTTTGTTCCTCTTGACCATGATAATCATTATCTGCAAACTACTCTGACAGGATGCATTTTTCTGTAGCTTTCCTCAGAGCTACTGCTTCCCCCTGAACATTACAGATACTGTCCATGTCTGCATCCAGATGTGTTCATCTAAACTAGAGTAAATTTTTCTGGATGTCATGAAATGAGAACAGAGTTTATCATCCTGTGCTCCCACCTTACAAGTTCGCATATTTTATTTCATGTTTCTTTTACACATTGGCAGGTAATATTGAAAATAGAAGATGATAGATACAGGTTTTAAATGAGCACTAGAAGCCTACCTAGAGCAAGCAGAGATGTGTTATAATTATAAAACAGAGGCACTTTAAAGATTGGGGCCAAATATATATCTATGTTAGCTTTGTCATCATTGTGGTTGAGTGCCTGAAATAAACCATTAAAAGGAAGAAATGTTTATCCTTGTTCATGGTTTATAGACAGTACCATTCATTGTAAAATAGAGAAAGTAGTATAGAACACCAGGTCATTTTGTAACAGCCAACAAGCAGAGAAACAGAGAATCTCAGTACAGAATAAGATACGTCATCAAGAGCAAGCTTGTAGTGACCTACTTCCTCCAGCAGGGCCCGCCTGTACTTTTTAGCACCTTTCATAATAGGACCAATGGCAGTGGACCAAGGATTCTATATATGAGCCCCTGGAAGACATTTTATTCTCAAACACTTTCTGTTCCTGACATGAAAAACTCACAGCCATATCATAATGCCAAATGCATTTAGTCATTTTGCAATGGTCTCCACTAGCTTTATTTGATTGGTTGATTTCCAGTTTTTCTAATGTCCCAGAGTCATAATTTCTTTAGCTTCACAGCTCCTCACACTACCTTCTGGCAGGCTGCCTGTTGTGACTCTGGTCCTTTCATTTGTTGTCAAGGCTTCCGACTAACAGCTATGAAGAAACCTCACAACCCTTTCATTGGAAGGACTAAATAACTCACATATAGCTGATGCCAAGTTCTACTAACAGCCTGAGTAGTAGCTAGGTCTACTTGGGCTGTGTCCGCAGTGGCTTCTGGATGTTTGAGCTGCTGAGCACAACAGAATGAACTTCAAGGAGGCAACTTCTTGGTTCACTTTGGGGGAAGAGTGGTCCTTTTTTTAAGATAAAGTCAGTGTATCAAATGAGTCCGTTTTTACTAACATTAAGCCTGACACAGATGGAGTATACACAGTGCTTGAGAATCTCCTTCATAATGATGCAAAGGACTTGTTTTCTTTTTAATAACAATGATCTTCTTAAAACTCTATTACTTCAATAACTAAATTTATTCTGGTTTTTTTTTGTTTGCTTGTTTGGTGGATTGGTTTGTTTATGTTTTTGCTCTTCTGACCAACAGCAAGGCTTTTCAGCTCTCTCTCTCTCTCTCTCTCTCTCTCTCTCTCTCTCTCTCTCTCTCTCTCTCTCTCTCTCTCGCCTCTCCTCTCCTCTCCTCTCCCCCTCTCTCTCTTCTTTTTCCCTTCATTATTTTCACTGTAAGCATGCATGTAAAGAATTACCTTCTCTAGGAGGACCCATGGGGGAAGCATGTGGCACTATTCTCTTGGATTTATAGCCTTAACTGTTTAAGAAAAAAATGAGCTAAACACAAGCACCCATCACCCTCTGCTTCCTTCTTGTTGGGGGGAATCTTCTTAAAAGTCCTGCTATTTTACTTCTTGGCCCTGATGTATGCTATCTTTGAACTGTGATGTGAAAGAAATCCTTTCTCCCTTAACTTGGCTCTGACAGAAGTAGGACAAGAAAGTAAGCTACATTAGCAACAACCATGCCACAGTTTGAATGATGGACTCTGTTGGACTCATTTCTACCAATTAATTACTCTGACGCTTTGAAATCCTCTCAAAGACTCAGAGCATGAGGAAAAATATAGATAATGTCATTGCTGCAATTTCACATGACTCTTGTATCATTATCAATAGTGTCATTTTCCCATCGAAGTTTCTTAAGGACAGTCTTTATTACTAGTATCTGGTGCTTTGAGCTCCGCCCCCCCTTGAATCACCCACTAAGCTCTGTTTACAGCCTTAATGGGGCTTATCTAATCCAGATCACCAGCCTCTTCCAAATCACTTCTGAAAATCAATTCCAAAGATTTATGAACCACATGAGTAGGTTTAGTACTGAAAGTGGCTGTCACTTTGCTTTCTTAGTCTCATGACAAAGACAAAGGGAAGGAAATGTGTATTTTGATTCAGAGTTTCACAAGTGTCATCATGTCCTGATGGAGAATGTATGACCCTGAACAGTCACTCAAAATATGGTGACCAACAATCAAGGCTAGTGATCAGGTCGTCTGGGACAAGATATTAGTTCCAACAACACACTTAATCATCTGTTATTTTTAGGCATGTCCTGACGCCTAAAGTTTCTGGAACTCCTCAAATCATACTATGCGTCAAGGGACCATACCTGTGCAGCTATGGTAAAAGCGCCATATTCATACAAAATTATACGATTATCTTGTGAGATGATATTTGATTATATCATGTCCCTCAACAGAAGAATAGATAGAGAAATTGTGGTACATTTACACAATGGAGAACTACTGAGTGATTAAAAACAATGACTTCATGAAATTCACAGGCAAATGAATGGAACTTGGAAGAGAATTGTATCATTTTAAACTCTTCCTTTCTCCTTTCCAGCCCCAACCTACCAGGTACCATCTTTTATACCCTTCCCACCCTCATCATCTAATGAAAATAGCCATTTGCTTTGAATACTTTTATAAGTGTATATGTATATGTGTATGTGTGCATATGTGTATATGATGTGTATTATGTGTTCTCTGTATGTGTGTGTGCTCTGATCATTTGTGTCTGTGTCTATATGTGTAAATGAAACCGGCTGAGTCAATTATTGTTATTATTGTTGTTTGTATATGCTGACCACTCTACATTGTACAACCAATAAATAGGCTCTTCCCAGGAATGGTTAATTCTCTTTTTTCCTTCAGTCATTGGCCATTGGGTTGCCTGTAGTTCTTTGTCTCAAAGACACAGGTGAAAATTTCCTCTTTTCACATTAACATGTTGATTATTATACCCATTTTTGTGGTATTGTGTAGTAGCCATTTTTAGAAAAGATTGTTTCACAGCAGACTTCTTGGATTCTGACTCTTAAAGACTCTCCTCTTCCATGTGATTTTTTTGAACCATATGGATGTATACATTTGGCCTGGGCTCCCCATGATCCGTTGATCTCTGTGTTGTGTCTAATTGGGGTTAGCCATTAACTGTAAAAGTATTCTTTTTCGTTTTGTTTTTGATGAGTGGTGGTAGCTACCCTTGTATGTGGATGTAAGGACAAGATTTAGAATGTCTAAGAAATTATGCTGGTCTAGCCAACTGGTGATTGTAACAGAGCCTTTCCTAAGGTTCTCAGTAGTCCTGGGAAGTTGACTTGGTTTCCAGTACCAAGCAAGGTTGTCACATGCATGAGACTGCCAGGTGTTACACCTTTATGAATAACTTAGTTTGGAGGCCATTGTCATGGCTCATGGTTGTTTTAGCTGCATAAAGCTATTTAGTTGTTTCTCTCCTTTGGCAACTTACAAAGTAATTTCTGGTACAGTGAAAACTAGATTACATGAAGACACTTTCAGGTCAGATATAACTCAACTCATTCAATCCACCTGTCCTAAATATGTGGCATCTTTACCAGTAGGCATCCACTCTCAAGCCCTGAGACAGCTAAGGGCTATACTAATAAATGAAGAAAGACAAACAGCTCATGATTTTTCTCATTTGTACTTTCTAGTTCTAAGTCCTAAGATGTGGGTATACAACATGGAGTATCCACAGAGACCAGAAAAGTATAAAGGGGCCATAGAAGTGGGTAAAAAGAGCTTGTGAGGGTAATGTCAATTTACAGATGATATGACATAGCAAGCATAAAATTGGCGAGGAGCACTCAACTGAGGAAGAGGGAGAAAGGTCAATATAGTTGGAAAATCAGCGGTGGGCAAAAACACACAAAGGTTGTCTGAGAAGCTTATATTTACCTAAAATTATATGTATGTATGTAAGTATGTATGTATGTATATATATATATATATATATAATTTAAATAAAGTTTTATAAATATATAACTTTACACATATATTATTTAATATGTATTTATATATTAATTATATAATATATCATATACTTATATATGATATATTAATATATATGTGTTAAAAGAAGTTAAGTCAAATAGGCTGACAATGTTCCCCACAAGAACCACAGACTAAGGAACAGCAGTACAAGAAATTTCCCTTTGAATGGTTGGTCAGGTCACTCCAAGTTACTTGCAAAATGACATAATCAGGGTAATCCTTCTTTACGCGCATTTTTTTAAACAAATCAACCTTGCCTCTTTTGTTTTCTCTGAAATGGCATTGACAAAGTCAAAGTCATCTAAATTTTCTATCTTATCTTTATTTTAAAACTTCTTATCTTGAGTTGTCTTTTACATTTAGGTCAATTGTCCTCTAACCTGATACTGTCTGTAATCAGGGATTTCTGTGTTTAAATTTGTATTAAAATTCTTTTATCTTTTTCCATCTCTCCTTTTTCTTTTTGTAAACCAATCTACCAAACTACCATAACTTGTTTAGAAAAGAAAACAACTTTCTTTTCCTCATCGGATTCCTTTTCTTCTTATTCAAAGGCCAGTTAACTATATTAACATATGTCCATTTCAGGAATTTCCTCATGTAATCTATTGATTAATTTTTCTATCTTTTATCAACATTAGTCTAGTTCATTAATAAAGCTGTATACAGAATCTTGAACTCCATTTTTTCTGAATTTATTTCCCATCAATATTATTTTAGTTTTCCTGAGCCTTTGGTCTTTACTTGCAAATGTTAGCATATAATTGTCAACATGTTTTAAAATCCAGCCAAAATTGAATATTTTCTTTTCCCTAACTCCTTCGGGTACTAACTCCCAATTAAACTATGTTGGAGTAGTTCTTCATAGACGCAATCCATAATAACAAAATGCTCTGAGCCTATTTTAAAGTAGTTTCTTTTATCTCCTTATCAAAAAGAAAAAACAGAAATATTGTATCAGATGTTCACTGTGAGACCTTGATACATTTATTGATATAACACTCCTAAAAAATAATGATATTTTTACCAGAAGTCTAAATCTACCTTGAGTTTTTAACTCTTGTTTGTGTTTCTAGACCACCAGAAATGCACTGAGTTCTCAGAGATTTTTCTGCTTGGGTTAATAATCCTTACTCTCAGGCATGCTCCCCAAGATGATTGGCTCATGTTTTGCTATTCTTATATAATGTGTATCTATCTACTTTTTCAATTCTTGATATGTCTCTCCTATGGCATTAATTCTCTAGTTTTTTAAGAAGTATTGTAGATTGTATTTTCATATTTCTTTCAGCTTGTGTTATGAGCCGGACAGAAGTAACATTCTCAAGTTCCCAATGTACCAAACAGGAAAAGTCTTCAAAGAGATCTTAAGTCACTTGAGTTCTTACTGCTTTTATTCTCTGTATAATCATGACAACACAGCTAAACCTATGATAATAAGATCTGATAGGCTGAGTTAAACTGAGGTGGCCTATATACCAATGATACCTATTAAAAAACAATTCTTTCCTGCCTCAGAGAGATCAAAGCAATGATATCTACAAAAGTAGTTTGAACGTTAATATTTTATTATGTAATTCACATAAATATCAAGAACATTATGGTATTATCTTATTACACAAATGGGAAAAATATTGCCTAAAATTTCAAGTAACCTTTAAAATTAAAAATGAAGAAACCCTGACAGATATTTACTGTTGATAACTTCCAATAGACCATGAAACCAAACAGACAGTTCAAATGAATTCGGTAATGAGGACTCATTACCTAAAAAGGAAACAACGTAATATAATACCAAAAGATCTGAAGTTGTGAAAATATAGCAATCCTTTCTATTTGTGTTCCCTTGTTGCTGTAAGTGTTCTGAAGCATACCTCAAAAATTAAAGCTTCTGATGGAGCCTTAAGGGTTTTATTTCCCTTTCCTATGAACAGGGATGTCCCTAAAGTTTTGATATCTAATGCTCTGATAACTCAAATGTATGGCACTCATTTGTCTCTTCAAATTGTCCACAGCACTTAAGCACTTCCTGATGATCTGATTCTTAGTTCTTATTCTTTGTCCTTGCTTTTGCCCCTAACCTTCCTTGACTCACGATCCTGGAAGGTAGCTGATATTGCTCCGTTTTCTTGGAGCTCTTCAAACTTTAAACTCTCTGTGCTGCTATGCCATGCTTCAGGTACTTTCCTTATAACACCTACATAGCAGAGCCATTGAATATATATTTTCCTATTGTCAATACTTAAGTGGTAAATGTTCATCACTCAGAACATCATGATGTAATTCATGTTTTAAAGAATGAAATATTAATTGAAATTGTAGTGGAAAGTATTCACAGCATCTAAGTAGATGCAAAATGTTTTGGTCCAGTTGATACAACTCTGAAGAGAGAAAGAGCAAATGAAAGCTTCATCTTGTGTTTGTCTCCAGAACCTGATATGCAAAGCATTTGCTTTATTATATCAGAACTTGATCTTTTCTTTCTTTACTCACATTTGAGAGGGATGAATTTCTTTCTGTGCCAGATCTTTGTCTTCCATTGTTTTGTCTTTTGCACATTGATGCCAATAGGCAGGAAGTTGAAACTACTCTTGTTGCTCGAAAGCATTCATCCATGACATGGACAAGGTTGTCCTTGTTAAAGTGCTTGGTTTAGAGATGCTCTGAGCTGTAACCTTCTTCTTGCTCAGTTGAATTGATTAAAGCAAGTTCTATGAAAATTAAACACAAGCACTATTTATATAATGAAAGGAATGTAACAGAAACCCACAGCCTTTAGAATTTCAAATGTGGGAATTATCTCACTGTGACAATCAAGGTTGATATGTCTCTAGGGAATGAATTCCTTCTGCACATGCATTCTCCATGTGCTTTCAAAGTGAGGAGATTGTGCCTTATTGGGCTTTAAAAGGAAAGGATGAATCATCTCCTTATCTTTTCATACATCATTTTGGATGACATTTGTATTAACAATAAAACTAACAAAACAACATAATGTTCAGTTAAGCTATAGGAGAGATTCAATTCTATTAAAATATCTTTTATTCATTTCATTTGTTTTTATCCATGGTATGAGAATTTGAGAAATTGTTTAAAATTGCTTCATTAAATCTTAGCTACTAAAATGTAAAAGTATTAATGGTCTGGAATGTTTCGTTTGAGACTCTCTGATTTAGTAGGTAAAATTTGCTAAAGTGACTGCTTTGATCTCTATATACACATTCAAATTTGAAGTGACTTTATAGTATTGACCTCTGAATAATACATATAATTATTATTATATGTATTATTAGGTTATTAGGTTATTTCTTGCTATTTAATCCTCAAGTATTTGTATAGAGAGATGGTCTGGGTGAGATCTTTTGGTGACTTACACCTGTAAGCTTCTGAGACTAAGATTCATTCACTCAAGCTAATCTCCAGGTTAGCCATAACTTGCCCACTGACCCATATTGGTCCATTCTCTTCCCGTTTTTCTTATAATTCACATTATATCTTATTTCTCAGGTGATTGTTATTATTAATCTGATTAGGAGATAAATTCCAAAAGTATAAGATTATAACTATTAGGAGATACTTTGATTTCTAACCTTTACTTTTTAAACACCATTCAGAATATACTCTGCTAAAACTGTTAAGTATTTGTTCAAAAAAATGATTTTGAGAAATAAAATCAAAATAGAATTATAAGTAACAAGACTCTCTTTATTCACAGAAAGGTACCCTAAAGTAACTGCATCATTTCCAATAACAGACAATGAAATATTCCTGCTTTGAGATAGTGCATGTAAACACTATAGTTATGCTATTTACAAAATATGACATAGTGTTCAAATTAGGAAATTCTGTGGAGTTGATTTTTTTTTCTTGTTTCATGGGAGAAAATACTCTTTTTGGTGGTTTGTATTAGAAGGCTCCCATAGACTCATACATTGTATCAACATTTGAGAAATTGTTTAAAATTGCTTCATTAAAATTTCACTACTAAAATGTAAATGTATTAATAGTCTGGGATGCTTTATTTGGGAATATCTGAGGCACTAGGTGCAATTTGCTTAGTTACCATGGAGTGGCACTATTTAAGAAGGATTAGAAGAATTAAGAGGTGTGGCCTTGGAGTAGGTTTGATCTTGTTGGTGCGTCATTGGGAGTGAGATTGAAGGTTTCAAAAGGCTAAGTAAAGTCAATTATGTCTTGTTCTCCCTCTCTCTGCCTATGGATCTGGATATATCCCCCAGCTACTTCTGCAGTGATTTCATGTTCCCTGTCATGATGATTTTCAACTGAACTGTAAACAAGCTCACAATTAAATGTTTTCTTTTATAAAAGCTGCCTTGGTCATAATATCTCTTTACAGGAATGGAATAGGGACTAAGACAGAAATTGGTACCAGGGAGTAGCACATTGCTCTGATAGGCATGACCATGCTGTTTGTTGGAGGAATAAGGGACTTTTGGAACTTTGAACAACATGAGATGGACACTTTAAGTGAAGCTTAATGGGGGACTGTGGTAGGAGCATAGAAGATACTGCTGAGGGCACTGTGAACTGTGGATGCCCAGATCAATAATTTTTAGAGTAGAAGAATATTAATAAGCGAAGTAGAGATCATTTTGTGACATTTTTGCAAAGAATGTGGCTGCTTTGTGTTCTAATAATTAGACTGAGGCTAAACTGAAGGGTTTTGGTTTAACAACATTGGCATAGAAGATTTCAAGACAGCTTAGTAATGATTGTCTCATCTAGTTATTAATAATCACTTATTCAGATCAATGATTAAAAGGGCAAACAGAACAAAGAAACAAAAAATGCAGTTTGAGGAGAAACAGAGCAGTAGAAGTTTAGTTTAGTGCCCCAGGAGATAAAATGTTTAAAGGAAAACTTCTTGCCAAATAAGATGAAAGCAGTGCTAACATCAGCAAGACCTCATTCAGATAAGTTTCTAACTTGTGAAAAAAAAAACTAAAGAAAATCTTGAGCTGTAGAGAAAACCATCAAAATAAGAAAATTAATGTAAACGTACTTTAAATGGGGGCCAAGTTTCAGCCCCATCCAGCAGCAGAACTTTAGGGTCTCACATGGTTCTGGCTTTAGAGTCAAGGATACAAGAAAGGGGTTGTGGAATCTCCCTCCATTGTTAAAGAAAGCTGCTGATGGCAGGAGTGTGTCAGGGTTGTCACTGCATGAAGAGCCAGAAAAGCAAACATATGGAGCTGTGGAGGGGCAGGCTGGATGTCAGTGGGGACTGAAAAGTGTTGGGGATGGAAGAGCCATGAGATACCTCCCAAGAAGTACTGCAGATCAAGTATGGGAACAGCATGAGAGAGAGAGAGAGAGAGAGAGAGAGAGAGAGAGAGAGAGAGAGAGAAGGAAACATTTTGTTGCAGTCAAAAAAAAGCTGAAAAGAGTTGGAGATATGATGATCATGTTGACATCAGATATAGAGAAGCAGAATTTGGAATTTAACTTCGTGGTTTTCAGTATTGCTTTGGCCCAGTATTTCCTCTGTATGTTCTTATGTTCCCCCCCTCTTTTTTTTTGGAATAGTAATCTATATTTTATGCTGCTGTATGTTGGAATGGGTGATCTCTTTTGTCCTTTGGATTTTATAGTGGTCTACAGTTAAGAGATTGTCACAAGTCTCAGAAGAGACTGAGCTTTGGACGTTTAAATGATGGTGAGACTCTGACAGATTATGAGAACTTTTAAAGTTGCATTAAATGCATTTTGTATTATAATATTGTTGCAAATGTGTGGGGACCAAGGATTGGAATGCAGTGATTTGCATGTGAATGACTCCATAGCTTCATATATTTGAATGTTTAGTCATCAGGGAGTGGCGTTATGTGAGAAGGATTAGAAGTATTAGGAGGTATGGCCTTGTTGAACTACATGTAGGCTTGTTGGAATGTATGTTTCACTGGTGATGGGTTTTGAGGTTTCAAAAGCTTGCATCATGCCAAATATGTCTCATCCTCTCTCTGCATCAGATAGTCTGTCTGAGCTACTGCTGCAGTGGCTACTTGAATACCACCATGCTCCCTGCAATGATGACAATTACTAGTCTTCTGAGACTGTAGGCCAGCCCCAAAATTAATACTCTATAAGAGTCACCTTGGTCATGGTGTCTCTTCACAGGGATAGAACAGTGATGAAGACAGTCATGCCCACAGCTCAGTTTTGGTGTATTTCTTCCTAAGGAAAATATCCATAGCGCTGCAATTTAAATGGAAGTACGTTTCTATTGACTTCACACTGTCACTCCGTCATTTCTTTGTTGTTGACAAGGAGTATGCTCATACCTTGGCAGAGACCAATCACATAGTAGTGTTTTATAAAAGATAAACAACTCCTTTTTATCAATAGCATGCTCCTCTTAAGTGAAAGAAGGGCAGGTGTGAGTTTCATCTTTTTATTTTTCTCGCCTCTTTTGTTCTAGAATGACAAATAATTTCCCTATTCAGTTCTTTCTGCACATTGTTGACAAATGCTTGGTAAAATATTTGCTGAAGAGCAAACAAAACATACATGAACACTGCTTGTCATTGGTTGTGTTTAAATATCCTTGAGAGGTTTGCTTTTCTGTTCTCTAAATAATACTATTGGATTTTAAACATAGTCAGTTCAATGAAACAAAATTAGCCCATTTAATAAATTCCTTTACTTTCTTCACTGTGTAATTTCTGTTTCTTTAGACAAGTAATACACAGTTGGCTGTGTTTCTCTTCTGGGCTTGGACTTTCCAATTAAAATCATTCCTTGGCCAGCATACTAACAAACCCATGCTGGGAACTCAGTTTAGATACAGCCTTAGATAACTTTTGTTTAAGTATTGATTCTTCCTAAAATGATATTACCTTGGTAAATTATGTTAAATACTGTGGTATCCATTCTCTGTTCTTTAAATTTTATTTTAGTCCTTGTGAGAATGATGTACATGAGAAATAAACTATTCTTACATACTTTGTATGAGTGTGTGTCCTATGTGTATGTTTGCCTGTGTGCTCATATGTATGCATGTGTATGAGAGAAACATATATGCACATATTTATATGTGATGTTCATATGTTCATGTGTGCCTACAGGCAAAAGATTATAAAATGATCTTAAATGTCCTCCTCTTTCACTTTTTGTCTTAGTACATTGAGACTGAGTCTCTCACTGACGTTGGCCATATTTTACAGCTAGGCTAGTGTACAGCATATTCTAGGGATGCACTTGTCTCCATGTTCTCCAGTAGTGATTTACAAGTTCTCAAATCATACCCAGGTTTTAAGTGATTGCTAGTGTGACCCACCTCAAGTCCCCATGCTTCCGCAACAAGTGCCTTCACCACTGAGCTGTCTTCCAGTTGATGATATATTTTAGAAAAACAAAATGTTCAGAATCATTTCCTGCCATGAGGACATTAATAGGTTACCCACTCATACTTTTCTGAACAAAGCTTGAAAATGTCAAGACCCAGATCTGAGACTGAGTTAAAACCTGACTCCTATTACTCATTTTTCATAACAAGACAGACAAGTTACAGAATTTCTCTGTATCCCAGAGTTCTTGTCCTTCAAACAGGAGTTAAAACAGTGTCTCCACATTCAGTTGTTTCAGAATTTTAAACTTCAGCGCTTGGCAGTAGAAGAGGACTTGTTCCTTTTAAACTGTTATGCAAAAAGAGATGCTGATATGATAATGGAACAGCCCCTAACAGTAGGTAGTAATAGAGTAACAGTAGATGAACTCCATGAAAACATCAAATCTGAGTACTAACACCATCTTCCCCATTTCAGGGAAGTGTATCTCAGACAAAACAGTAAGCAAACAAACAATATAAAGTTTAATCTGTTTTATTAATCCCCACTATCTTTCCCCTTCTGTACTAGTCAGGATTTTCTCGAGTGACTTATAAGCCAGCTAGTTGAACATTGCCTGTCTCCTAACGGAATCTCCATGATTCTGGTCGTTGTGTAGTCTAGGAGGCTAGACGTCTTAAATGGTCTTCAGATAACTGGTATTCCAAAGAATTAGGTTCTAACACCAGTAAAGGAATGCCTCATCAGAAGGATAGATATACTTTCTTGTGAGAATAATGGTAAGCAGATAAAATGTGAGAACATTTTTTCTTCTTTCTTCCTAGGCCTTTTATGTAGGCTGCCAACAAAAGATGTGGCCCAGATGTAGAATGTATCTTCTCATCCTAAATGATCCAATCAAGAATCCAAATTCCCAGAGATTCTCAGATATTTAGGTTTTAATAGATTCCAGCTGTATTGAAATAGATAACCAAGATTAGACATCTTACTTTTCAAATATACCTATAAGTATTTTTCTGACAAATAAAAATCTTCAGTTATAATTTCAGAGTATTTTTATGATATACAAAACTCTTCAGTTATAATTTAATATCATCATATCTATGCCTCCACATCAAAATAAATATCATCAACATTTTGAATGGTCTCCAAAATGTATGTTTCTGTTACCTTCTTGTCTCTAAACTCATGTCTATTTGGAGCAGTCAGATTCCTTTTCATCAATTACAAACATGATAGACATTCAATATGAAATAATGTTCCACTGAGGAAGAGAACCAATAGAACATGTATATATATGATGGATTTTTATTATGAGCTAGAGACTTTATAATTAAAAGACAGTCCTCAGCATATTGAAGAGAAAAATAGTTGGCCCTCAACCCAGGAAGACAGAAACCTTTGCACTTCGATTTGGTTGACAAAAGTCTGGAAGCTTTGTGAAAAATCTGTGGTATTGGGACATTACTAAAAATCTTAAGAAGCTAAAGATTTATGTCAGTGTGTGGCAGCAGTAATACGCCACTATCAGAGCTTAAGGAGCTTACAAGGAAGTCAGTGCTTCCTTCTTTTGGCCAACTATATTCATTCTGTGGATAGCCAGTTCAGAGGTGTCAACTGCACTGAGGAAGGTACCCCTAAACTCAGCTATTGTCCTATGTGTCAGTCATCTCTTAGATGTCCCAAAGGACACATTGGTACATTTTGCTCGACCTAAAATGGTTTAACTAGTCAAGTTGAACCTAAGACCCACAATCACACATTCCATACTGGAGCCACACTTCAAGAATAGAATTAAAACTCCTTGCTTTCCTTTGGAGTTAGTATCTGTCTTAGATCTCCCTCTATCTGTTGAGGTCAAGGTGTTTAGCTTCCTTCTTTCTTTATCAAATACTTGTGATGTTATTGGACTAGAAACCTGGTAATTATGTATGGACATTCAATTCATTTTCTTCTCTTTGTTGTAGTACTTGAACCCAGTATCTTTTCAATCAATATATACTGAAGCAAATTAAATTTGTTGTATAACCAATATAAGAGAAGAGTCAAAATAGCTGAGAGAACAACCAAGGAAATCATAAACTCTTGAGTGAGTCATACCTCTATGGTGTAGGGCAACCACTTAAGCCTCAGGCCCATGAGAAATTGTAAAGCAATTCTGAGCAAAACAAACAACCAGGAAGGCAAGTAGATGCTTGGAAATTCACTTGATTTAATCATACCAATAGTTCTTTGAATAGGAAATAGAATTCTTTTGAAAACAAGAAAACTAGAAATTTAGATAAGTTGAATGGCCTTTATAATATAAAGTTGGATGTATCATGGAGTTTATTTGCTTCCCATTTTTAAGTGTTCCTCATTGAATGGTGTAGTGGCTATTCCTGGTTGTCAACTTCACTATATCTGGAATGAACTAATCAAGAATTGGAAAGCTCACCTATGATCCTAATCTGGAGGCTCAGAGATACAAGTTTCTGACCTGGACCTTGGTGTCTAGATCTTGAAGCATAGTGGCTATGAATTCCAGAAGATTAAGACAAGGAGATCTCCAAGTTCAAGGTCACCTGGGATTAATGGCACATTGGCATACGCCTTTAATCTGGGCTACACCCTCTGCTGGAGACCTATATAAGGACATTGGAAGAAGGAAGATTTACTCTGACTCTTCCTGGCCAGCTTGCCTTGTGGGACTGAGCAATTGCTAGACCCTTGGACTTTCATCCACACCTGCCTCTTGGGACTGAGCAACTCTAGATTCTCGGACTTCCATCCACAGCTACTGCTGACCATTGTTGGGGAGTTGGACTACAAGCTGTAAGTCATCAACAAATTCCCTAACTATATAGAGACTACCCATATGTTCTGTGACTCTAGAGAACCCTGACTAACACAAATGATTAAAATAATGTGAGTTTTTCTTATGCTTTTGTTCATAATACTCCAAAGGGGCGAGTGCACATAAATTGGTGTTATTAAGTTTAAGTAGAAGACACAAGGCCCTGTGTTCCATCTCTAGTACTATAAAATAATAATTAAAAACAAATTAAAAATAATTGCAATGAAAAGCAAAGCATTTTGTTAAAGAATATCAGTGACAATTAGTAAATATCACACCTTGGCACATTTATAAATTGGCATTAACAAGAACAACACACTAAAATGGACATTTTCAGGAGACCTCAACCCTACAGTTAATGTTTAAGCAAATACATAGTTTTGTTTTCATATCTTATGTTTCTCAGACCAAGAATCACATTATCCAACATTTCTCAAATAAGAGTATAGTTGAAAAGTCCTGCTAGGTTTTCCCAGGAAGAGGGTTATATGGTCCAACAACATTGAGAAGACAAGAATAACCTTCCCCCTGCTTGGAAATACAAAATCAATTACATGCTCTTAGAAAACATGCAGGAAATTATTAGAGCAGCCTGGAATATGAAAGTAACTTAGCTATAGTATTCCCTTTTAATTTTTTGAAATTATTCTTTAAAATTTTCATAGATGCATGTAATTCATTTTAGCCTAAACCTCCTACTCCCTCATTCCCCTTCTCCTGGAAACTTTCCTTAATATATCTCCTTTCCAGCTTCATGTCTTCCTTTTCTCTTTTAATATGTTTTTGTTTTGTTTTGAGAACCTCCTTCCCCTTCCCCACCCAATTTATCCCATGTCAATCCCAAATATGTGTTTTCCCTTCTTTAATTGCTATTGCTACACAAATTACATACACATACATATATATGCATATAAAATTATATACATATATAATTATACACAAATTTTTAAGAAATAATGTATAAATTTTTAAAGAAATAAACATAAATTATACATGTGTGTTTGTGTGTTATGCATATGGCAGTACATATATACATATAAATATATATCATATGTATATATCTATGGAGATATTTAGTATTGCTAATGTGTACATGTATCCAGTAAAGACCACTTGAGATTGGTACTTTCTTATTGGTGATGTCCGATAAAAGGCAAAGGGACAGATCTTTGTTGTATTTTGCCTGTCAAAATCACTATGAAGATTACACTATTTGAGATCTTACTGGCTATAGCCACTTTTCATAATACTTATTCCTAATAAATCCATTAGTACTACCTCATGAAATGTTTTTTGGTAGACCATAATAGACTTCTAAGTGCAGTCATAATGCCTGAATTTTATTAAGAAGCATATAGATCCACATAGTTTTAAGTCATTCCTCTGTATAAAATGAATTGAAGGTATTTTGTATTATACATTCTGAACTCTATATGTAGGAATTTCAGGTAGACTTAGCATATTCCTGTTCCTGAATGGAGCTAGAATTTCAAGTTGACAACTACCAATAACTGATTTGTTAAAGACAAGTATTAACTGACCTAATCCATAGTAAGGACAAGGAAAATTTAAAGTTAGAGTCTGCACATGGTATACACTCATAGGCCTTATGTTTTTAAGAAATAAAGTTTTAAACCCACTTATAAACTTGTTAAAATTCAACAGTTAGAATAAAATTTCTTTAAACTTCAATAATAGCTTTGAGCTTTTCTAGCTCCAAGCCCATGATCCTATCAAATTTATATTCTAAATCTCATTTCCTCCCTCCACTTCAAGCCATCATTTATCATGATGTAAAAATAGTCTTTTTGCATGTTTATCACTTTCAAATTCTCATTCTTCAGACACTCTTTGCTGTTCATCACATGGTCAAGCACTCTTTTTATAGGCGTTTAATCCCAGCATGCCCTCTACTCAAAGTTCTTTCCTCTTGTATTCAGAGAGATCACTACCTTCAACATCCTTCCGTTTCTAATGTCATGGTACTGAAACAATCCTGAGTATTTACATAAATTAAATAAATTACTCTTTAGCACTTCTGAATATTCCATACCCTGCCTTACTTTTCTTACCAGCAGTTAACAATTCAGTAAACATTAAATATTTACCTGCTTATTAGCTCTTGTTTATCTCACTTGCTTAGCACCTGCAGTGTGAGCTCCACACAAGGGATATTCCATTACTGTTCTCAGAGCCATACCCGTGCTTAGGCCTGGTATGCGATAGGTACTCATTGTATATTTGCTGAGTAAATGCAACGCTGAGTGTTGGGCATGCATAAAACATAAGATGAAACATTAAAGAGCTAAGTTATGAGAAAGATATAGGCTTATTGATCTTTATAATAATGCTTCACTGGCTAATGGTACGAGGAAGACATCATGGATGGCACTGAATTTCTCACGAACGATTGGTAGGGTATCATATGTTGAGCTATTTGGGAATGTAAAACATAGAATAAACAAAGCTCCAGGGGTGGATATATTGAGGGAAAAAGATTTCTGTCTAAATCAAGGCATAATGTAACCATAAATGATAAAGAAATAGAATTCATTGGGAGAAAAAAACCTTCATATCTCTTAAGTAAATATTTATAAATCTGGTATTTCTCTTTTTGGAATTCAGCCCCAGGCATTCCCTGTGTTCCTTAAATGTATCATTTCAGAAGCTCTTAGCAGGTTTATTAATTTTAGCCTAAATTGTATTTTTATGTATATCATTATGTATGTGAGTGACTATGTATATAAATATGTATATGTTTTATCCCATTCTATATTAAGAGTTTCCAATAATAAATATTGCCTGATTGATAGAGAGTTTTCCTGAAGGTCAGTCATTTTACTCGGAATATATCTAATGAAAATTTGCTGCATAAACACAGGCAAAAATTCTATCCTAGAATGTTGAAATTGTGCTTGGAAAAAAAATATGCTTTGGGATTCTTTTCATGTTGCTTGGATTTTCTAAACAGGAAAAGGAAACCCAAATAAAATGTTTGAACTTGGAAGTCACAAGCCAACTTACAATTTAAAAAGACCAGTCTCACATCCTAGATTTTATCAGAGCATGGAGATTTCAGAGCAGCGAAGCAATGTGGGAGATAAATCCAATAGGCATCTCCAACTAGTTAAGAGGTAATGAGTGTCTGAAGTGAAGGGGAACAAATGAAGATGGAGATGGGATCAAAGGCAGGCAGTGATCGAGTTGTGGCCTGAAATCTTAGCAACTTATCTGCTTAGGGACTGACAGAGTGTTGAGGTCTAAGAGAGTTAAGATGGTGGTCCCACAGTATGAAAGAGGAAAGTAAGAGTCTTTTAGTACAACAAACTTTGATATTCAGTGACATGAGCTGAGATAACTTCTTGATCAGGGTGGAGCTGTTAAAACGAAAAACTAAAATGTGTTTGCATTTAAAGAAATTGGTTCATGTTAGACATAGAAATTTTAGTTCTGCCTGCAAATTATTAGTGGTTTAAAGATGTGTTGATTATCCAGTTTGTCATTTTGTGATAGAAAAGAGTGTGGAGTGTGAAATAAAAAATTACAATGAGCATTTGAATTAAGATAGATATGATGGGCTGGCAGAGATGACTAATGGCAATATAAGTAGAAAAAGGAAAATTAGTTAAGAGAATATGAGAGTGAAAAATTAGCAGAATATGGGTTAGTGAACATGAACATATAATAAAAAATTACTCTGGGAAAGAGTTCAATGATTTCATAGTCATAGACAATTCTTGAACGCTTATGTTCCAGTCTTTACTTGTTATTTTGTACAACTGACCAGTTGGTACCTAAGTCAATGATTATCATAGTTTCAGTTTGTGTCACATTGTTTTTGGGAGGGGGATATTTTCCTTATTTACATTTCAAATGTTATAGCCTTTCCCGGATTCCCGCCAGAAGCTCCCTATCCCATCCCCCTCTCCCTGCTTCTATGAGTGTCCCCCCACCACCCACCCCCAACACACACACACACACACACACACACACTCCTGAATCCCCGCTCTCTAATTCCTCTACACTGGGGCATCAAACCTTCACAGCCACAAAGGCCTCTTCTCCCATTGATGCCCTAAAAGGCCATCCTCAGCTACATATGGAGCTGGAGGCTTGTGTCCCTCCATATGTACTCTTTGATTGGTGGTTTAGTCCTTGGGAGCTCTGCGGGGTCTGGTTGGTTGATGTTGTTGCTCTTCCTATGGGAATGCAAACCCTTTCAGTTCCTTCAGTCTTTTCTCTAAATCCTCCAATGGGAACCCTGTTCTCAGTTCAATGGCTGGCTGCAAGCATCCACCTCTGTATTAGTCAGGCTCCGACAGAGCTTCTCAGGAGACAGCTATATTAGGTTCCTGTCAGCATGCACTTCCTTGCATCCACATTAGTGTCTGCTTTTGGTGACAGAATATGGGATGAATCCCCAGGTGGGGCAGAATCTGAATGGCCTTTCCTTCAGTCTCTACTCCACACTTTGTCTCCATATATGTACCCTTGAGTATTTTATTCCCCCTTCAAAGAAGGACCAAGCATCCACACTGGTCTTCATTATTCTTAAGCTTCAGGTGGTCTGTGAACTGTATCTTGGGTATTCGGAACTTTTGACTAATATCCACTTATCAGTGCATACCATGTGTGTTCTTTTGTGATTGGGTTACCTCAGGATGATATTTTATAGATCCATCCATTTGCCTAAGAATTTCATGAATTCATTGTTTTTAATATCTGAGTAGTAATCCATTGTGTGAATGTACCACATTTTCTGCATCCATTCCTCTATTGAAGGATATCTGGGTTCTTTCCAGACGCTGGCTATTACAAATAAGGCTGCTATGAACATAAGCATGGTATATATTGGAACATCTTTTGGGTATATAACAAGGAGTGGTATATCTGGGTCTGAAACTTGCAATCCCAACAGCAATGTAGGAGTGTTCCTCTTTATACACATCCTTACCAGGATCTGCTTTCACCTGAGTTTTCAATCTTAGCAATTCTGACTGATGTAAAGTGGAATTTCAAGGTTGTTTTGATTTGTATTTCCCTGATGACTAAGGATGTTGAACATTTTTTTAGGTGCTTCTCAGCCATTCGATATTTCTCACTTGACTATTCATTGTTTAGCTCTGTACCACATTTGTAATAGGGTTATTTGGTTCTCTGGAGTCTAACTTCTTGAGTTCTTTGTATATATTGGATATTAACCCTCTATCTGATGTACGATTGGTAAAGATATTTTCCGACTCTGTTGGCTGCTGTTTTGTCCAATTGACAGTGTCCTTTGCCTTACAGAAGTTTTGAAATGTTATGAGGCCCCATTTGTCTGTTGTTGATCTTAGAGCATAAGCCATTGGCATTCTGTACAGGAAAAGACCTGTGACATATGCTCCAGGCTCTTCCCCTTTTGTTGAAAATGCCGACTTTTTCCACTGGGTGGCTTTAGCTCCTTTGTGAAATAAGAGCCCTTAGGTGTGTAGATTCATTACTGGGTTTTCAGTTCTATTCCATTTATCTACCTACCTGTCACTGTACCAATACCATGCAGTTTATAATACTATTGATCTGTAATACAAAATGAGGTTAGGAATGGTGATTCCCCCAGAAGTTTTTTTATTGTTCAGAAAAGTTTTTGCTATCCTGGGCTTTTGTTATTCCAAATGAATTTTCTTTTTTTTTTATTTTATTTTTTTTTTAATTTACATTCCAAATCATTTCCCCTTTCCCGTTTCCTCCCTCCCCGAAAGTCCCATAAGCCCCCTTCCCTCCCTCTTACCCCCTCTCGTTTCTCTGTCCTGGCGTTCCCCTACATCCAGTCTTTCCAGGACCAGGGGTCTCTCCTTCCATCTTCTTAGAAATCTATTGATATGCGAATTGTGTCTAGGGTGTTCCAAGATTCTGGGTTAGTATCCCCTTATCAGTGACTGCATACCATGTGTGTTCTTTTGTGATTGGATTACCTCACTAAGGATAATATTTTCAAGTTCTGACCATTTGCTTAGGAATTTCGTGAATTCATTGTTTTTAATTGCAGAGTAGTATTCCATTGTGTAGATATACCACATCTTCTGAATCCATTCCTCCGTTGAGGGACATGTGGGTTCTTTCCAGCTTCTGGCTGTTATAAATAAGGCTGCTATGAACATAGTGGAGCATGTGTCCTTATTGCATGCAGGTAAAGCCTCTGGGTATATGCCCAGGAGTGGTATAGCCGGATCTTCCGGGAGTGTCATGCCCAGTTTTCTGAGGAACCGCCAGACTGCTTTCCAGAGTAGTTGTACCAGCTTGCAATTCCACCAGCAGTGGAGGAGTGTTCCTCTTTCTCCACATCCTCGCCAATAACTGCTGTCTCCTGTGTTTTTGATCTTAGCCATCCTGACTGGTGTGAGATGGAATCTCAGGGTTGTTTTGATTTGCATTTCCCTAATGACTAAGGATGATGAACATCTCTTTAGGTGCTTCTCAGCCATTAGATAGTCTTCAGGTGAGAACTCTTTGTTTAGCTCTGTACCCCATTTTTAATAGGGTTACTTGCATCTCTGGAGTTTAACTTCTTGAGTTCTTTGTATATATTGGATATTAGCCCTCTGTCGGATGTAAGGTTGGTAAAGATCATTTTCCAGTTAGTTGGTTGCTGCTTTGTCTTTTTGACAGTGTCTTTTGCCTTGCAAAAACTTTGTAATTTAATGAGGTCCCATTTGTCTATTCTTGATCTTAGAGCATAAGCTATTGGAGTTCTGTTCAGGAAATTCTCCCCTGTGCCCATATGTTCAAGGTTCTTCCCTAGTTTCCTTTCTATTAGTTTCAGTGTGTCTGGTTTTATGTGGAGGTCCTTGATCCACTAGGAATTGAGCTTAGTGCAAGGAGATAAGAATGGGTCGATTTGCATTCTTCTGCATGTTGACCTCCAGCTGAGCCAGCACCATTAGTTGAAAAGGCTATCCTTTTTCCACTGGATGGTTTTAGCTCCTTTGTCAAAGATCAAGTGACCATAGGAGTGTGGATTCATTTCTGGGTCTTCAATTCTGATCCATTGATCTACATGCCTGTCACTGTACCAATACCATGCGGTTTTTAACACTATTGCTCTGTAGTACAGCTTGAGGTCCGGGATACTGATTCCCCCAGAGGTTCTTTTACTCTTGAGAATAGTTTTAGCTATTCTGGGTTTTCTGTTATTCCAGATGAATTTTTGAATTGCTCTTTCTAACTCTATGCTAAAGGTCTTGGAAAGATCAGGAATTCAAGGCCCATATCTAAACATAGTAAAAGCAATTTACAGCAAACCGGTAAACAGCATCAATCTAAATGGAGAGAAACTTGAAGCAATCCCACTAAAATCAGGGACTAGACAAGGCCTGCCCTCTCTCTCCATATCTTTTCAATATAGTACTTGAAGTTCTAGCTAGAGCAATTAGACAACAAAAAGAGGTCAAAGGGATACAAATTGGAAAGGAAGAAGTCAAACTATCACTATTTGCAGACGATATGATAGTATACTTAAGCGACCCAAAGAACTCCACCAGAGAACTCCTACAGCTGATAAACGACTTCAGCAAAGTGGCCGGATATAAAATCAACTCAAGCAAGTCAGAAGCCTTCCTATACTCAAAGGATAAGCAGGCTGAGAAAGAAGTAAGAGAAATGATACCCTTCACGATAGCCACAAACCATATAAAGTATCTTGGCGTGACTCTAACCAAACAAGTGAAAGATCTGTATGACAAGAACTTCAAGTCTCTGAAGAAAGAAATTGAAGAAGACCTCAGAAGATGGAAAAATCTGCCATGCTCATGGATTGGCAGGATTAATATAGTAAAAATGAGCATCTTACCAAAAGTAATAAACAGATTCAATGCAATCCCCATCAAAATCCCAAATGAATTTTCAAATTGCTCTTTCTAACTCTATGAAGAATTGAGTTGGAATTTTTATGGGGATTGCATTGAATCTTTATATTGCTTTTGGCAAGTTGGCCATCTTTATTATATTATTCCTGACAATCCATAAGCATTGGAGATCTTTCCATTTCTGGGATCTTCTTTGATTTCTTCTTCAGAGACTTTAAGTTCTTGTCATACAGATCTTTCACTTGCTTGGTTAGAGTCACGCCAAAATACTTTATATTGTTTGTGACTATTGAGAAGGGTGTTGTTTCGCTAATTTCTTTCTCAGCCTGTTTATCCTTTGAGTAGAGGAAAGCCACTGATTTGGTTAAGTTAATTTTATATCCAGCTACTTTGCCGAGGTTGTTTATCAGGTTTAGGAGTTCTCTGGTGGAATTTTTGGGGTCACTTATGTATACTATCATATCATCTGCAAATTGTGATATTTTGACTTCTTTCTTTCCAATTTGTGTCCCTTTGACCTTTTGTTATCTAATTGCTCTACTAGGATTTTGTGTACTATAATGAATAGTTAGGAAGAGAGTGGGCAGCCTTGTCTAGTCCCTGATTTTAGTGGGATTGCTTCAAGTTTCTCTCCATTTAGTTTGATGTTGGCTACTGGTTTTCTATATATTGCTTTTACTATATTTAGGTATGGGCCTTGAATTCCTGGTCTTTCCAATGCTTTTACCATGAAGGTATGTTGAATTTTGTCAAATGCTTTCTAAGCATGAACATGTGGGGTTTTTTCCCTTTGAGTTTGTTTACGTAGTGAATTACTTTGATGGATTTCTGTATACTGCACCATCCCTGCATATCTGGGATGAAGCCTACTTGATCATGAGAAATGATTGTTTTGATGTATTCTTGGATTTTACTGAGTATTTTTGCATCAATATTCATAAGGGAAACTGGTCTGAAATTCTCTTTCTTTGTTGGGTGTAGCTGTCCAGCAGCAATGGTGAACTGAATTACCTGAAAGGGAGGCTGGAATTGAAAACCAACAGGGGGGGAGGGAGGAGCAAGAGAATGATGAAGCCAAGACAAATGCTTCTGATCAAGGCTCAAAGTTTAATGTTTAGCACTGTATTTATATAGGGAGAGTCCACAGGCCCCATCCTTTGTTTTAGCTGGATTATGTTGCAAAGCAAGCTTAGCAGGCCTGCTCCTGAAGGAAATTGCAGGTGCTACAAGGCAGAAGACTCCACCCTTGATGGGCTAGGTCAGCAGAAGACCAACTGTGGCAAACACATAAGGTCTATTCAGCCTGCTCAAGGCTGGAGGTATGGCCCGGTGGGTCTTTGTGTGGTTTAGGTAAAAGCATAATTGTGACTTCATAGAATGAATTGTGTAGTGTTATTTTTGTTTCTATTTTGTGGGATAATTTGAAGAGTATTGATATTAGGTCTTCTTTGTAGGTCTGATACAATTCTGCATCTGATCCTGAGCTCTTTATTTGTTGGGAGACTTTTAATGACTGCTACTATTTCTTTAGGGGTTCTGGAACTGTTTAGATGGTTTATCTGAAACTGATTTTACTTTGGTATTTAGTATCTGTCTAGAAAATTGTCCATTTCATCCAAAATTCCCACTTGTGTTGAGTTTAGGCTTTTTTAGTAGAATCCGATAATTTTTTGAATTTCCTCAGTTTCTGTTGTTATATCTCCCTTTTCATTTCTGATTTGTTAATTTAGATACTGTCTCTGTGTCCTCAGGTTAGTCTGGCCAAGGGTTTATCTATCTTGTTGGTTTTCTCAAAGAACTAGATCCTGGTTGTATTGATTCTTTATATAGTTCTTTTTGTTTCTACTTGGTTGATTTCAGCCCTGAGTTTAATGATTTCCTGCTGTCTACTCCCCTTGGGTGTATTTGCTTCTTTTTGTTCTAGAGCTTTCAGGTGTGCTGTTAAGTTGCTAGTGTAAGCTCTCTCCAGTTTCTTTTTGGAGGCACTTAGAGCTGTGAGTTTTTCTTAGCACTGCTTTCATTGTGTCCCATAAGTTTTGGTATTATGTGCCTTCATTTTCATTAAATTCTAAAATGCCTTTAATTTCTTTCTTTATTTCTTCCTTGATCAAGCTATCACTAAGTAGAGCATTGTTCAGCTTCCATGTCTATGTGGCTTGCAGTTGTTTTTCTCGTTATTGAAGACCAGACTTAGTACCTGGTGATCTGATCGGATGCATGGAATCATTTCAGTCTTCTCTGTTGAGGCCTGTTTTGTAACCAATTATATGGTCACAAAATTATATGGTTTTGAAGAAGGTACCATGAGGTGCTGAAAAGAAGGTATATTCCTTTGTTTTAGGATGTTCAATAGATATCTGTTAAATCCATTTGTGTCATAACTTCTGTTTGTTTCACTGTGTCTATATTTAGTTTCTGTTCCCATCATCTGTCCAATTCTGAGAGTGGGGTGTTGAAGTCTCCCACTATTATTGTGTGAGGTGCAATGTGTACTTTGAACTTTAGTGAAGTTTCTTTTATGAATGTGGATGCCCCTGCATTTGGAGCATAGATGTTCAGAATTGAGAGTTCATCTTGGCAAATATTTCATTTGACGAGTATGTAGTGTCCTTCCTTACTTTTTTTTTTTTTTTGGATAACTTCTGTTTGAAAGTTCCTTGTATTAGATATTAGAATGGCTACTGCAGCTTGTTTCTTGGGACCATTTGGTTGGAAAATTGTTTTCCAGCCTTTTACCCTGAGGTAGTGTCTGTCTGTCACTGAGGTACATTTTCTGTATGCAGCAAAATGCTGAATCCTGTTTAAATATACAGTCTATGTCTTTTTTTTGTTGGGGGGGGGAATTGAGTCCAATGATAGGAGTTACTAAGGAAAAGTGATTGTTGCTTCCGGTTATTTTTGTTCTTAGAGGTAGAATTATGTTTGTGTGGCTATCTTTTGGGTTTTTTACTTTCTTGCTTTTTCTATGGTGTAGTTTCCCTCCTTTTGTTGGAGTTTTCCACCTATTATCCTTTGTAGGGCTGGATTTGTTGAAAGATATTGTGTAATTTTGTTTTTGTCATGGAATATCTTAGTTTCTCCATCTATGGCAATTGAGAGTTTTGCTGAGTGCAGTAGCCTGTGCTGGCATTTGTGTTCCCTTATGACATCTATCCAGGATCTTCTGGCTTTTATAGTCTCTGGTGAGAAGTCTGGTGCAATTCTGATAGATCTGCCTTTATAAGTTACTTGACCTTTTTCCCTTACTGCCTTTAGTATTATTTGTTTTGTGCATTTGGTGTTTTGATTATTATGTGATGGGGGAATTTCTTTTCTGGTTCAGTCTGTTTGGAGTTCTGTAGGCTTCTTGTATGTTCATGGGCATCTCTTTTTTAGGTTAGGGAAGTTTTCTTCTTGAATTAAAAATTTTGCCACATAGTATGCCTGTCTCCCGAAATTTCTATCTACTAATCATACATGTGGGGGAATAAAAAGATATATTGAAACAGATGTAAGTAAGAGAATATAAAGATGTATTGTTAAGGAGAGTAGAGAAGTACATGTATATTTCCTCGTGAACATAAATGGTCCATATAGGATTGTACTCCTGAAAGATGTTGAGAAGATTTACAAAGGAAGTTTAATAAAAGAACCTGTGTTTTCCTCTTATCCATGCAGAGATGACTGAGAATATTTATAGGAAAGCACAAAAAGGCTTTGTTTAAGTTCATTTTTTTTCTGAGAGGGACATCAATGCAAACAATGGCTCAGGCACAAACCTAAGAATTTTATGTATGCAGCTTCAGCATATTGTGTACAAATAACACAGGTGACGCTGGAATAAGATGGAGCTGTGTCAGGCAGGAAGGAACCTATCAGGAACGTCAAGAATCCTGAAGAGTTGCATTGCTTTGCTTCAGTAGGAAAGCAGAACTTAGTCAGAAGAGAAACCTTATTCCATTTCCGATTTAGAAACATGGATTAAACATGGATTGGACTGCAGATTTGGTAACTGGCATTTTTAAAAGGTAGAAAGCAGCCACAGGCAGTGAATTGAAGGAAAACCATTAGGAACATGGAGCTGACACTACAAGACAGGGAGAATGGGAGCAGAACAGACATACCTCTGAGTGGAACTCTGAAGTGGTCCCTTTGTGTACCTGCAATTTACAATGTGCAGAGCCACCTGGGAGCAGATACCCTATATCCTAAAGGGCTATTAAAAGGTATTTATTACCCTTTGTACTAAAGGGTGTTAAGAGATGAAAGCCACAGATGAAGAATCATTCTAATAGAAATGGCAATTTAATAATTATAACAATTATCACAATCATATTTCATTATGTAACTATATGGAACTCTCAATAGAAAGAAGCTTTAAAATAAATAAAAATGATAAAACATTTAGATTTATTATTTGATATTAACTGCATGTTACAATAATGATGTGTTTGTGTGGTTAAATAAAATAACCCTGAAGTTATACAAAATAATACAAATGTTGCAGAAATATATTGCAGTGGTTCTAGGGAGATGTCTCAGTCAATAAAATGCTTACCACATAAAGATATAAATTTACGATAGGATCCCAAGCATTCATAGAGAGTCAGATGAGGCAGCCCCCATCTGCAATCCCAGTTCTGGGGAGGCAGAGACATTTGGCTGCCTGACATTCACAAGGTAGTCACCCTTGTCAAAATTCCAATTCAATTCTTCATAGAGTTAGAAAGAGCAATTTCCAAATTTATCTGGAATAACAAATAACCCAGGATAGCAAAAACTATTCTAACTATAAAAGAACCTCTGGCAGAATCACCATCCCTGACCTCAAGCTATACTACAGAACAGTAATGATCAAAACTGCATCGTGTTGGTATAATGACAGGGAGGTAGATCAATGGAATAGAATTTAAGACCAAGAAAAAAAACCCACACACCTATGGTCATTTGATCTTTGATAAAGGAGCTAAAACTATCCATTGGAAAAAAGACAGCATTTTCAACAAATAGTGCTGGTTCAACTGTGAGTCAACTTGTAGAAGAATGCAAATTGATCCATTCTTATCTCCCTGTACAAAGCTCAAGTCCACATGGATCAAGGACCTCCACATAAAACCAGATACACTGAATCTAATAGAAGAGAAAGTGGGGAAGAGCCTTGAGCACATGAGCACAGAGGAAAAATTTCTGAACAGAACACCAATAGCCTATGCTCTAAGATCAAGAATTGACAAATGGGACCTCATAAAATTCCAAAGCTTCTGTAAGGCAAAGAATATTGTCAATAAGACAAAATGGCAACCAACAGATTGGGAAAAAATGTTCATTCTTGTTCTCTGCAGTCACTAAGGAAGAAGATATACTGTTAATCTTAGGTCTGAGAAAAGCTTATGTTTCTTCTCTTTGTCATTTTAACTCACATGGCTTATAGAGGCTTGACCTCATCTGAAAACCCTCCTCTACTCATATGCACCATCTTGGTTCTCCAAATGACATTGCCTCTCTGAGGATGCTAAATCACTTGGTCATGAAGTTCCTTATACATACATAATTATGTTTTCCATGATTATTCAGTTCATTAACCATGCCTAGATAGATATTGCTGCCATGTGTTCAAAATTAGACATTTATACATATTGATAAATATATAAATGCAACATGCTTAGTCTATCCAGTATTGTTCATTGCTATGTTTTTAACTGTGGATCTTTTGGTATTGGATAACCAACCAAGGCCTCATTGAACGAAATGTTGAGTCTCCCTTTCTATGCAGTCATTTATCATCTGTAGCTCCTAATCTTAGAGTGGGGCCTTCTGTGATTGCCACCAGACATGATGGCTCATCAATTAGTTTTGTCATTCTGTCATTTTCATAAGACCAAATGGTTGAGATTATAGCTGCATAGCATACCTATCCTATATAGAAGATAACCATGTTCCTCTGACTCTTTTTATTTTTCTTCCTTCTCCCTCTTCCATAATACTCCCTGAACTTTAGCTGTAGAATTACTTTGTAGATGTCTTGGACAGGGATACACACCCCATGGTCATTTGTTCTTTGAACTTTGATTGGTTGTGGATCTTTGTAATGGTCTCCATCTGCTACAAAAGGAAGATTGTCTGGTGAGGAATTGAAAGTACAATTATCTGTGAGTATAAGGATACAATATTTAGAGCTCAGAAACTATTTTAGGAGGTGGTGATAGTAAGTTAATCTGTAAGTTTCATGGCCTCACTATGTAACAAGCCCCATGACCTTAGTAACTTGGTGCCATGTTAGAGCACCATTGTGACTTAGAACCTAGTACATAGGGCCCAACTGCTACCAAAATGGGAACAAAGACCAAATAATCAAAGACCTGATCCATAGTTCCAGGATCCAAAAAAAGTTCCTAAATGCAACAACCTTGCTTTCTGCTTCTGTAGTTTTGTTTCCTGTTCTTGCTACAGAAAGTATGTCAACCAGAATATGGTTTTTGTGCATGAAAAACAAAGGATGGTGAGACTCAGGAATGAATGATTTGGGCGTGATCCCCATGCACTCACCAACTGGTGAATATAGACCTTCAATTCTCTCTGTTTATATAAAGTGTCTTCTCTGGTAGAATTATCACAGAACTATTAGAAATGGGATGTTGTCTAGGTTAACAGTACCAGGAATGAATTCCCTCCTATTGAGTGGGCTTCCTATCCAATTAGACAGCTTTTAATTGCCTACCAGATATAATTGCCAGTATTGTACCTTTAAGGATATCTTACCATACTGGTCATTGTGGTTCATAGACAGACCATCTGGTAGAACTATTGATTGCATTTCTCTCTTGTCAGCTTGCATAGCACCTTCTAGTACCACGAGAGATAGACCACACAGAGGAGACTCGATGACTCAAAATCCTGTGTATCCAACTCTATGATGCCTTGTGCAATAAGAACTACTCATCTAATTCCAGGAGCTAACCAAGGACAGCAGCAATTATCTATCTTGGTTTGGGAGGGGGTGTGGAGGCATTCTTTTGAGTTATCTTGGTGCTTAGGAATTTTTCCCTGAGGGAAAGCATTATCACTGCAAAAAGCATAGTTTCATTTAATAGTTATAAGTTTATAACATTTATTGTAAACATAAAATGATATTGTAATAATATGATTCCATATAGTTTTTCCAAACATACTAGGGTTACCCTTTACACTATGATTGTAACCCTTATTTCTCCTTTATGCCATATTGCCCTCCCTAGCCTTACCCCTATTAAAATCCCCCCTTCATTTTTCCTTTTCCTTAATATAACTTGTGTCCTGCTGTTGTCTTCTTTTGACCTCTCTCTGGTCCTATTTTATTTTCCTGAATACTATGTTTATTCCAGTTTACATATATGTGAATGTAACTCTTATTTGTGAGATATAATTGTCTCTCTGAGGCTTACTGCTGAATAAGCTCACCCAGTCTAGCTCTTCCTGAACTCTGGTTGGCTGGCTCAACTCAGCAGTCCTGGCTCAATGTCCTTTCCAAGCTGACTGATTCATTCTGGCTTCCCTTGGCTTCTCACTGAATAGCTTAGGCTCAAACTAATTTCTATTTTGTTCTAATCTTTGAACTCCTTATTCTCTGGATTCAACTGCCTCTGCTCACCTGCAGTGAACTACATGAACTTATGAGCAAACTCAACTCCATTGCACTCACTGCACTGACTCCCAAATGATAGACTCCCTGTCCTTGCCTCCTACATAGCTTCTCCTTCCTGTGCAGTACTTGTGAGATATGGGCATATTCTATCTCTCACTCAATATGTCAAATTTTCTCTGATTTTTGCCCCTCATTAGACATCACTTTCAAATATGGCTGCCTTCTTCTCCAAACTAATTTTATTTTACATTAAAGGTTATATTAGGGTGTGTGTGTGTGTGTGTGTGTGTGTGTGTGTGTGTATGCATTCCAGCAAGAGGGATTAAAGGTGTGTGCTTTATCTGCATTCCAGTAGATCATAGAGACCCCAGTCTTTAAATGTGATCTCTTGCCAAAGCACCAGCTTGCTAGATTGAAATTTCTGTACACATATGAGCATATAATCCTTAACACTTCATATCCCTGAATAAAACAGGAAGTTTCTTGGACTTTCAAGGTTGATGATTTTAACAATTAAATTCTAACAGTTCAAGGTTTCAAAATCATGTTACTTGAATGCATACATGGATTCCCTGCATGTCTACTTAAATATTAAATTCATTTTTCTCTACCAAGTACATATAATAATTGCTCATGTTCTTTAAAAAAATTTTAGTCTTTTTACATATTATTGAATTTTTTTCATTTATACCTTGAAATACACATCAATTTGAGAAGATGCTTCTGATGAACAAAAGCCTTTAGAAAAACATATCACACACAGCAAGCATATATTTAATCAGACTCTTTTGTGACTTTTAAGGTCTATAACATTAGTTTTTATGTCTTACTAGTCCAACAAAATGGATGCGCATTTTTCTGTCATGAATGTATTTCTACAGAATGGGATATTCAATATTATATGTGCAACTTTAGAGTGTTGAAAGTGTACCTAAACTTTTATTTGAAAATTTAATCACACTTTTAGAGATAACAATATATTTTTTCCTCTGTCATTTTTAAGTTTGATTTTCAAGGAAGGAAAGCAATGAGAAAGGCTTTGTAATGTTAGAGAATTAATACTTTCTCAAAAGCCACCTACATTTGTTTCATTTTTAGTTGCCTTTCATTATCAGCTGCTTTCACATTAAACAATCATGACCATGATGTATCTTTTTGGTCAACAGTTCATAGAATCATCTGGATGCAATAGGATTCATAGATATTTCTCCATCTGTCTTCTGTTTGCATGTTACAGTTAATATTTCATCGTCTACCGGTCACAACTTTACTCTTAATCAGATTTGCTCTCAAAATTGCTTACTCCACCTAAAGGAGGTACATGGAAAAAAGATATTGATGCTACTGGATATCCAAGGGAGGATATTACATGCAAATAAAGGAATTTGTCTCTTCATGTTAGTGAAATGAAATCTTAAAATTGCAAGTGATAATGTTTAGTTTAAAGTCATTTTCATATAGTAGATCACCTTTTATTGGCCAATCAATATTTGGCATTTTCATATACTGGCTTAACAGTAGGTTGTGTTTCATGTGCAAGGAATAAATTAAGTCATGTCCCTTATATAGAAGAGCAAATAGCATCAAAGACATTCAATTCAGTAATTTTTTTTAACCTGGTACTATATTCTTAGATTATTCCTTAAATCAAAGATGAAAAAACTAATAAAGCAGAACAAAAGAAAAATACATGTCATAACAATTTACATTAGCCAACAAGTAGATGTATTTAGCTTTATATTAGTTATAAAAAAGAAAGTCACTTTGTGTTCAGAGAACATATATAAGAACCGTAGAAAACAAGTCACCAGAGATATGCACTGACCTCTTCCTTTCTCCTCTAGTAAATGAGTCTGAACACTGGTTATAGATTTTATTGATCATGTATTAAAATGACAAATGAGTTACACATTAGCTTTCACACAGTCTTTTAACAAAACCCATTGTAACTCCTCAGAAGCAAACCAAGAATTGAACAAGACATTGATGGACAAGATCTTCCCCTGACTACTGCAAAGATGTAGATTCTCCCTGATTAAACTGATAGTCCTGTCTTTAATGAGCTGTAATTGAATAGACATTGGCTGCTACTATGTACTATTACATTGCTGCTTACAGTGCTAAATTTAAGAAGTAAGGAGCATTCTTACTATAAAGTCATTCTTTCAAGCCTGCAACCCTACGAATGATATTCTCATAATAGTTTGTATTGTACTTACAGTCATTTTGAATATGTTCCCTGATTATATATCTCATATTTAGCTTCTTAGTAATGCCAGTTTTCTGTGAATGGCCAGACAGTCTAGGGAATAAAGTACAGCCTGAACTGTATGAATATATAATGAAAAGAGTTCTTGTTGAAGAGAAGATTTCATATGATTTAGTTACTAAACAGTCTCAGAAGGCCACATGAAACTGTACTAAATATGCTGCATGTCAGTTTTCCTTTCAATGTAGCTCACAAAACACATACACACACTCACACACGGTACTTATGCTAGATTGATATGCATAGAATACATTACAGACTCAGTAACTATGCTAGGTTGATATACACATATATACATATAATACACATGCTTTAAGTTGATATACAAAGAGGACATGTTCAGTACTAACGAGGTAGCTTGATATACATAAAACACACTCAGTATTTATGTTAGATTGAAATACATAGACAAAACATTCAGTCCTTTTGCTAGGTTAGTATGTTGTTGTTGTTGTTGTTACTAAAAACAGTATGCAAGAACCATCATCAAATGAAAGGTGAAAAACCTGATATTTGCTCTTAATTGAACATTTTTTTCTAAACCCCAAGAACATCTTCAAATATGCAAATGCTTGTATTTTACTCAAGTATAAATAACTGATTTTAGGCAAATTGATTCAATTTGGTTTTAATTTTTGATGGAAATATATTTTCTTTTTTTTTTTTTTTAAGATATATTTTTATTATTTATTTATTTTATTTATATGAGTACACTGTTGCTGTCTTCAGACACACCAGAAGAGGGCGTCAGATCTCATTACAGATGGTTGTGAGCCACCATGTAGTTGCTGGGATTTGAACTCAGGACCTCTGGAAGAGCAGCCAGTGCTCTTAACCACTGAGCCATCTCTCCAGCCTTGTAGCCTTTACTTTATACCTACAGTTTTTCCCTTTGTCCCTGAACTGCATTTGGTGTCCCAGCTTCCCACTAGTGTTTTTTTTTTTTTTTTAATTTAATTTTATTTTATTTTTTTAATTTACATTCCAAATCACTTCCCCTTTCCCGTTTCCTCCCTCCCCGAAGGTCCCATAAGCCCCCTTCCCTCCCTCTTTTCTCCGTTCAACCCCCTCTCATTACTCTGTCCTGGCGTTCCCCTACATCCAGTCTTTCCAGGACCAGGGGTCTCTCCTTCCATCTTTTTAGAAATCTATTGATATGCTGATTGTGTCTAGGGTATTCTGAGATTCTGGGTCAATATCCCCTTATCAGTGACTTCATACCATGTGTGATCTTTTGTGATTGGGTTACCTCACTAAGGATGATATTTTCAAGTTCTGACCATTTGCCTAGGAATTTCGTGAATTCATTGTTTTTAATTGCAGAGTAGTATTCCATTGTGTAAATATACCACATCTTCTGAATCCATTCCTCCGTTGAGGGACATCTGGGTTCTTTCCAGCTTCTGGCTATTATAAATAAGGCTGCTATGAATATAGTGGAGCATGTGTCCTTATTGCATGCAGGTAAAGTCTCTGGGTATATGCCCAGGAGTGGTATAGCCGGATCCTCCGGAAGTGTCATGCCCAGTTTTCTGAGGAGCCGCCAGACTGCTTTCCAGAGTGGTTGTACCAGCCTGCAATTCCACCAGCAGTGGAGGAGTGTTCCTCTTTCTCCACATCCTCGCCAACAACTGCTGTCTCCTGTGTTTTTGATCTTAGCCATCCTGACTGGTGTGAGATGGAATCTCAGGGTTGTTTTGATTTGCATTTCCCTAATGACTAAGGATGATGAACATCTCTTTAGGTGCTTCTCAGCCATTAGATATTCTTCAGGTGAGAACTCTTTGTGGAGCTCTGTACCCCATTTTTTAATAGGGTTACTTGCCTCTCTGGAGTTTAACTTCTTGAGTTCTTTGTATATCTTGGATATTAGCCCTCTGTCGGATGTAAGGTTGGTAAAGATCATTTCCCAGTTAGTTGGTTGCCGCTTTGTCTTTTTGACGGTGTCTTTTGCCTTGCAAAAACTTTGTAATTTAATGAGGTCCCATTTGTCTATTCTTGATCTTAGAGTATAAGCTATTGGAGTTCTGTTCAGGAAATTCTCCCCTGTGCCCATATGTTCAAGGTTCTTCCCTAGTTTCCCTTCTATTAGTTTCAGTGTGTCTGGTTTTATGTGGAGATCTTTGATCCACTTAGAATTGAGCTTAGTGCAAGGAGATAAGGATGGGTCAATTTGCATTCTTCTGCATGTTGACCTCCAGCTGAAATATATTTTCTATACATCAATACGTGTATGAATATGACACTATTTAAAACATTTGTTACATTATATTGCTTTTGATTTTAGAGTAGACACCTAAACATTATCTGGCTCATTAAGTGAGCAGGTGGATGAATGAATGAACAAATGTTGTCCAAATCCTTGCCAACATTCAATTCTAATGAAATAACAGATAATACGTTAATCTGAAGCACACCTCTGTCTGTCTTCGCTTCAACCCTTCTGTTTAGCATTTACATTTCAGTGGTAAACACACACCTGTACTGGTTCTGTCAGGTTTTAAAGGGTCAAGCAGAAGCCAACAGCATAACTGCTGTGAATTTGAGCACATGAGAGTTTATCACTCATGACCACAGGGCAATTGCTTAACTATACAGTACATAAATAAGATGCTTTATATCACATATAACACACTTTCTATCTTAAATTTTACAATATTAATATAAAGAGAAACTAGGTATATCATGACATAGTAGCAAACACTTGAATGTTATTATGTGTATGAAACTTTTACCAGTTGTCACTTTTGGAAATATATATCACAAAGGAAGCAAGCAGTATATGTTATTTGTGTTTCAGAGATTGTATAAAACTATGAGATACATTTGTTCATTGATTCTGTGACGTTTTCATGTATGTATAAGTGCATTTTGATAATTACCTTGTGTCACTCTCCACCCACACCCTTTTCCCAAATGTGCTCCCACATTCCCCTCCCTTCCCCTTCCCTTATCCCATCCTTTATTTGTGCACTGTCTGTCAAGTCCACTTGGTGCTGGCAACAAGAACATGGATGTAGTGCAGCCACTGGACCTTGAGCAAACAAACAAAGACCAGGTACCAACAGCAAACTATCCAGGGCTCAGCAACTCTCAGCTGCCAATAGCTCTCAGCAAGGTTTGGAGGCTCATGAGTCCCTTGGGCGTTCATACTGGAATGTTAACTGACTTTATTCTGTGTGGGTCATCTGGAGGCAACCACAGCTACTTTGAGTTCATTTTCAATTTTTAATGAAGCAAATGAAGACACCATTAAGATGTGACTATTAAGCAAAGTATACTAGACAAAGGGGAGTCGGTTATCCTGACAAACATTTTGCTGATTCTTTTTTAAGTAGATAGAGATTGGTGTTGTTGTTAGTACGCTTTGTCAACAAATTCACAGGCTTTTCAACAGCATCTTTCTATTATATGTATACTACAATTTTAGCTCAAGGCAAATATATGAAATTAAAGTGAGAGGCTTCTGCCATTCTTAGACCCATGAGTTTAACTACAAGTTCATTACAGTAGAAGAGTCCTATTCAGAAACTTTAACTAACCTTCAGAGTCATGGAATACACGGGGAGAGAGATGGAGAAGAAGTTAGGCCAGATTCTCTGTACACTAAAGTCAATGGGAAATTTAAAGCAGATTCTTTGATCAAAATTCCTCTCTCCTCGTGAAAGAGGCTGCTTCACTGAGCTATGCAATTTTACAGTCACAAATATTGAACTTGGACTGAATATTTTTCTAGTTCTGTAAACAAATGTAAAGGTAGAGTGAACCAGAGTATCTTTACATAATTAACAAATTTTCAAAAGAAAATTTTTTAACAATTATATACATGTCTATTAGTGCCCTATGGTCATTACCATCCCTACCACCTGTTCTCATCTCCTTCCTCTGTGGTAGAAACCTTTGTCCTTCTGGGGTTTTTTCTTTTTTTTTATTGGATATATTCTTTATTTACATTTCAAATGTTATACCCTCCCCAAGTTTCTCCAACTCCCGGATAGCCCCTATCCCATCTTCCCTCCCCCTACTTCTGTGAGGGTGTTCCCCCACCCACCCAACTCCCACCTCCCTGCCCTCGATTACCCTACAATGGGGCATCGAGCCTTCATAGGACCAAGGACCTCTCCTCCTATTGATGCCTGACAAGGCAATCCTTTGCTACGTATATAGCTAGAGCCATGTGTACCCCTTGGTTGATGGCTTAGTCCAAGGAAGCTCTGGTGGGGGGGAGGTCTGTTGGTTGATATTGCTGTTCTTCCTATGAGGTTGCAAACCCTTTCAGCTCCTTCAGTCCTTTCTCTAACTCCTCCACTGGGGACCCTGTGCTCAGTCCCATGGTTAGCTGTGAGCATCTGCCTCTGTATTTGTAAGAATCTGACAGGGCCTCTCAGGAGACAGCCATATCAGGTTCCTCTTCTTCTGAATGAGCCCCTATATGTGTTTGGATTGTGTGTGTATGTGTGTGTAATTATGACTGCTTGCACTAACAGGGTTGGGGTCATTTATTAGAACCTTTGCAACATCTCAATGGTGACACCATTGAAAAAATAACATCCCCTCTCCTAGCAACCATTGAATCCCATAGTCCTTCAGTAAGGTTAGGGCTTGGAGAATCATGGCTCCCCTATTGATGAAATGATGCTGGGCCCAATATTGTGCATGAAGGTAATCACAGCTGCAATGCTGCCATGTCATGTTGGGAAGTCATTGTGTCACAGTACTCCTTCCTGTCCTCTGGCTCTTACATTCTTCCCATGCTATTTCCTACCACATTCTCTGGGCCTTTTGAAGGTTACTATAGCTGTCTGAACTAAAGATGCACGTACTACCATCATTTATTCTCTACACATGGGGCTGTTATGAGTTTTTTGCAATAACCCCCACCCACTGTAAAAAGGAGCCGTCTAATGATGGCTGAGGAGTGATCCTAATCCATGGAAATGAACATACATTTTAGAAGGCAGTTTGGCACGGAATTTAAGAAAACAACAGTAGTAAAGTCTACACAGGATCTCCCCTGCCCTGGGCTCTTGATCAAGGAACTCAGTAGCAGGCAAGAATTTCATCCTGGAGAACTAGCCGCAAATTTTATTTTGGTTACTTTATGTTGCAAATCTAATCATAAGGCAATGTTAGTTACTCCAGAGTAATCATGACACTGTTGTATTAGCAGATGAGCATATCTTGCCAGACATGTGATTATTGTAGCTCCTGGTTGACTTCTGATGTCCCTTCTGGCCCAACTGGTTGTATAGTACTTCAGGTGCTAAGAAAGCTAAGGGATGCAGAGTGAAAGCTCTGTTCAGTTCCACTGTGATTACTCTCTACTTTCGATCGAAGTTTGTGGCATCTTCAAAACTAAGATTTTAAAACCTATTACTGGTAAGCAGCCAAGAGTAATGTAAACAGTTGCATTACTCTGTGAGCCCCTAGAGTTCTCTGACCAACAACTACTCATGAAGTATGGTGTATCTGGTATCAGAATGTTAATTTATAATGTTGGCTTCTGGGAGGAACTTCCCTGAATATCTCCTTAACAGCATCTTTGACTTTCAAATAAAATCTTGACATTTTAAATTTTGTTTTTCCCACAGGGTTTGTTGTAAGAAAAGATGGGTGTTTACTTATTCAGAAATATAACAATGTGTATCAATTCTGAGAATTTCTTTTTTTAAATCATTTTATAATGATTTTATACATGACAAGAAAACTGAAAAGGTCTTCAACTTATGATGACACTCTGCAAACAAATTCCTTTATCTTGCCTTTTCTTTAGTCCTTGAAAAGCTGTTGTGTGCCGCTTGTCTCTCTTAGTTCCTTTTCTGAGCCATGTCTTGAAACACTGGAGAGAAAGGTAATGCCTGCAACACCAAAGAGAAAAACGATGTAACATGTCAGCAAATGCAGAAAATGAAAGGAAAATACGTATAGAAAGGATCATGAACAAAAGGCTACTCTTGCCCGGCTCTCAACTCTCACTGTACACTACAGGACCTGGTCAGTATTAGTCCTCCACAGTGGTATTCTTTGGAGCCCTCAGGCACCCTGCTAATGTTCACTACTAGTACTTACCCGGTTTTCTACACTTTTATTGATAACTTGGGTCCAGAACATAACCTGTCCTCCCAATGAAGGTTAACTCTTAAACTAAGTTCTTTCAGAACTAAGCATAAAATCATCCCCTGGGTGCAAAGACTATATAGGCCTGTGTGAAGTGTCACATTCTTTCATGTTCCTTCCAAGTTCTGAGCCAGTAAGTACTCCACAACCTCCTTTGTTTATAGTCGAGTATAATATGTGTTTTCTGACCTTCTCTGGTGCTGTGTCCACAACACTCCCACACTAAAAGCATTTCTATAGAAACAAAAAATAATGAGAAAAATACTTATCACTTACATTGTCTTAGGGTTTTTATTCTTACAAGTTACTTAAAATAGCCATGCTTATAGAAGGAAGCAGATTCTCCAGGGATAATGAGGTACAAAGTGTACTGTTCATGAAAAATTTACACATACAAATCCTCTTACTAAACCATAACATAATTCATCCTTTATTACAAGTGCAGCCAAGACATGGGAATTCACCTCCAACTGTGAGCTAATACTTTCCAAAGTCTAATCTAGAGAAAGCCAACTGTTTTATGAGTTTGCCAATGAGTGGCAACATTTGTAAAGGTATCTAAGTGAGGATAGCTTTGAAGAAAATTTTCCTTATTCTCAATTTCCATGTTTCTGTGTATTTCTCTCTCTCTCTCTCTCTCTCTCTCTCTCTCTCTCTCTCTCTCTCTCTCTCTCTCTCTCTCTGTGTGTGTGTGTGTGTGTGTGTGTGTGTCTTTAATACAATTAAAGAGAACAAAAATATAGAAACCTAGCTCTAAGTTCCATATGAACTTATTTTGGTATAAATTTCTCCAGACAGGTAGCACACATCTGTGATCCTAGCATTTGAAATACTTAGGCAGAAAGATCAACATCAGTCTTAGGTGAGCCTGGACTGATAGTTAAAACAGATATTAACTTAAAGAGAAATAGCAAGAATTTATGGGTTTAAAACTGAAAATACAAGAAATCCCATCTAAAAGTAGAAGGTAAGAGGTTCAGCTGGAACAGGCATGTTTACACATCAAGTAATTTTAGGGTAGCAGATGAATCTTTGGCCTTATCACTGTACAATACAGTAAGTAGACAAAAGCAAAAACTTCAGTAGGGTTGTCACCTTAAGACTATTGACATTTGGAAAGTAATAGTTGTTTTGTATGTATAGGAATGTCTTGCTATTTGTAGTAAGGTTAGTTGCATCCTTGGCTACTACCAACTGGATGTCATCCACCCTGTCTATCTCACAGGTATGGCAAGCTCAACTATCACCTTTGCTACTTGATACATAGCTGTCAAAAGGCTTTGCTTTCATTAAGAACCATTGCTTTAGGGTAGGATTATGCCTAAAACTTTCCTTCCTTACAGGAAAACAATGTGAATAATAACTGCGTGTATTTGATGGCTTTGTCATGAAGATGAGAACATTAGTGCATGCAGCACTTTATGACATGTTCACATATTAAAGTTTATTCTTGTTTTGTCATCCACTAAGAATTACAAATGGCAACTGCTTTTATCCATTGGCCATTCTTCCCTTCAAATACTTAAAAATGGGTTGGGTCAATGCATTCGTCTTTATTTTTATTTTTATGGTCATTACAATCTGCTTATGGATATGATCTTTCTGTTTTCAAAAGTTAAAAATAACAATATTCTCTCTTCACCTGGAAAAATTAATAAGCTGGAAATGTACAAAAACAAATGGTTTAATTTATGGGGACAGCATGTAAGCTTTAAACTGATATGTCATTTTAACAGATAAACTAAATCCACTATTATATTTACAAACAAAAGCTATTTAAATTTAAGTTGAACATTTAAATAGGAATGGCACAGGTATGTTAGTGTGTAAATCTTTAGGGTTTAAACATAAGGGGAGTTGTGTGCTCCTGGCAGAGTTACCATGTACTTTACTTAGAAGTTTTAGATTTTTTTTTCAAATTCAGTTTTCTTTCAAGTATTCAGTTATTGGATGAAACAAGGCCTACAAACATGAAAAAAGAGGCACGTTGTAGATTTTGTTGATATCATCATGGAACAGGTACAGTCTGATTAGGTTAACGACCTGCCAAAAAGAACTCACTATGTAGGTGTTTTCTTGTCATCTGGTTATTGATTCTTGATCCAATTCTTGTTACATACAGGCTAGTGAATACAATAACAGGTCTTATAGCTCCTTAATGTATCCTTGAAAAGAGCTTTCAAAAGTCATTATGGCTGAAAAATGATAGGGTTTGCATCCCAGAGACATCCTATTACAGAGACACAGATTTCACTCTGTGCTTGCTTTCTTCTTTCATTATGAGAATTAGAATTCATTGGCAGGTGTTTCACTGAGGTAGAAAAAGTTCTACACCTAAACCTAAAAGTTATGTTTGAAATGCAATTATGAAACGATTTTTAGATTTGGCTTTGCTTAGCATACGTTGCTGGGCCTCTAGTTCTTCCAACTCAGAATGGTTCTCCCAAATGATTCTCAACATCAGCCCCCACCACAAGCTGAAGTTTTCAGCTCCATGCAAAGACTAATAGAAGTGAGATCCTCTGGACCTACATTAAACACAAGAAATCAGAGACTAGGGAAGAAACCAGAATATATGTAACCCAGGAAGACCGCCCCATGTGTTTTTTTTTTCCTGTGAGTCTGAATGTTACTGAGCTAAACTGGAGGTCAAATTTATTTTATTCAAAGTAGCAGTAATATTTTATGTTACAAAGACCAACTTCTTATGTAAAAAAGCAAAAAAAATGAAATTTTATGTACATGATTTAAAATATAATATTAATTACTTTTCCAGCAATGCAGTTCTATGAATGAGAATAGAAATCTTTCTAACAGAAATACTATTTTACTGGGCTGAGCTCAGAGTTCAAGTTCCCTATCAAGTTTATTGAATACATCCATGTGGAAAATTCGTTCTTAGCTCATAAGTTGAATAAATTAGTTAACAAACAGCCTTTATCCTGCAGGTAATGGTAACAGTTAACTATTCTTCATGTGCTTGAACTAAAAAGGCTTTTTCATTTCTAATCTTGAATCTGTCTAGATACCTCTCCACAGAATTGAACTCAAGACCTCTGTAAGGGCAGTCAGTGTTCTATCCCCTCTGAGCTCCAGCATATGTGTGTGTGTGTGTGTGTGTGTGTGTGTGTGTGTAGTGTATGTGTGTGTATGTACGTATGTATGCATGTATGCATGTATTTGAACAAAGTTGAACAAAGCCTGCTCAAAAGAAAAGCACAAAACAAATTCTTATGTGCCTAGACTGGTTTCTAAGAAAATAAAACCTAATATTAATCATAACTTTTTGATACATTTCATTTAGTACTAACACAGTTTTTTTTTGCATCACTGAGGGATTGAATTTGAAGCTTCAAATACAGTAAGCAAATGTTTTGTCCTTTAACTAGATTTTCAGTCTTTCCTCTCTCCCCTCCGTTTATCTTCTTTCCCTTCCCCTCCCCTCCTCTGTCCTCTTCTACTTCCCGAGAGAAGATCTCCCTAAGTTTCCTACACATATCTTGATGTGATCCTTTTCCCTCTAAGTGTGATTATAGACCTGAACAACCAGTCTTGGCTAATGAACTGACTTTAAGGATGATACGATTTCCATAAGCAATATTTTTCCATGAATTCTTTATTGTCAATCAGAAAAAAAACTACCATTAAAAAGTCCACAAATAGTTCATGTATTAACTGAAATAATGACTATCAGTGTCATGGGCTGTTCTAAAGAAGATACAAGCAGGAATTCATTACCCTAAGCAATTAGATGTTATTAGACTCTGAGTAAGACATTATCCAGTTTCACTTTTATCCATCCAGGTGGGAATAGCAGAAATGGATATCTTTTGAATCAAAGTTTTCATCTTAAGTAAAAATAGGGAGAGCACAAATTAGTTGAATCAATTCATTTGCTTTTGCCTCAAGCTTGCCTCCTGCAACTAATTTACTTGACTTGTTTAATTTCTTTGTACATCCATTAGGGCATCGGTGGGATATTATGATTCAGCTTTGAACATCCTTGGGACTCCTTCTCCTCTAATTCACTTCTTCAGTAACTCTGGTTATTGTGCCCCATGCTATGGGGTATAAGAAACTACTACTACTCTCAAGTATGGAAATAATAATAATGCCATTCACCCACTGCACTGTGGTGTATAGCTCATCTATTGTGAGTATTCTATATTTGTGCATCTAGTCATGACCTGAGTCATGATCCCTGGCACAAGGCAGGCAATTTTTGTCCTCTTTGAAATGAAGAAAGGAGAGGAGAGAAGGAGAGGTGAAGAGGAGAAGAGGAAAAGGAGAGAAGAGAACATGTGTTTTCTGTTCTCTGAAACTCTTTTAAAATGAACTCTTTCACATTACTCTGGAACTTGCATATATATGTAAAATCTTGAAGTTGATAGCTTTGAGCCAAACCTGTATGACTGGTAATTCCTACAGAAAGGATAAAGGGTCAAAAGGGTCATTTGACATGTAGTATTTATTGCTAACATTGACATATGGACTGAATAATTATACTTTCTTACTTTATTATTTTCTATCTAATGAAGTAAAATTTACACATGGTGTGATACATTCTGTGAACTCAACATAGATATACTTCTCAATGAAAAACTAACCGTATTACATGCCATCATTACCTTCCACCCAGTTTACATTAGAGACCCTCTTAAGTCCTTAGAGTTAATATCCATCCCAGCATGGAAGTGCTACTTAGACTCCCTTCTCCAAAGAAAAGATTGGCCCATCTCTAAAATAGTATGGAATTGACTATTTAGCATGTATCCTTTGGTTTTTTTTGGGGGGGGGGTTCTTTTTTGGCTTGGTACTAGAACCTTACTTCTTGAATGTATAAAAATGGGCCCTAGTTGAGGTCACATGACATAAACACAAGCTGTCCACCTCACCGGAGAGTGCATAAGAAGCCTAGTCTGAATGAATGAAAGGATAATAAGATGCATTAATGAAATACACACATTAAGAAACTATTAGTATTTGGTTGTCTAGTTTAACTTCAATTATCTCATATGTAGAATTACACATATAGTTGTTATATACATTGTATTAAATGATGTGTTCTCTCTAAGCTTGTTAAAAACAGGCTCTGGGAGCAATGTCTTACATTCAAGCAAGTTTACATCAAATGTTTTTCTTATTTTTTTTTCAATGACTGCATTTTTTTTTATTTTCTAAATTTTTTTTGTTTACATTCCAAATGACTTCCCCTTTCCCGTTTTCTCCCTCCCCGAAAGTCCTATAAGCCCCCTTCCCTCCCTCTGTTCCCCATTCAACCCCCTCTCGCTTCTCTGTCCCGGCATTTCCCTACATCCAGTCTTGTTTTTCAAATTACCCCTTACTGGACAGGAAGACTCCTAACTTAATCACCATGAGACAAAAAGAAGAGTAAATATCTAATAAACAAAACAGTGCAGCTCTGAGAACAGCTGGATGGTGAACCATGTCGAATGTCATTTGCTGTTGTTTATCCTATGCTAGTTTGAAAACTGACTAATGAGAATGAGTGGCTAATTGCCAATATGATACACTCTCCTCTACATGGAAATCTCTTCATCAGAGACTCTAGCATGACTGCTTCACCATGACCTCCCCAGCCACGTGTGTGAGATGTTGTGAGCACATGACAGGATGATGTCTTGTTCTATTTTGCTACTTGTTCTTTTAATTTTGTTTGCTATATGCTTAATGTACTCACTTATTTGAAACTTAAAGCATCCCTATCTTATATAATTTCAGACATACAAATTAAATAAAGAATTATTTATGTTATATGCTTCAGTGATTATTGGTAACTGGTAAATTTCAAAACCTATGTAATCATTCACATTTATGAATTGTTTTACTTCAAACAAATTTATAATATTCATTGACATTACTCCCTACTTTATGAGCCTAAGTTTCCAGGATCTATTAATTCACTTTCCTCTGGTGAATTTTAAATAGTTTGGATTCCTGTTCATGTCATTTTGTCTTCAAGTTTATACTATGCTCTTTTAAAAATTCTTGGCTCTTATTAGACTTATTCCTCTAGCTTTTAAAGCATTCTCCATGCACATTAACTTCATTTTTACACAGGTTTAAGGACGATGAGTTATTATTTCTCTTTTCATGATTTACACAATTAAACAGCAAAACAAAAACCCATTTCCCCATCACAATTCTTCTGCAACCCTATAACTTGTGTTTCCATTCTGTCTGGTCCCAATGCTGCTGGCAGAGCTCTCTGACTGCCTGTCCATTTGTCCTACTGCATATCATAAGTCACATTCCAATCCTGAGATCCCCATCACAGAAATGTACAGGTGCACAGCATGAACCCCTTCTCAGCAGCACCTCCTCTACTTCACACTCTTTAAGCAACTGACAGCATCCACCTAGTGATTGGCTGACCGACTTGAATTAGCACCCCTCCACTAGCAAACCTAGGCAGTTCCATTCTGATGAGGAAATAACCCATAAATCATCAGTACCAATACAAGGCTGTTTCATTGACACATAATTTTAAAGGACAGCATAAACCCATTTTAAAAATCTTCCTTTTACAGACACACACACACATAAACATATATATATAAAACTATGAAAGCAAATTGTAATGAACACAAACAAAATTATACAATGAATATAAGTTAAGTGAATGAAACATGAATTCTTAGTCATTATGTGAATACTGTTTACTAACTGGTGTTTTTTTGTATATTGAAAAGCTTGAAAATGTGAGGTAACTGGAAATATTTGGCTGATATTGCCTAACCCAGATGCTTAAGGACTAGAATTTGGTTCCCTGTCAGCCACATAAAAGATAGTCTACCTGTAATTCTAGCACAGGAAAGGTAGAGATGTGGCATCTCAACATTAAATGAATACCAAAGACCATGCAAATGAAATGTTCCTGCTATGTGGACAAGGAATGCAAGATGTAAGACATGTAAGACATGCAATCATACAGGTTAAATAAAATGTATGTGCTTGAAAGTATATCACATGACCCCGTTTAAACACTTCAATATATGTGACACAGTTCTGCTTAGCTATTCACAACTCAAATGATCAGCTAAATTGTGTTTCTTTAATAGAAATGTGTGAATCTTCTATCTCACCAACCAGCTTTCAGTGCTTTGAAGCAGAAACATCACTTTGGTTCACCCATGTTTTTATACCCTTCCCCAAGAACTTAATCTTCTAAATCATCACTAAAAACTCCACTGAATACACTGATTGATTTTATTCTTGTGTAGGTGTGTGTGTGTGTTTTTATTGGATATTTTCTTTATTTACATTTCAAATGTTATCCCCTTTCCTGGTTACCCCCCCCATATCCCCTATCTCATGCCTCTCCCCCTGCTTCTTGAGGGTATTTCCCCACCTACCCACTCATCCACCCACTCCAGCTTCCCCATCCTGGCATTCCCGTATACTAGGGAATCGAGCTTTCACAGAACCAAGGGCATCTCCTCCCATTGATGCCCAACAAGGCCGTCCTCTGCTACATATGCAGCTGGAGCCATAGGTCCCTCCATGCGTACTCCCTGGTGGGTGGTTTAGTCCCTGGGAGCTCTGGGGGGTCTGGACAAAACAAAACCAAAAAATAAAAAGCAAACAAACAGAAAACGTCTTTAGCCTCTTCTTTTCTTTCTATCTTCTCATGAAGTCAGATTAACTCCCTAGTGTTTACTTTTGCATCTGAAACCCTCTCCACACTAGACATTACTCTCAGGAAGGTGGCTTTGTTCATGACAGATCCCACTTATAGTAATTCTCTTCTTTTTATATATTTTATTTTAATCTTAATTTTTAAATTTTTGTATTTCTTTGCTGAATCACTCTTGTTTCTTTCATTTGTATTTGTCCTACTAAATGTATAAGTCTTGTTATTTTGAAGAGTTTTTGTGAAAAATGCATAAACCTTTTTTCAGAAAATTCTAATATCTAGTGTTGGCAACACTTCCTAGCTTTTGTTTTGAAGAATGGTTTTCAATTGGAACATGAGTATTTGGATTTTATGTGTAGAGCACACTAGTTATTGCTTCAAATACTACTACTACTACTACTACTACTACTACTACTACTACTACTACTACTATTACCCGGGCAATATGAGGAAGATCACCTAGTCATGAATATTGATTTTGTCAAAAGTCTGTTGTTAACTTATGGGACAGATACCCACTACTTCTGCTAAGGTTAGAAATCTATATGAACACTAGACACCTGACCCCTCCAGACACAGAGTATCCTCCTTACCAATGGGTAACAGATAAGGCTCAGACTCTCCATGAGGTTTCTGTGGCACTAGAGTGCAGGGATCAGAAAGAAACTCTCCATACTGTAGGGAAGAGGAAGCTCATGCTCCTCTCTGATCTCCTGACACAAAAGAGTAGATCTGCATCACAGTCCAGCATGGATATAACAAGCCTCTCTCCTTCCCTGTAATGGAAGCTGACTGGTAGGAACCGAACCTTCCCGCTGACAGGGTGGAGGCCCTGGCTCTGAACTCATGCATGGTCTCCATGGCAACATCTCAGAAAATCTAGACCGAGGCATTTTGTTTTATTTTTCAAACCCTACCAATTTCTCATTCATTTCTTCTGAAGAATTAATGATACATGGAGACAGTTATGTCCCAACGCTTGTCTACCCATCTTTCCCTGTCAACCTGCATCCATTCCACAGGAAACCACAACAAAGCCCAGACAGCTAAGGAGTCTCTGCACATCTTACATCCCTGTTGATATATCTCTAGTCTCAGCCTCTCCCTATAAATCCAAGCATGCTATGCACCACTGATTTCTCTTTTTCCTTTTTAATTTAATTTTTTACTTAATTACTTTATAACCTACACAGTGCCCCACTCCCAGTCAACACCCCCACAATCCTTCCCCAAGCCTCCCACACCCTTCCCCTCTGAGCAGGTGAGGGCCTCCCTAGGTATCCTCCCACCCTGGTACTTCAAGTCTTTGTGAGGCTAGGTGCTTCATCTCCCACTAGTCCAGTTAGAACAGCTTTTGGAATAGTCCTTCTCGAGTTGTTCAGGACCCACCATGAAGTCCAAGCTGCACAGCTGCTACATATGTGTGGGGAGGCCCAGGTCTAGCCTGAATATTTTCTTTGTTTGGTAGTTCAGACTATGACAGCCCCAGTGGTCCAGGTTAGTTGACTCTGTTGGTCTTCCTGTGGACTTTCAATCCCTTTCTGGCCCCACAACCCTTCATCCTAGTCTTCCATAAGATTCCTTAAGCTCCATCCAGTTTGGCTGTGGGTGTCTTTATATGTCTGACTTAGCTGCTGAGTGGAGCTTCTAAGAGGACAACATGCTCCTGTCTGCAAGCATAACAGAGTGTCATTAATAATGTCAGGGACTGGCGCATGCCCATGGAATGGGTCTCAAGTTGGGCCAGCTCTACACTCATTTCTAGTAAGATTTATTCAATTCTATTTTTCCTCCATGAATCTCTCAAACCTGTTTTTCCTGAAATTTCCTAACTCAGATACAACTGAAGTCTTCTGGATCCTCATCTTAAAAACAGTGAATTCAGGGGTGTGGAGAGATGGGACAAACGATAAGAGTGCTGGCTGCTCTTCCAAAGGTCCTGAATTTAGTTCCTAGCAACCACAAAGTGGCTCAAAACCATCTATAATGAGATATCAGGCCCTCTTCTGGTACGCAAGCATACATGCAAGCACAATGCTATTTCCACAATAAATAAATCTTTTTTTTTTTTAAAAAATGAATCCCCCTAGTATACTCACACATTGAGTTAACTAGACAAACATTTGCATAGAGTTAGACTGTAAGATATATGTAAATCATAGTTGGATGAGATTAAAACTATAATTTATGTATTAGGCTCTGTGCAGTTGCTGATGATTATCCCTGATTTAATTCTGTCTCTAGACTATTTTCTCAACTGAGCTCCCCAAATCCTTCCTATTTTTAATCTTCCTGGGTTATCAATGCTACAGCAGTCTGGTGTCCTGAGGAGGCAGGGGGCATTTCACTCCTGCTGCTGGTCTATCATGACTAATGGAGACCTGTTTTCTCTCTGTGTCTCTGTCTCTGTCTCTCTCTCTGTCTCTGTCTCTCTCTCTGTCTTTGTCTCTCTCAACAATGGTTTTAAATTGAGGAGTAGGTTTTGCACAACAAAGATTGGTGTATATGGGAATTTTCTCATATTGGGGCAACCAGATCTTGGGGCATAATATTTAGCAGATGAGTACAAGTAGCACCAGACCAACCCCCCAACCCCTCCCTCAGATATTTTCAATATCTTCTCATTTTGCCTTAAGGCAAATGTAGAAAGCCCATCTCAGTTCATCTTTTTGATCCCATCTTCCCCCAAGTCCTTGCAAGTTTATGACCAGAACAGACACACTGACCACAGGGCCTTGACATAGTTTGCTATGTGTTGAGTATGTTATTTGTCGTGGCATAGTACTTTTGCTCAAAAATAACTTCAGAATGGCTGTCTATGGTATTCTAGTCCTAATAGTTTTATGTTAGCTTAAGTTATACCTACCCTGCTCAGCTTTTCTCCATTGCCCTCATTAACACTTCTCATGGTTTGCTTGTTCATTCCATCTTCTCTAATTTCACCCATGGAGCACAACTGCTCTTTTCTGGATTTCAAGACTTATAGACCTTGGTGGCCCATGATAGTTACTCATGATAATTTAGAATTAATTTAATTCAAAAATATTTCAGGATTTTTTTCTTTAGATAATGTATCCCCTTCCAAATACAGGTTTGATGAAGTCAAACGCATATATTTATTAAAATGTTGACTCATCTGCGTATTTTCATCTTTCCTTTGCATAAAGCCTATGCTAAAATTTCTTCTAAAAGAGAAGACAAATCCTAACTATTTCTTGTTAAAGTCTAGTGTCTCCAAATTTCATATTGATCTATTGTTTTTCTAATCACTAAAATGTTCTCTTGTTTGAAATAAAGTGTTAGAATAGAGTCATTCTACTATCCTGTAATATCTCGCATTAATTATAGAAAAGCAATAGGAATAACTAATATATTTTCATAATTTGAACAATATATTTCTTTAGAGTGAAGCATGCTTTTCTTTAAAGGCTTAACATGGGCTCCTGTGTTAGTGGAAGACTGAATTTATTCTGCATCTTTTCTCTTGAGGACTAAAATTTTATAAGATCAAGGTTAAGCAGTGTGTCAGAAGCCATGGTACTAGAGAAGTATTTATTCATTTTTGCTATTTTATAGATTAGTTGAAAATCTGGGGACCTTGTTCCTTGATAACACGACCAGTGTTTATTTCTAAAGTTAGAGTTGACTCTCTTCATGATGAATTACTAGAAGTAATTTGTTAACAGAAAGAATTTATTCCACTAAGGTTGTTTTTCAGCTGAAACCAATGACTTTTGTGGCTTTGACTGATAGAACAAAATTCACTAAATTATTTGTACAAAATTCTTCAATACTATTTTGAAGGTAAAATGGGTAAATGTTCCATGTTCCTTTGATTATCCTAGACCTTTTCTTGCTTACAGTAGGAGCCCTTTATCCGTTTAACAGACCAGACTTTACAAATGCCTACACTATCATCTAATTTTCTCTGCTTTTTGTCTAACTGATAATGTTTTATACATTTTCCAAGGTTGATTTGATTATCATTATTTTTTTTAATTTGGAGTACTTTGGAAAAAAATGTAGCTATTTAGATATGAAAGGTTTGTGATTGAATAGTATATATTCAGTTTCCAGCCCTCTGGGAGGTCCAGGGTGGATGGCTATTTCTGAAGGCCATATTTATGTACCTATTCTGTGCAGCTAACAGTCAACCCTTAACCCTAGGCTGAGAAAACGATGACACAGGAGTCTACAATTGAAATAAACATTGTGTGGGATTGTGTACTCTTTTTAGACCTTTTAAAGAAGACTATGACTACTCAACTTACCACAAAGAAGTAAACTTTATGTTATTTAATGATAGAAAGTCATTGGAAGGATATATTTCTTTTATCTAAAGAACAAAATGTTAAAATTATCTTAATTTACATGAAGAGATCAAGCAGCTATTTCTTTTTTTTTTAATTATTTATTTTATTTTTTTTTAATTTACATTCCAAATCATTTCCCCTTTCCCGTTTCCTCCCTCCCCGAAAGTCCCATAAGCCCCCTTCCCTCCCTCTTTTCTCCATTCAACCCCCTCTCCTTACTCTGTCCTGGCGTTCCCCTACATCCAGTCTTTCCAGGACCAGGGGTCTCTCCTTCCATCTTCTTAGAAATCTATTGATATGCGGATTGTGTCTAGGGTATTCCGAGATTCTGGGTCAATATCCCCTTATCAGTGACTGCATACCATGTGTGTTCTTTTGTGATTGGGTTACCTCACTAAGGATGATATTTTCAAGATCTGACCATTTGCCTAGGAATTTCGTGAATTCATTGTTTTTAATTGCAGAGTAGTATTCCATTGTGTAGATATACCACATCTTCTGAATCCATTCCTCCGTTGAGGGACATCTGGGTTCTTTTCAGCTTCTGGCTATTATAAATAAGGCTGCTATGAGCATTGTGGAGCATGTGTCCTTATTGCATGCAGGTAAAGCCTCTGGGTATATGCCCAGGAGTGGTATAGCCGGATCCTCCGGGAGTGTCATGCCCAGTTTTCTGAGGAACCGCCAGACTGCTTTCCAGAGTGGTTGTACCAGCTTGCAATTCCACCAGCAGTGGAGGAGTGTTCCTCGTTCTCCACATCCTCGCCAACAACTGCTGTCTCCTGTGTTTTTGATCTTTTAGAAGAGAATTCCTGATCTCTAGGAAGAATTTTAATTGATGTGGAATTTTGATATGTACTAAAAAGCTACTTAAAATGGAGTTCCCCATCATCTTATATAAATGAAAGTAGAAAAATTAATTTTTCTCTTTTGTGAAATGTGATGGATTTTTTCAGCCCAAAAAGACATTGGGCAAATACCCCTGGCTTCTTCCATTTCTTTATGTTGAAGATGAGCTACCTAGCAATTTAGGCATTGGGGTTTTAATGAGCCTCGGTGTTAGGAGGCTGTGAACTGAGTAATGTTATCTGTTTGTGGTAGTGTCCTGCAGCTGCTGTGTTCTATGCTGCACAGTGGGCGACAAACAAGACAGCTCTTTAAGCAGCTTCACCACTAAATGTAGCTGAACCATTTTCAGAAGCAACGGCATTTCACAATAGAGAATGCAAAACACAAAGTGTAATTTTCCTCAGATAACAAGAAAGGAATTTGGGAAGAAAGCAGAACTGTTCACATAGAGAGTGATAAACAAAGACTCCTTGGCATTTAGGTCTCTGCAGAAACCTTGGAACTGGTTCTTGGTTCAAGTGCAGCATTAGAGACAATTGGAGCATATTTTACCAATTGGTCTGTCTCCTAACATGTTTTCTATAGTGAAACAGTAGGAACTGATAATTTCATTGAAGGATCATAACCAAATTTGGAATTAATCTCCTATCCTGGAAATTTCCAGGATATGTGCTATCTCTGTATCCCTCTACATGTTTCCCTCTCTTAGGAATGTTCTCGTGACTTCTTGCCTAAATATTTTCAACTGGTCTCTCGCCTAAGTATTTTTGCCTTGGGTCTCTCATGTCTAGGAGGTACTAGGGCTAGATCCTACTGTTCTTCTGCTTCAGAGTTTTCACGTGTATAAGTCTCCTGTAAGAGTGCCATCAAGCTTACAGCCTGCTGGTTGAAATCCATAACTGCTGGTTCTTTTGATAAAGTACTCAAATGATTTTCGCATGTCTGTTCTGCCCCAAGAGACACTGGCAAGCTACATGAATTTCCTTTCAAGGCTGAGACAATTACCCACAAACCTGGTATTCTAGGAATAAATTTGCGAGTTTCCCACTCCATGAATCACACGTCTGAAAACCAAGCAGGACTGCCTTTCCTACAGCATATGCAGAAAGCAGGTGATTCACTTGATTCCTCAGCCTCCTGGGGCTTGCTGCTTTTTCTAGTATCTTTAACATGAGCACTGGTGTGTGGCATCTTAATTGGTCTCTTTTGTCTCTCTCTTCTCCACATCCTCTCCGCCTCTTCCCTTCTTTCTCTGCTTTCCTTATCTCCCCAGTTACTGTTTTTCCTTCCCCCTCTTTCCCTTCTCTGTTTTCCCCTCTTTCTGCCCCCCTCCCTTGTCCCTTCCTCTCTCTTTCTCCCTCTCTTCTTTCTCCCACCTCTACCCACCGTCTCTCTCACACACAGTTACATACCCTTCTTGGTATGTAATCACCTCAGAAATACTCCATGGTTTTATTGAATCATCACAATGTTGCTATCTTCATAGTTTCCAATGCCACATAAATAATATATTTGCATACTAAGGTAAATCTTGTATAGATAGCTTTGATAGGTGCATTAGATTATAGGAGGTCTTTGTTCTACCTACCACCTGTTTCATAGAATACATGCATATTTTGAGACATCTTAAAGATCTTATGACTCTCTGTTTCCCAAATTTTCTTTCATTCATAGATACTTTTCATGTTATAGAAAGAGACATTCTATCATTTTTAAATTGTTATTACTTTTTTTGGTTTTTGATATTTTAATATGATTACATAAATTCTCCCTTCCCATGCCGGTCTCCAAAGCCTCCCCCATACTGTCCCTTTTTCTCTTTCAAATTCATAGCCTATTTTTCATTAATTGTTGTTACATATATACATACACACACAAACCCACACATATGTATACACATATTATATATACATATATGTATGTATATGTAGTCTCAAATACATAAACGCAAGCTGTTCAGACTGTATAATGTGTGTGCTTTTAGACTGACCCTTCTACAGACAGTTTTTATCTTTTTGTAATTGATACTATCAAAGGAAATCAAAAGCACATGGCTTCCTCTAGCAGGCCCATCCTGACTGACTTCACCCTTTTTCCCTCTGCTCTCTCAGACAGTTCTCAGTCACAGTAGAGGATGGTATTTTCTTGATAAGTCTCCCCTTTGCATGACCCGCCATGTCCTGCATAAAATCTGGGAACGGTTTACTTCCCAGACTCTCCTCTGTGGACTTTTGCCTGCCACAGCTGCCTGAGCTGTTTCCTGCCTCTTTTTTTGCCCTCCCCCCCGCCCCCCGGAGCGCAGGATCTCTTTCTCTGGAACTTTATAGAATCCACCAGGCTCTGCTTCGTCCTCCAGGACAAATTCTTTGCCTTAGTGTACATTTGGATTGACTAAATGAAGCAATATTTTTTTTAGAAAAGCGACACTAAAAATATTTGTGTTAATGAGGCCCGGAGGCTCCAGTATGTGGCACATTTGTTAGTATGAACTATTGAAACCTTCTAATTATTTTTTGAAGAGATACATCAATGCCTAAGTGTCTAGCATAACTCTCAAAGCGCATACATTGCTGACAGAGATGGTGATGAAGGAGGATACATACCCAGAAAGTATTTCCCTGAATGTTTCGCTCAAATTCAAGTAACTGTCTCATATAGTAACGATGACATTTGCTCTGATATTTCACATTTGATTTTAAATGTGCTTCACAGTGAGTCCTTCAGCTTATTTCCCAGTGTTTTTTGTATCTGTGGATTTCTAGGCAGAAGTTACTCTTACAAGGTAACATTTCTCTAGCGCTTGCTGTTGATTTGATATTTTAACAATTATTCCCTATTAGTTGTCCCAGATTCAGAATAATTATCAAAAGTCACCCTGATTCTGGCCTTCGGTAAAGGAAAAATATGAAATTGGCTATATTGCAGAGTGAGTAAGTGTTATTATTTACTGATGTATGGAAAGTTAATTCCAAAACCACGTTGTCTTGATGTTCATCCAAATGCCCAAAGGAAGGCAGGTTGGTGAGTCATTCACTTGGTCAGTGTTCTGTCATGAAAAGATACAATAATCAAGGCAACTCTTACAGGAGCATTTACATGGGACTTGCTTACAGTTGCAGAAACAATCTAAACTTTGGTTTGTCATCTTATTGTTATGGCATGGAGCATAGAGGATACATATGGCACTGGAATAGTCATAAGTACTATATCCTGATTCACAGGCACAGAGAGGGAATATCTTCTATCTACAGCTACACTCAAACTGACAATAAATAAACCCCAGTTCGTCATTTCAAGCAATCAGTTCTGATTTCTTTTACTTGCTCATCTTTTCTCCCAAGAGATAATAGAAACCACAAGTCCAGGCATATATGAGCTTACTCCACATGATACCTGGTTCTGCATTTGCGTTTATTTGTACATACATATCCAATATGCACATAAGCTGGAAGATTCGTGACATAGCACGACACTTTGGTTTATATAAGGTAACTATTAATTTAATTAATATATATGAAATATGTGCTACCCACCTACATCTCAGGTCACATGAGGTATCAGAAAACATATTTTGCCAGAGCATGTATAGTTGCCCTAGCTCAATGATCTAGTACAAAGTATACAAATTAAAGGCTCATTAATTACCTCAGAATCAATTTACCTCTCAAGGAACCATATGTTATATTTAGAATGAAAAAATTTACAAAATAGAAATGTAATTTGTGTATAATTTCTAGAAATATTTACAGCCAGTATTTTAGAATGCTTACAAATGTGAGCAAACCTCTTTCTGCACGAAAGATGGGCTATTTTGCAAGGAATTCAAAATCAGAGCATTTCCAATTGTATGTTGTCATCAGTGAAAAGAGTTAACTAATTGTTTTGTGTCACCAAGTTAATCTCTACTATATTTAAATTGATTAGCATGCTGGTAAGTAGACAGTGATGTTAACTGTTTTTTGCAGAGGAATTTCCTTTGAATTCAACATATTGGAAACATAGTTATTGCATCATCTTGTCAGGTTTCCTTTTCAAAATCTTTATCATTTAAAAGTCTGTCAGAGACTTGCTTATTAATCACCTGCTACTGTGACTTAGCTCAAAGTCTGTGCAAATCGTGTTTCATTTCATATTGTCACATCCTATTACCTAAATATCTTCAAAGTGCTTGCCCCAAGTGCTGATTCTGTGTTTATTTTGAGGTGTTCCCTACAGCTCATTCGTAAATATTAGTCTCACTAACACTGTGCAATTGTCTGAAAAATCAGAAGGGCTGGATGCTAAATATCTACCAGTTGTGATACTTGATACTTGCTCTAAAATATTAATCTACTGTTTTCAGTGCTTGAAACAGGTTACCCTCTCCATGTAGGAGACACTTTTCCAGATGTCAATGAAACAAACACCAAGTGACAGTTAAGCAGAAAGAAAACTAAGTAAACATATTCAATCCAAATATCAAACTCTGACTTAATGGAAAATGAAATTATTGTATTTAAAAAGTATTTCTGCTTTTCAAGCAATGTATTGTTTAAAGAAATTAAAAGAAAACACAACAGAAAATATTGTAATTTAAAATGAATGTGGTATCCAGACCTGGTGTTACATGCCTTAAATCCTAGATACTCAGAAGGAGTTCAAGACCCATATGAGCTCTAAAGAAAGGTGCTTGCCTACCAAGTACAAAGTCTTGGTTTCAGTCTCCACACACTTTCAGATCAGAAGTATCAAGTTAGTGGCCATAACACATAGATTCTGTAACTGCAAATATATACTCCATACTTAAATGAGAGTGTGACCAGATAGGCCATTAAGTGACACTCACAGAACAAATTCGGGAGCAAAACAATAAAAGTAATACCTCCAGAAAAGTCCTCCTCATTACAGATTTTTTTGGATAGTTGGAATTCTGAAAAACAAATATGGTGGTTAGGTAAAATTAAGGATTTGAAAATTTACTTAATAGCTGCTATAGAAACATAATATAATTTTATTTAAAAATATATCTTGTAAGTAAAAATTTTAAAGTAAATTATATCTATAGAATATACATGCATTTATTTGCTTTCTTTTCTTAAGTTTTTCTTTGTTGTTAACAATTTCATACAGGAATACAGTAAAATGTGATTATATTTACTCTAGTTTTTTACTCTCCTATTCCCCACAAATTCCCCCTCAACTGATTCCCTTTCCAAATTCTTGTCTTTTTTTTTAAATTTTTTTTATTGAATATAATCTTCATTTACATTTCAAATGTTAAAACCTTTCCCGGTTTCCCCCCTCCCTGAAAACCCCCAACCCCTCCTCCCACCCCCTGCCTCCAAGTATATGCACTTCCACCCGGCCCACTCCCATCCCCCCCCCGATTAATGACCCACTAGACCTGTAAGTGCTCCATATTGTATGTGTGTGGTTGCCATCCATGAAACATGGCTAATCTACTGAGGGCCACATTCTCAAAGAAGAGCTTTCTCCCTCCCTCATAGCTACCAACAACCAGTAGCTTCTCAGTAAGAGATAATCATCTTTTCCAAAATATTTGGGCTGATGTGACCTTATACTTGACTTGTACAAGTAATAAAGAGACACGAGTTCAAGAGTACACTAGCTACATCACACCAGAAATGCAGATTTGTCGGGGAACCCATTCCCATCTTACATTCTATTTACCTTCTCTTTCATGGCATTCCCTGAGCCTCGGGTATGCATCAAATCCAGGGCTGAGTATTCCTAAGCCTTGGGTATGCATCAAATCCAGGGCTGAGTATTCCATCTCTTACCCTAAGTACTTTGATAAGTTATGATTTCTCTTTTGACAGTTGCCCACTCTAAAAGATTCTTTGAAAAATTGAAAGTAGAAAAAAAAAATCAATGGATATAAATGTAAATATTTTAGAGCTCACTTTGACAGCATGGCTATTTAGCAAAATATTGATAGCTATTCTATCAATATTTACCCTATATTCTAAAACTTTCTAAACTTTGAGCTTTAACCAGAATTATAATGTCAGGCATGAGAATCTTTTCTGTGGAGTAGGTCTCAAATCCAATCATAAAGTGGTTTGCTACCCCATCATAAGCATGAATTATTGCACAGATGGGCATTTCTTGCTGGAAACTTGATACTGACATATATAGTATCTATAGAATATACATTTATTATTATATTTCTGAAATTCAAAGTTACTTATGACTATGCTGACTCAGCATGTTATTTGTTTTGTTTTTCATTTAGAATCAAGTCATTTATAGTACACTTTTGTACATGGAATCGAAAGCATTATGATTGCTTTGGCTGGTCTAGTGGCACAGGCCTATAATCCTGGCACTCTAGAGGCAGAGTCACAAAGATTACAAATTTAGTGTTATGTTTGCCCACCAAATGAAAACTTCTCTAAAACATAATCATTTTCTGGGTATCTGGCACCTTTTCTTAAATTCTCTCAAGCTTATTCACAGATGCAGTGTGTCTATCCTGTCACATCAAGCTCATCAAAAAGCTGAATGTCATTTGCCAAACTGCAAATGACACTCAGAAGGGTTTGATTTTTGTTTAATTTGATATACAAGTTTATCTAATAGAGTGAAAACTTGGTCCAGGATAGACATGCCAAGAAAGCATGTCTAGTTGTTCTGTGTGCTCAAGAAATATAGTAACAGGAGAGGTGACTAAAACAGCCATACAAGTGTCCCTTAGAAGTAAATTTCTCTTCACATCACTATTTCTGAGGTAGCCTACTGACAGTTATATACGATGTGTTTATCAATAGCTAAAGCTTGCTTTCTTAAAAACTTTAGATAAGTTGTTAAGACTGGTAGAGATGGTTCAGCAGTTAAGAGCACTAGAGCCAGGTTCACTTTGTAGAACCTGTAACTCTTTTTTCTTTTAATGGATGGAACCTTTAACTCTTTTTCTGGAAAAGCATCTTCTACCACCTTCTGCCTTCCATGAGCAGTGTACACATGTAGTATACAGACATATTTGCTGGCAAAAGAGACATATAAAATTAAGCATTAAAAATGGATGTTTACGATCTTTGCTCCAGTGACCAGGTAGTTGGGACCGCCAGGCTCAGAGACAGACAGGCATAATATCGCTTCGGTTTCAGGCAGCTTGTGTGTAACCTGCTCCCAGGTGCTGGGCTGATCTGCAGTAACCAGCGCGCCAGTTCCGCGGTGGGACCTTCTGCCTGGTGGAGGGACCCCGCGCAGGGAGGGAGCCTGCCAGCTTCCCTTCCGCGACCTCTGTTCCCGCGGACTGCGCTGGAGAGACCGGTACCCAGGCTCGCCCCCCAATATAACATCACTTGGGACACGGCCTGTTGGGGCTTCCTTCTGTGCCCGAGGGCGGGTTGGCGCTGTGGTCGTCTGGGTGCCAGATCGGCGGGCCATCGTGACCACAGGGTGAGCGGCGCCACGGAGAGTGCCCTCCGCCATCTTTGCTCCAGTGACCAGGTAGTTGGGACCACCAGGCTCAGAGACAGACAGGCATAATATCGCTTCAGTTTCAGGCAGCTTGTGTGTAACCTGCTCCCAGGTGCTGGGCTGATCTGCAGTGACCAGCGCGCCAGATCTGCTGTGGGACTTCTGCCTGGCAGAGGGACGCCCCCTTCCCCCCCAGGAGAGATCACACACCCCTGCACAGGGCAGGAGCCTGCCAGCCTCCCTTTGGCGACCTCTGCTCCAGGAATCCACTAGGCTGAGCCTTTAGATGTGCAAGGCCTCCCCAATATAAGATCACTTGGGGCAAAGCACATTAGGGCTCCAAAGTCACTCAGGAGCAGGCAGGCCCCAGAAATCGGTGCCAGGGGAATCCTGGTAATCCAGGGGGGGCAGAAATAGCTTTGCAGGCTCACAGGAGGTCCAACCAACAGCCAGTGGCAGCAGGACCAACTAACACCAGAGGTATCCAGATGGCAAAAGGCAAACGTAGGAATGTTACTAACAGTAATCAAAGTAATGTGGGACCATCCGAACCCAACTCTCCAACAGCAGCAAGTCCTGGATACCCCACCACACCCGAAAGACAAGATCTGGATTTAAAATCACTTCTCATGATGCTATAAGAGGATCACAAGAAGGACACAAATAAATCTCATAAAGAGTTACAGGAGACCGTGAATCAACTGTTAGAAGTACTTACAAAGGAAACACAAAAATCGCTTAGAGAAATGCGGGAGAACATGGATCAAAAGATGGAGGCGCACAAGGAGACAACACAAAAATCGCTTAACGAGATGAATCAACGGGTAGATGCACTCACAAAGGAATCACAAAATTTGCATAAAGAAATGCAGAAGAATATGGGTCAACAGACGGATGCCCATAAGGAGGCAACACAAAAATTGCTTAAAGAAATGAATCAACGGTTAGATGCCCTTACAAAGGAAACACGAGAACTGCTTAAAGAAATGCAGGAGACGATGGATCAACAGATGGAATCCCATGAGGAGGAAACACAAAAATCGCTCAGAGAAATGCAGGAGAACGTGGGTCATCAGGAAGAAATCCTGAAAGAGGTAATGCAAAAATACCTTAAAGAAATACAGGAAAATACAAACAAACAAGTGAAGGATCTCAGCAAATCCATCCAGGAACTAAAAAAGGAAGTAGAAACAACTAAGAAATCACAAAGGGAGACAACTTTGGAGATAGAAAACCTTGGGAAGAAATCAGGAGTCATAGATGCAAACATCAACAATAGAATACAAGAGATGGAAGAAAGAATCTCAGGTGCTGAAGATTCCAAAGAAAGCATCGACTCAACAGTCAAAGAAAATGCAAAATGCAAAAAACGCGTAACCCAAAACATCCAGGAAATCCAGGACACAATGAGAAGACCAAACCTAAGGATTATAGGTATAGATGAGAGTGAAGATTTGCAACTTAAAGGGCCAGTAAACATCTTCAACAAAATTATGGAGGAAAACTTCCCTAACTTAAAGAGAGAGATGCCGATGAACATACAAGAAGCCTACAGAACTCCAAACAGACTGGACCAGAACAGAAATACCTCCCGTCACATAATAATCAAAACACCGAATGTTCTAAACAAAGAAAGAATACTAAATGCAGTAAGAGAAAAGGGCCAAGTAACATACAAAGGAAGACCTATCCGAATCACATCAGACTTCTCACCAGAGACTATGAAAGCCAGAAGATCCTGGGCAGATCTCATGCAGACACTAAGACAGCACAAATGCCAGCCTAGACTACTATACCCAGCAAAACTCTCAATCACCATAGATGGAGAGACCAAGATATTCCATGATAAAACCAAATTTTCACAATATCTTTCCACAAATCCAGCCCTGCAACGGATAATAGGTGGAAACCTCCAATACAGGGAGAGAAACAACACCCTGGAAAAAATGAGATAATAACCTTCTTGAATCAAACCCAAAAGTGGATAACCACTCAAACATAAAGATAGCGTCAAGAATGGCAGATGGCAATAATCACTATGCCTTAATCTCTCTTAATATCAATGGTCTCAATTCCCCAATTAAAAGACATAGACTAGCAGACTGGATACGTAAACAGGACCCAGCATTTTGCTGCATGCAGGAAACGCACCTCAGTGTCAAAGACAAACACTACCTCAGAGTAAAAGGCTGGAAAACAATTTTACAAGCAAATGGCCCCAAGAAACGAGGTGGAGTAGCCATCCTAATATCGGATAAAATTGATTTTCAACCCAAAGTCATCAAAAAAGACACAGAAGGACACTACATACTGATCAAGGGAAAAATCCACCATCAAGAACTCTCAATCCTGAATATCTATGCTCCAAATGCAAGGGCACCCTCATTCGTAAAAGAAACTTTACTAAAACTCAAAGCACACATCGCACCGCACACAATAATAGTGGGTGACTTCAACACCCCGCTCTCTGAAATGGATCGTTCAGGAAAGCAGAAACTAAACAGGGACACAGTGAATCTAATTGAAGCCTTGGACCAAATGGAAATAACTGATATATATAGAACATTTCATCCTAGAGCTAAAGAATACACCTTCTTCTCAGCTCCTCATGGTACCTTCTCCAAAATTGACCATATAATTGGTCACAAATCAGACCTCAACAGATACAAGAAGATAGAAATAATCCCATGCCTCCTATCAGATCACTATGGAATAAGGGTGGTCTTCAATGGCAACAAAAACAAAAGAAAACCCACGTACACATGAAGGCTGAACAATGCTCTACTCAATGATAACTTGGTCAAGGTGGAAATAAAGAAAGAAATCAAAGACTTTTTGAAAGTTAATGAAAATGAAGGCACAACATACCCTAACTTATGGGACACAATGAAAGCAGTGCTAAGAGGAAAATTCATAGCCCTGAGTGCCGCCAAAAAGAAACGGGAGACAGCATACACTAACAGCTTAATGGCACACCTGAAAGCCCTGGAACAAAAAGAAGCAAATACACCAAAGAGGAGTAGAAGGCAGGAAATCATCAAACTCAGGGCTGAAATCAATCAAGTAGAAACAAATAAAACCATACAAAGAATCAACAAAACGAGGAGTTGGTTCTTTGAGAAAATCAACAAGATAGATAAGCCCTTAGCCAGACTAACCAGAGGGCACAGAGATAGTATCCAAATTAATAAAATCAGAAACGAAAAGGGAGAGATAACAACAGAAACTGAGGAAATTCAAAAAATCATCAGATCCTACTACAAAAACCTGTATTCAACACAACTAGAAAATCTTGAGGAAATGGACAATTTCCTTGACAGATACCAAGTACCAAAATTAAATCAGGATCAAATAGACCATCTAAACCGTCCTATAACCCCTGAAGAAATAGAAGTTGTCATTGGAAGTCTTCCAACCAAAAAAAGCACAGGTCCAGATGGTTTTAGTGCAGAATTCTATCAGACCTTCAAAGAAGACCTAACACCAATACTCTTCAAACTGGTCCACAAAATAGAAACAGAAGGAACACTACCCAACTCGTTCTATGAAGCCACAATTACACTAATACCAAAAGCACACAAAGATCCGACAAAGAAAGAGAATCTCAGGCCAATCTCTCTTATGAATATCGATGCAAAAATACTCAATAAAATTCTTGCCAACCGAATCCAAGAACACATCAAAACGATCATTCACCACGATCAAGTAGGCTTCATCCCAGGGATGCAGGGATGGTTCAATATAAGGAAATCCATCAATGTAATCCACTACATAAACAATCTCAAAGAAAAAAACCACATGGTCATCTCATTAGATGCTGAGAAAGCATTTGACAAAATTCAGCATCCTTTCATGCTAAAGGTCTTGGAAAGATCAGGAATTCAAGGCCCATATCTAAACATAGTAAAAGCAATTTACAGCAAACCAGTAGCCAGCATCAATCTAAACGGAGAGAAACTTGAAGCAATCCCACTAAAATCAGGGACTAGACAAGGCTGCCCTCTCTCTCCATATCTTTTCAATATAGTACTTGAAGTTCTAGCTAGAGCAATTAGACAAGAAAAAGAGGTCAAAGGGATACAAATTGGAAAGGAAGAAGTCAAACTATCACTATTTGCAGACGATATGATAGTATACATAAGCGACCCAAAGAACTCCACCAGAGAACTCCTACAGCTGATAAACGACTTCAGCAAAGTGGCCGGATATAAAATCAACTCAAGCAAGTCAGAAGCCTTCCTATACTCAAAGGATAAGCAGGCTGAGAAAGAAGTAAGAGAAATAATACCCTTTACGATAGCCACAAACCATATTAAGTATCTTGGCGTGACGCTAACCAAACAAGTGAAAGATCTGTATGACAAGAACTTCAAGTCTCTGAAGAAAGAAATTGAAGAAGACCTCAGAAGATGGAAAAATCTGCCATGCTCATGGATTGGCAGGATTAATATAGTAAAAATGAGCATCTTACCAAAAGTAATACACAGATTCAATGCAATCCCCATCAAAATCCCAACTCAATTCTTCATAGAGTTAGAAAGAGCAATTCAAAAATTCATCTGGAATAACAGAAAACCCAGAATAGCTAAAACTATTCTCAAGAGTAAAAGAACCTCTGGGGGAATCAGTATCCCGGACCTCAAGCTGTACTACAGAGCAATAGTGTTAAAAACTGCATGGTATTGGTACAGTAACAGACATGTAGATCAATGGAACAGAATTGAAGACCCAGAAATGAATCCACACTCCTATGGTCACTTGATCTTTGACAAAGGAGCTAAAACCATCCAGTGGAAAAAAAGATAGCCTTTTCAACAAATGGTGCTGGCTCAGCTGGAGGTCAACATGCAGAAGAATGCAAATTGACCCATCCTTATCTCCTTGCACTAAGCTCAATTCTAAGTGGATCAAAGATCTCCACATAAAACCAGACACACTGAAACTAATAGAAGGGAAACTAGGGAAGAACCTTGAACATATGGGCACAGGGGAGAATTTCCTGAACAGAACTCCAATAGCTTATACTCTAAGATCAAGAATAGACAAATGGGACCTCATTAAATTACAAAGTTTTTGCAAGGCAAAAGACACCGTCAAAAAGACAAAGCGGCAACCAACTAACTGGGAAATGATCTTTACCAACCTTACATCCGACAGAGGGCTAATATCCAAGATATACAAAGAACTCAAGAAGTTAAACTCCAGAGAGGCAAGTAACCCTATTAAAAAATGGGGTACAGAGCTCCACAAAGAGTTCTCACCTGAAGAATATCTAATGGCTGAGAAGCACCTAAAGAGATGTTCATCATCCTTAGTCATTAGGGAAATGCAAATCAAAACAACCCTGAGATTCCATCTCACACCAGTCAGGATGGCTAAGATCAAAAACACAGGAGACAGCAGTTGTTGGCGAGGATGTGGAGAAAGAGGAACACTCCTCCACTGCTGGTGGAATTGCAGGCTCGTACAACCACTCTGGAAAGCAGTCTGGCGGCTCCTCAGAAAACTGGGCATGACACTTCCGGAGGATCCGGCTATACCACTCCTGGGCATATACCCAGAGACTTTAACTACATGCAATAAGGACACATGCTCCACTATATTCATAGCAGCCTTATTTATAATAGCCAGAAGCTGGAAAGAACCCAGATGTCCCTCAACGGAGGAATGGATTCAGAAGGTGTGGTATATTTACACAATGGAATACTACTCTGCAATTAAAAACAATGAATTCACGAAATTCCTAGGCAAATGGTCAGAACTTGAAAATATCATCCTTAGTGAGGTAACCCAATCACAAAAGATCACACATGGTATGAAGTCACTGATAAGGGGATATTGACCCAGAATCTCAGAATACCCTAGACACAATCAGCATATCAATAGATTTCTAAAAAGATGGAAGGAGAGACCCCTGGTCCTGGAAAGACTGGATGTAGGGGAACGCCAGGACAGAGTAATGAGAGGGGGTTGAACGGAGAAAAGAGGGAGGGAAGGGGGCTTATGGGACTTTCGGGGAGGGAGGAAACGGGAAAGGGGAAGTGATTTGGAATGTAAATTAAAAAAATAAAATTAAATTAAATTAAAAAAAAAAAAGAAATGGAAATAATGAGTCTGAACAGAGACTGAAGGAAAGGCCATGCAGGGACTGCCCCACCTAGGGATCCATCCCATCTGCAGACACCAAAACCAGACACTATTGCTGATGCCAAGAAGCACTTGCTGACAGCAGCCTGATATGGTTGTTCCCTGAGAGGTTCTACCAGCACCTGACCAATACAGGTGCAGATGCTCGAAGCCATCCATCAGACTGAGCATGGAGACCGCAATGGAGGAGTTAGAGAAAGGACTGAAGGAGCTGAAGGGGATTGAAACTCCATAGGAAGAACAATATCAACTAACCAGACCACCCAGAGCTCCCAGGGACTAAACCACCAACCAAAGAGTACACATGGAGGGACCCATGGCTCCAGTTGCATATGTAGCAGAGGATGGTCTTATCTGACATCAGATAAGGAGTGGAGGCCCTTGGTCCTGTGGAGGCTTGCTGACCCAGTGTAGGTGGATGATATAGTGGTGAGGTAGGAGTGGGTGAGTGGGTGGAGGAGCACCCTCATATAGGCAAAGGGGAAGGGAGAGAGGGGAAATGGGATGGGGGTGTTGTGGAGGGGTAACTGGTAGGGGGGATATCATTTGAAATGTAAACGAATAAAATGATTAATAAAAAAAAAATGGATGCTTACAGCCAACTATTGCACCAAGTGTGGGTTCCTCAATGGAGGAGTTAGAGAAAGGACTGAAGGACCTGAAGGGTTTGGAACCCCATAGGAAGATCAACAATATCAACCAAGCAGATCCCCCCAGAGCTCCCAGGGACTAAGCTACCAACCAAGGAGTACACATGGCTCTAGCTGCATATGTAGCAGAGGATGGCCTTGTCAGGCATCAATGGGAGGAGAGGTCCTTGGTCTTATGAAGGTTGGATAGATGCCACAGTGTAGGGGAATTGAAGGCAGGGAGGTGGAAGTGGGTGGGTGGGTGGAAGAACACCCTCATAGAAGCAGGGGGAGGGGGGATAGGAGAGGGGTTTTCCTGGAGAGGGGATAACACTTGAAATGTAAATAAATTAAAATAAAACAAAATTTAAAAAGAGTTAGCCAAATTAACTATGACTGATAATATTATGATACTAGATTAATGTAACAGTACTAGTAGCTGTCAATTGCCAAAGATCAACTAAACTCTAAGGTTTCTCAGCTGTAATGCTACATATATTGTCTTAGCACCTGTTCTATCCCTGTGGAAAGATACCATAAAGAGGCATTTAATTGTGGGATTACCTGCAGATTCAAAGGATTATTACACTATTATCATGCAAGGGAATAGGGTAGCAGGCATACAGGCATGGTGCTGAGAAGTAACTGAGAGTTATATCCGGATCCCCAGGCAATAGTCAAAGAGCTATGGGGGGGGGGGGAATGGAGTTCAGGGTTCTCGCTTTGGCCTTGGAAAACTCAAAGCCTATCCCCCAGAGATACACTTTATCCAACCAGGCCTTACCTCCTAATCCTCCCCAAAGAGTTTCACTAATTTAGAACCAAGCTTTCAAACATGAGACTGTGGCGGTCATTCTCATCCAACCACCACAAATAATATGTACAAAATTTACACATAGTGTAAGGGATGATAGTTATAAATATTGTACATTTAATATAGTGTGGATAACACTGCAACCTGTTGCTACAGTGAAGGCAGCGATAAGGATGAACAGGAGTAACAGAGAAGGAGAGAAGAGAATCACACATTAGCTTCACTGTTCACCTTAGGATCGTTTTGAGTCGTTTCCTCTTTTCTCCTTCCTTCTTTCCTTACTTCCTTTCTTTCACCCTTCATTCTTCTTTCTTCATCTCCCTTCCTTCTCCTCCTCATCTATTTTCTCCCTTCTCTTCTCTCCTTATTTGTTCCTTATATAATTTCTCAAATCCTCATTGTGTTTCAGGAAGGTTTATGAACAAAGGAGAGTACCTCAGGCCCCCATGGGTCCTCTGCTCCGCAACAAGGACACACAATCAAGGAAAGTGATTACAAATTGTGACAAACTCCAGAAGAAAACACAAGAATGCAATAATACACACATAGGAAATAGGGGCACCAGCAAAGCACTGGGAGTGACTAGGTTGGAAGTTGCTCATGTTCTGGGAATGGTATTTGGATGGCTTTTAGTTGGTTGTTGAAGAAAAAGATGCAAACAGCTTTGTAGACAGGTGCCCAAGACAAGGGGCTTCTTGGCCTGTTGCTTGTTGCCAATACAATAAAATGGGCAGAACCCATCAGTATCCTAGTACCTGTAGCAGTCTAACAAGGAAATTAAAATTTATAGATCAAAAACTACAATGAGATTTCAGTCTTTTTAAAAAAAACAATCAAATTTGGATTTCCCTGTCTTGATTCTGTTTCACCTCCTTATTTTCTTATTATGATTGAAGTTGATACCAGATGTTGATGAATTGTGGAGGCATATACCTGGTTCTTGGCAGTCTGAGAGGTTGAAACAGAAGGTTTTCAAGGTCAAGGCCATTGGGACAGTCAATGAGATCTTTTCTGAGGGAGACAAAGAGAGATGGCAATAGAAATAGATAGATGATATAGAGATAATAAATTTAGATAGATAGATAGATAGATAGATAGATAGATAGATACCAGGTTCTTTTAAAAAGAAAATATTTTATTAAATCACCTTAGAAAGGTTGTGTCATGTAGAAACGTTTAATTTTTATAAACACATTACAGTCAAAACACATTTTACTTTTAATAAAATGTCACAACATGAAGAAAAATGCCCCCTTTATATTAAAAGTTAGATTTTATACTATGCTCAATATATTAGGCAATAGACTATGCCTAATGCTAGAGAAATTGTCTTTCCCTGAATAAAAAATAAGAAAGGAGGAAGAAAGAAAGAAAGAAAGAAAGAAAGAAAGAAAGAAAGAAAGAAAGAAAGAAAGAAAGAAAGAAAGAAAAAGAAAAACTGTAATTAAACTCTATTACTCAAAAAGCAAATGAACAACAGATTGTTTCATGGGAAACATGAGCTATTTGAACAATCAACAAACCATTGAAATCTTGATTTCAAATAGTTGATAAATTCCCCAATAGTGAGTGGCCTTCAGTGAGAGAAAATCAGTGACATAAGTAGGCAGGTCTACATTTAGACAGAGCTAATTTTACCAGACTGTCAGTGAATGAGTCAGCTCTGCAGTAATTATAATTAGTGAGTACAGCTACAGGACTATTCATGATTATCTATTATGTAGAGATTTGACTAAAGTTTGTCAAGAAAGTTTTACTGCCACCAAAATGGAAAACTTGTTAGGATGAAACTTGCCATAGGGAATATAACTAATTATCATACTCCTGTAGATTTAAGAGGCTCTCCTTTATTAACTATCCCTCTTTTCAAAATATTAATGTCTGGGTTAATATTAACTGCCACTGTGTTTAAAAGGTCACATCTTGTGTGGCATTCCATAGGTAATTATTCCATCAATAGCAAACAACAGTAAATGTCGTACTTTTGTGTGGCCAATTTTGGAAACTTCTAGAAAATGCCAACTATTGTAACCTTTATCATGACTCAATGTGGGAGGGAGCTGGGGCGGTCATTTTTATTCTTTTCCAGTTAATGGACCAACAGATTACAATGTTCCTTCATAAGTCAATCTGAAAGCTGAAAACTCCCCAGGACGCATCAGGCTTTCTTTGGATTTCATTTAAAATTGTTGATCAGTTTTGAGAGCATATTTTTAAGGCAGTATCTAAAACAGTATTACCTCAATGTCATACATTTAACCAAACATATTGCAGAATATATTTAATAATCTAGAATTTTGTATTTGTTCTCTTCTCTTATCCAAGCTTCAAATATATTCAACCCCTTCCTCATTGCTGCATGTGATCCTGTAAAGGAGTCTGTAAGGGACAGTAACCATTCTTGTATGTTCATCACCATTTCCACAAATTGTTAAAGGACATTTTATATTACAAGGATTTCATTCTTATAGCAGAAAATAACTATGAAAACTAATTTCTTTAAGCAATGCAGCCACAAGCAACTTTTTAAGAAAATGCTAATGTTATCAATTTCATTAAAAAGCATCACAATAAAGCAAATGCTTTTTGGAATATGTAGTCAATCTATAAATCCATCATGCATTGGTGTGGTTTATTTGATGAAAGCCACAGGAAGTGACAAATGGCTTCATTTGCTTAATCTATTAAGAGGTGGCATGAATCAAAGACAACATATGTGTGTTGAAAGGAGGTTAAAAATAATTGCCACTAGAATAGACTCAAGGGGAAGACTGCCACTTTCCAAATACAAGTTTACAATTTGCTATGGAACCTTAGATAGCACGTCTCTGTGGCTCAATTTCATCACCTGTAAAATAAGTTAACTCCAGAGTTGCCTTACAAGTCTACTGTGTAGATTAAGTGAGTTGCCACATATTGAGTGAGTGTGCCCATTCTGGAACACAAATTCTGTATAATGTACAACCTTTATCTGTCATGATTTCTTATACTTAATTAGTCTCAATCCCTCAATGAATAAATAAGTGCACTCTATTTGCACATGCTGTAATGATGAATTGCTAGGATCAAAAATTGTATTACTAGTCCAAAATGTCAATTATTTAGCCAACTGCCTTGATGTGGTAGCATAAAGTATTTACTTAAGCAATTCCAGCACTTATGGTGAAGGCAGTAGTATATGGAGTTTGACAAAATGCAAGATCTAGAAATGAGGTGAATGAAGATATGAGCAATGTTGAGTTTTGGTGATCTTTGGAAGGTTTCATTTCAAGTGTTCAAAGTTGAAATTTAATATGATTTTAGCTTGTATACATGGCTAATAAAGAGGTATAAGAGAGGTGGTTGGATGAATAAATCAAGAGTACTCTAGAGATGCCTAGGACCATAAATGTCTCACTGAGAAGACTAATTCATTTAACACAAAAGAACTAAGAGAAGGCTTGTCCAAAAGCAGAAACAAGCAGTCAAACAAAATGCAGTACCTGGAATAGTCAGAAATACATACTAAAAACTTCTGTTAATTATTTTGGCACAAATTGGAGTTGATATGTCAAAAATTCCTCACATCCTATACAACATAAAAATTACAGACACCATTTTGTGAACAGATTACCAGGTACAACTGTACAGATTATGAAGTACAGCTGCTGAAGGAGGTACAACCTTAGCTCTCTCTGAAACAGATTCTTTGTGCTCTCAGAAAACACTTCCCAGAAAGCTTCACCTCAGTGAAGTTGGTCTCTTCTTAATCACCACTAATTTCTTAGCTCCAGCTAACCAGGATCAATTGTCCCAGTAGTCCCTTCATTCCGTACTCTAAAGCTAGAGCCACATGGTCAAAGCTGTTGAATTCTGCTACTTGCTGGGGCTAGAACATGGCCCCCTTGTTCTATTATATTATCATCAGCTTTCTGTTTTCCACTTCTTCTCTGCCTGAGCTTGGCTGTCTTGGACTTGCTTCATAGAATGACTTTGAGCTTCTAGATCTGCTTGTCTTTGCCTCATGGGACTAAAAGCTTATACTCTCATGCCTGGACCTAAATTTAGTTGGGTGGGACCTTGCCCCAAGGTCATTACTCCTTTAATTCAATTTAATATCCTTGAACACAGGATTTAGCTTCATTTCACTTCTTGGTTCCCCTTTAACATATAAACCATACATTTTTTTTTAATTTAATTTTATTTTATTTTTTTAATTTACATTCCAAATCACTTCCCCTTTCCCGTTTCCTCCCTCCCCGAAAGTCCCATAAGCCCCCTTCCCTCCCTCTTTTCTCCGTTCAACCCCCTCTCATTACTCTGTCCTGGCGTTCCCCTACATCCAGTCTTTCCAGGACCAGGGGTCTCTCCTTCCATCTTTTTAGAAATCTATTGATATGCTGATTGTGTCTAGGGTATTCTGAGATTCTGGGTCAATATCCCCTTATCAGTGACTTCATACCATGTGTGATCTTTTCCTTTTCTAAGCTTGCCCTGCTTATTTAAAATGCTCTTCCTGAAACTTAACCAGAGAACAAAGTCTATGATGGGTGTTTCTGAGACTTCCTTTGTCAGTGCAATTAATCTGAGTCTTTTTCACCTTAGCCTCAGGCAGACTCTTTAGACCAGGGCAAAAAGTAGCCACATTCTTCACCTAAATCCCACAAAAACAATCTCTAGGCCACATATTGAAATTCTCCACTGAAACCTCTTGGGCCATATCCATACAATTCAAATCACTCTTAGTAACAAAGTTTTCCATATTTCTAGTAGGATAGCTCATTAAGCCCCATTTAAAGCATTCCACTGATTTCCAAATCCAAAGCCCCAAAATCTACATTCTTCCAAATGAATGCACGGTTCTATTATATTATCACCAGCTTTCTGTTTTCCAGCTTCTTCTCTGCCTAAGCTTGACAGTGACACACCTATTATATTATTACTCCGACAGGGCCACAGCTTCTAACAGTGCCACTCCCTGGGCCTAGCATATGCAAACCATCAGAGATGGTATTTTTTTTTTTTAATTTAATTTTATTTTATTTTTTTAATTTACATTCCAAATCACTTCCCCTTTCCCGTTTCCTCCCTCCCCGAAAGTCCCATAAGCCCCCTTCCCTCCCTCTTTTCTCCGTTCAACCCCCTCTCATTACTCTGTCCTGGCGTTCCCCTACATCCAGTCTTTCCAGGACCAGGGGTCTCTCCTTCCATCTTTTTAGAAATCTATTGATATGCTGATTGTGTCTAGGGTATTCTGAGATTCTGGGTCAATATCCCCTTATCAGTGACTTCATACCATGTGTGATCTTTTGTGATTGGGTTACCTCACTAAGGATGATATTTTCAAGTTCTGACCATTTGCCTAGGAATTTCGTGAATTCATTGTTTTTAATTGCAGAGTAGTATTCCATTGTGTAAATATACCACATCTTCTGAATCCATTCCTCCGTTGAGGGACATCTGGGTTCTTTCCAGCTTCTGGCTATTATAAATAAGGCTGCTATGAATATAGTGGAGCATGTGTCCTTATTGCATGCAGGTAAAGTCTCTGGGTATATGCCCAGGAGTGGTATAGCCGGATCCTCCGGAAGTGTCAAGCCCAGTTTTCTGAGGAGCCGCCAGACTGCTTTCCAGAGTGGTTGTACCAGCCTGCAATTCCACCAGCAGTGGAGGAGTGTTCCTCTTTCTCCACATCCTCGCCAACAACTGCTGTCTCCTGTGTTTTTGATCTTAGCCATCCTGACTGGTGTGAGATGGAATCTCAGGGTTGTTTTGATTTGCATTTCCCTAATGACTAAGGATGATGAACATCTCTTTAGGTGCTTCTCAGCCATTAGATATTCTTCAGGTGAGAACTCTTTGTGGAGCTCTGTACCCCATTTTTTAATAGGGTTACTTGCCTCTCTGGAGTTTAACTTCTTGAGATGGTATTTTTGATCTGGAACCAAGATGAATGTTGTCAGTAGGAGCAGTGATCCTGGAAAGTCATTGATCCAGGCCAACTGCTTTAACTAAACCCTCAAAGACCTCAAGGCCCCCCAAAAAGCCCTGGATGCAGCACCCCACCTACAACAATCTGCAACTTCAGCAGCAGGAAACAGATGTCCTCTTCTGAACTCCTCAGGCACCCACACACACAGTATTCACTCACATAGACCCAAACTCATACAAAGGGAAAATAACAACAAATCTTAGACACTTGAAATATTAAGACTGAGCTTGGTTCAAATTTGTCTTTCATCAACTTCAATCAAGGAAGGTTCCCTCAGTAAACAATATGAAACATTACTGAATATTTTGGTGTTGTTTGCTTGTTTGTTTGTTTTTAGACAAACAAACAAACTGCTCCGTGTAGCAGTCCTATCTGATCTGGAATTCTGTCTGTATACCAAACTGGCATGGAACTCGCAGAAATCTGCCTTTCCTCTGATTCTCAAATTATGAAATTAAAGGCAAGAATCACCATGCCTGGCTTATTACTGGATCTTATTTTTTTAATTGAATATTTTTATTAATTATTTTGTTTATATTTCAAATATTTTCCTCCTTCCTGGTCCCTCCTCTATGAGCCCCACATCCCTATCCCTCCCCCTTTGGCCTCTAAAAGGGTGCTCCCCTACCTGCCCACCAACTCCCACCTCACCCCTCCAGCATCCCCCTTCTCTGGGGCATCGAGCCTCCACAGGAATAAGCACCTCCCCTCCCTCTGAGGCCAGACAAAGCAGTCCTCTGCTACACATGTAGCAGAGGCCAGGGACTGGCTCATGTATACTCTTTGGTTGGTGGTTTAGTGCCTGGGAGTCCTGAGTGGTCTGATTCGTTAACACTGTTGTTCTTTTTATGGAGTTTTAATCCCTTTCAGCTCCTTCAGTCCTTCCCCTAATTTTCAATAGGGTTTTTCTGGGCTCAGTCCAATAGTCGGCTGTGTCTGCATCTGCCTCTGTCAGATGCTGGCAGAGCCTCTCAGAGAACAGCCATGCCAGGCTCCTCTATGCAAGCATGACATGGCATCAGTAATAGTGTCAGGGTCTGGTGTCTGTTCATGGGATGGATCCCAGGTTGGGGCAGTTTGGATGGCCTTTCTTTCAGGGTCTGCTCCATTTTTCATTCCTATATTTCCTTTGGACAGGAACAATTCTGGGATAAAGTTTTTGAGATGAGCTGGTGATGCTGTCCCTTGAGCAGGGGCGGGTCTACCTACGGGCAGTGGTTGCTTCAGGCTCTATCTCCCTGCTGCCAGGTATTCTGACTAATGTCATCCCCATTGGCCCTTGGGAGCTTCCCACATTCTCTGTCTGAAACTTTCTAGTATGTTGACCCCTTTCCCCCACCCCACACTGCTTCTATATTTGTCTTAGGGTTTCTTTCTGCACAAATCATGACCAAGAAGCAAGTTGGGGAGGAAAGGGTTTATTCAGCTTACACTCCACATTGCTGTTCATCACCATAGGAAGTCAGGACTAGAACTCAAACAGGTCAGGAAGCAGGAGCTGGTGTAGGGATGTAACATCCTGCATGAAGGGATGTTACTTACTGACTTGCTTCCTCTGCCTTGCTCAGCTTGCTTTCTTACAGAACCCAGTACTACCAGCCCAGGAATGGCACCACTCACAATGGACTGGGCCCTCCCCCTTGGTCACTAATTGAGAAAATGCCCCACAGTTGGATCTCATGGAGGCAATTCCTCACCTGAACTTCCTTTCTCTGTGATAACTCCAGCCTGTGTCATGTTGACACACAAAACCACCAAGTACAGTCTTGTATGATTATTTTCTTCCCCCTTCTAAGTGGGATTGAAACATCCACATTTGGCATTTCTTTCTTCTTAAGCTTCAGATGGCCTGTGAGTTGATGATGATGATGATGGTGGTGATGATGATGATGATGATGGTGACGGTGGAGGTGATGGTGATGGTGATGATGATAAATTTGAAAACTGAATCCATGGATGAAAATATTCAAAAATCAGAATATCTATCAAATTATTAAGCTACTATCTACACAGTTTTAGGTGACACCTATATGAAACTGAATTGGCACATATAAGTTAAGAGGAAATGAATGATTTAAAACCTGCCTGAGGTCTGAGGTCATGAGGGCTAGAAAGTTGGCCCTATCTATCCCTCCTCAAGCTACAGCACTCAGGATAGTGGCCAGCACCTTGTCTTGGCAACATAATAATCCTGCCCTTGGTGGTCATGGACTTGGCTGAGCCAGCCCCATGCCTCCGCTGGGCACAGAAGCAGGAGAATGAGCTACTAGACTAACCAAGTCAACTTCCATCCTGACCCAGATCCAGGGCTCTGAGCTGTACCCCTAACCCTAAAATCCACCCCATCTATGAACAGCTAGATCATGCAAAGGGGATCGTCCTGCAGATCCAAAGCTGAAGGGTCTCCGTGACACAGGGCAACAACAGGATTCACAATGAGGATCAGTGTTGATAGTGTAGCAGAAGGCAGAGGTCTCGAGCCTGAACAATCACTCATTGCAACGGACATTTGCAAGTTAAGCTGTTTGGGAAAAAAAATAATGTATAGTGTGTGACACACAATAACAGAAGACAGCTTCCAGGGTGGGGAGATATTTTTGTTTTGGTTTTGATTTGTTTCATTTTGGAGGAGGTTGCAAGGGCAGAAAGCAGATAAGGGATGGCGAGATGAGTAGAATTCTGATGCATTATGTGAAATTCACAAGAAATCAATAAAATGATTTTATTTTATTTTTTAAAGAATATTTCTTCAGGAAAGTAAATATTACAAAAATCCCCTTAGGAATTACTAAAATATGGTGATTGAAAGAATAACAACATTAAGTAAATATGATTATACTTAATCATATGTATACTTAATCATATGGCTTAATTTTATTGGTTCAAATGGATATAGTAAATTGAGAGATAACATGTGTATAATCAGGATATAGGATATAGCCAAATGGTAGACTCTTTTTTTTTTCTTCTGGTTTTGGTTTTTGGTTTTGATAACATGGTTTGTCTGTAAAGTCCTGGCTATTCTAGAACTTGATTTGTAGACTAGGCTGGCCTCAAACTCAGAGATCCTCCTGCCTCTACCAGCCAAATGCTGGGATTAAAGGCATGTGCCACCATGCTAGGCTGGAAGTGACTTTTAAATGACAGCAGAATACGTAAACACTGTAGAAGACTGATTATTTTGATTAATTTACTTGTTTACTTTATATTCCTATCAAAGCTTACCCTCCTTCTCTTCTCCCACTCCCTCCCACTCAACTCCCCTTTCCCTATGCTCCCTCTCTTTTCTCGGAGGACAGGAGACGTCCCATGGATTTCAACCCACCTTAACTTACCTAGCAGTAGTAGGACTTGGTGTATCTTCTTTGACTGTGGCTAGACAAAGCAGTCCCATTAAGGAAAGGGATGAAAAGTCAGGCAGTGGAGTCACAGATGTCCACTGCTCTCCTGTTACAGGTTCCACAGGAGGACCAAGCTTTACATTCTTACATTTGTATAGGGAGGGTGGGGGAGTCTAGATTGGTTCTATGGATGCTTTCTGGTTGATGGTTCAGTCTCAGGGAGCCCCTATGGACCCAGATTAGTTGATTCAGTAGGTTTTCTTGTAGAGTCCTTGACCTCTGTGGCTCCTTCAATCCTTCCTCCCTCTTTTCCACAAGATTTTCCCAGCTCTGCCAAATGTTTAGCTGTGGGTCTCTGAATTCATCAGTTGCTGGGTAAAGTCAATCAGATGATTGTTATGCTATGGCGCCTTTCTGCACTTACAGAAGGATATCATTAACAGTGTCAGGGGCGGGTTCTCTTCCCTGACATGGAACTCAAGTTGGGGCAGTCATTGGTTGGCCATTCCCTCACTTTCTGCTCCCTCTTTATCCCTGTACCTCTTATAGGCAGAAAAATTTGTGGGTCAAAGGTATTGTGGCTGTAAGGGTATCCACATCCCTCCATTGGAAGCCTTGCCTGGTTACAGAAGGTGACTGGTTCATGTCCCATATTTCCTATTGCCACAAGTCCTAGCTGGGGTCACCCTCATACACACCTGAGAGTTTCCATTGTCCTAGATTTCTAACTTATCCCAGAAATGTCCCTCAACTAAAGCCAGTTCTCTCTCTTAGTTCTCTTTCCTGCCATCTTTCCCACACTTGAAATTGTCACTTCATTTAGAATTACTTAGCAACCTGTGCACTTATTCGGTGGTTTTGACAGAAGAATTAGTACAAATTTCCTTAAAATGAAGATTTAGTTTGAATCTTAGATTGGTAGCTAAGACCATAATCTTCATCTCTTTAGTACCAAGGAATAAGATACAAAACTTTCAGTGATATTCAATTAATACCAAAAGATTATAATATTTATGAATACATATGTGTATGACCCCTTTAAGAAAATTACATAATGCCTAGTGTTATAAATAATGTTTGTGTGAGTATTTACATAGTGTGGTAGTTTATAGCATGATTTGTCCCAGACTCTACGGCTTTCCTGTAGTTCAATTCTAATTGGTTCTAATACTAAACTATCTCATTATACTAATTTGAAGTTACATCCATTTACCACTCTATTGTCATTCCATTGTGAATAACACAAGCAAGAATAAGAAAAATTATAATACATGCATGTAATCTTTTTATATCATGGAATTCTGTGTTGGTAGAAACACTGTAATACAATGTGATGACATCATGCATAAATTCATTAACGACTGTGTTTCAGGAAATATCAAAAAAAAAAAAAAAAAACAGTAAGTTCCTGTGCTACACTCAACTCCCGTCTCAGTGGGCTGGTCTGTCATGCACTGGCGGACAATGGCCGACCTGTTTTTATCTCATGGAGACTCTGACTCAGAAACCCATAATCTCTCCACCCAGCTCGCTAGGTTCACACTGGTGGGTTCCTACCACACCAGTTCCATGCTTCAAATCCCCCATGGCCTTTGTGGTGCACATCTGGCAAACCCAAGCTTTGCCACTGTACCTTTCTCTCTTGAATCCAGTCAAACTGCCAAAGGAAAATGTCACATAGACTTAGTTCAGAAACAATGATAACTTGATCACTAGGTGCAACAACTAAAATCCTAATCTTGTAAGCCTTATTAAATATAAGTCTTCCAGTGACAAATCCTCATGGAACCACCATTGAAACCAGGAGGCACTAGTAATTACATCTTGTCCTTACACTATCCTTGTCCAAAATGACCTAACTCTCTCCTGCTTCCTCTCTTCCCCACTCCAACCTGATAGTCCTGCCTCCTTGCCCAGTGATTACCTCCTTTATTCATTAGGGGATTGGCTCACAAAATGTCACCTGAGTATGACTCACTCCTAGTCCACAGCCCCTCACAGGAGAGCAGAATTAGCATCAACATACGAACAGCACCAGACCCAGCCACAACACAACTCCTCATTTACTTCTACTCATTTTCAGAATTTGCTAAACACAGAACAGAGAGATGTTTTCTATCTACCTAATTGTATGTACACTGTTCTTCTAAAACCTTCTTATATAAAATTAAAAATAGAATTCCCTCCACTGCAGTTCACCAGTTTTTAAGTTTGCTGGGATTCTCCACTTATCTTGAACATAATTTTAAATTACAAGAAATACTAAACATTATGAAAACTGAATCTATGAAATATAGCAATATCAATATAAAGAAAACAAGTAAATAGACACTGTTTGAACATTTTTTGAAATGTCACTGAAATTTTTAAAATCAAAGTTAATAAAATCACTCCATATTGACTACTTAACAACAAACATATTAAAGGTATCCTTTCATATAATTACAAGACTGAACCCCACTTATATAGCCCTAACCCTAGTCGTGAGAACATTTTAAATATATTAAGTACTTTAAGTTGACTATGTAGATGAAGGGTAGATAAAATACCTGTGCTCTGTAATCTCAGGATAAAATGCTCCTTTATAGGACTTTATAAAAGCAAAGCAAATTAGTGATAAATGGAGCCATCTGTATTATTTATGGTTCATTTTTCTTGCTTAAAGAATCATATACATCTGGTATTTGTTAGATTCTGGGTGAGCATTTCTTCTCTCTCTCTCTCTCTCTCTCTCTTTCTCTTCTTCCTTCCATCCTTCTTTTGAGTTTATGATATTTTCCACCCTTAGCACCAAATTACACCACCAAGGGCATCTGGGCTCCATCAACTATACTACTTCTTTGGTGGTTTGAATAAGAATGATCCCCATAGGCTCATAAATATCAATATTTGGTTACTAGGGAGTGGTACTATTTAAAAGGATTATGGGAATGACCACATCGCAGAAAAATGCATCACTGGGCCTGGGCTTTGATATTTCAAAAGCCCGTTCTAACTCCAAGTCTCTCTCTTCCTGATGTCGACAGATCCAGGTGTAGAAATCTCAGCTCCTTCCCCAGCAGCAGTATGCCCTCTTGCTGCCATGCTTCTGACCATGATGACAACCAATTAAACCTCTGAAACTGTTAGCAAACCCCAGTTGTCTTAGGGTTTACTGCTGTAAACAGACACCATGACCAAGTCAAGTTTTATAAAGAACAACATTTAGCTGGGGCTGACTTACAGGTCCAGTCCATTATCATCAAGTTGGGAGCATGGTAACATCTAGGTAGGCACATAGCAGGAAGAGCTGAGAGTTCTACATCTTCATCTGAAGGATGCTAGCAGAATACAGGCTTCCAGGCTGCTAGGATGAGGGTCTTAAAACCCACACCCGGGGAAGTTGGGACAGCCAAGTTCTGAGACAGACAGGTATAATATCGCTTGGGTCTCGGGCGGCTTGTGTGTATGCAGCTCCCAAGTGCGGGGCTGATCTGCAGTAACCAGCACGCCAGCTCTGCTGTGGGACATCTGCCTGGCAGAGTGACCCCGCACTGGGCGGGAGCCTACCAGCTTTCCTTCCGCGACCTCTGTTCCCGCAGACTGCACTGAAGAGACAGGTACCCAGGCTCTCTGCCAATATAACATCACTTGGGACACGGCCTGTTGGGGCTTACACCTGCGCCCAAGAATGGGACAGCACTGTGGTCATCTGGGTGCCAGATCTGCAGTAACCAGCGCGCCAGCTCTGCTGTGGGACTTCTGCCTGGCGGAGTGACCCCCCCCCCCCGCACTGGGCGGGAGCCTACCAGCTTTCCTTCCGCAACCTCTGTTCCCGCAGACTGCACTGAAGAGACAGGTACCCCAAGCTCCCTATCCCCAATATAACATCACTTGGGACACGGCCTGTTGGGGCTTCCGTCTGTGCGCTAGAACGGGTCAGCACTGTGGTCGTCTGGGTGCCAGATCTGCAGACCATCGCGTCTGCAGGTGAGCAGCACCACGGAGAGAGTGCAGATTGCACTCCGCCATCTTTGCTCCAGTGACTGGGAAGTTGGGACAGCCAGGTTCTGAGACAGACAGGCATAATATCGCTTGGGTCTCGGGCGGCTTGTGTGTATGCAGCTCCCAAGTGCGGGGCTGATCTGCAGTAACCAGCGCGCCAGCTCTGCTGTGGGACTTCTGCCGGGCAGAGGGACGCCCCCTCCCCCCCCCAGGAGAGATCACTCACCCCTGCACAGGGCAGGAGCCTACCAGCCTCCCTTTGGCGACCTCTGCTCCAGGAATCCACTAGGCTGAGCCTTTGGATGTGCAAGGCCTCCCCAATATAAGATCACTTGGGGCAAGGCACATTAGGGCTCCAAAGTCACTCAGGAGCAGGCAGGCCCCAGAAATCGGTGCCAGGGGAATCCTGGCAATCCAGGGGGGGCAGAAATAGCTTTGCAGGCTCACAGAAGGTCCAACCAACAGCCAGTGGCAGCAGGACCAACTAACATCAGAGGTATCCAGATGGCAAAAGGCAAACGTAGGAATGTTACTAACAGAAATCAAAGTAATGTGGGACCATCCGAACCCAACTCTCCAACAGCAGCAAGTCCTGGATACCCCACCACACCCAAAAGACAAGATCTGGATTTAAAATCACTTCTCATGATCCTATTAGAGGATCACAAGAAGGACACAAATAAATCTCATAAAGAGTTACAGGAGACCATGAATCAACGGTTAGAAGCCCTTACAAAGGAAACACAAAAATCGCTTAGAGAAATGCGGGAGAACATGGATCAAAAGATGGAGGCGCACAAGGAGACAACACAAAAATCGCTTAACGAGATGAATCAACGGGTAGATGCACTCACAAAGGAATCACAAAATTTGCAAAAAGAAATGCAGAAGAATATGGGTCAACAGACGGATGCCCATAAGGAGGCAACACAAAAATTGCTTAAAGAAATGAATCAATGGTTAGATACCCTTACAAAGGAAACACGAGAACTGCTTAAAGAAATGCAGGAGACAATGGATCAACAGATGGATTCCCATGAGGAGGAAACACAAAAATCACTCAGAGAAATGCAGGAGAACGTGGGTCATCAGGAAGAAATCCTGAAAGAGGCAATGCAAAAATACCTTAAAGAAATACAGGAAAATACAAACAAACAAGTGAAGGATCTCAGCAAATCCATCCAGGAACTAAAAAAGGAAGTAGAAACAACTAAGAAATCACAAAGGGAGACAACTTTGGAGATAGAAAACCTTGGGAAGAAATCAGGAGTCATAGATGCAAACATCAACAATAGAATACAAGAGATGGAAGAAAGAATCTCAGGTGCTGAAGACTCCATAGAAAGCATCGACTCAACAGTCAAAGAAAATGCAAAATGCAAAAAACGTGTAACCCAAAACATACGTGAAATCCAGGACACAATGAGAAGACCAAACCTAAGGATTATAGGTATAGACGAGAGTGAAGATTTGCAACTTAAAGGGCCAGTAAACATCTGCAACAAAATTATGGAAGAAAACTTCCCTAACTTAACGAGAGAGATGCCGATGAACTTACAAGAAGCCTACAGAACTCCAAACAGACTGGACCAGAACAGAAATACCTCCCGTCACATAATAATCAAAACACCGAATGTTCTAAACAAAGAAAGAATACTAAAAGCAGTAAGAGAAAAGGGCCAAGTAACATACAAAGGAAGACCTATCCGAATCACATCAGACTTCTCACCAGAGACTATGAAAGCCAGAAGATTCTGGGCAGATCTCATGCAGACACTAAGACAGCACAAATGCCAGCCTAGACTACTATAACCAGCAAAACTCTCAATCACCATAGATGGAGAGACCAAGATAGTCCATGATAAAACCAAATTTTCACAATATCTTTCCACAAATCCAGCCCTTCAAACGGATAATAGGTGGAAACCTCCAATACAGGGAGAGAAACAACACCCTGGAAAAAATGAGATAATAACCTTCTTGAATCAAACCCAAAAGTAGATAACCACTCAAACATAAAGATAGCGTCAAGAATGGCAGATGGCAATAATCACTATGCCTTAATCTCTCTTAATATCAATGGTCTCAAGTCCCCAATTAAAAGACATAGACTAGCAGACTGGATACGTAAACAGGACCCAGCATTTTGCTGCATGCAGGAAACGCACCTCAGTGTCAAAGACAAACACTACCTCAGAGTAAAAGGCTGGAAAACAATTTTACAAGCAAATGGCCCCAAGAAACGAGGTGGAGTAGCCATCCTAATATCGGATAAAATTGATTTTCAACCTAAAGTCATCAAAAAAGACACAGAAGGACACTACATACTGATCAAGGGAAAAATCCACCATCAAGAACTCTCAATTCTGAATATCTATGCTCCAAATGCAAGGGCACCCTCATTCGTAAAAGAAACTTTACTAAAACTCAAAGCACACATCGCACCGCACACAATAATAGTGGGTGACTTCAACACCCCGCTCTCTGAAATGGATCGTTCAGGAAAGCAGAAACTAAACAGGGACACAGTGAATCTAATTGAAGCCTTGGACCAAATGGAACTAACTGATATATATAGAACATTTCATCCTAGAGCTAAAGAATACACCTTCTTCTCAGCTCCTCATGGTACCTTCTCCAAAATTGACCATATAATTGGTCACAAATCAGACCTCAACAGATACAAGAAGATAGAAATAATCCCATGCCTCCTATCAGATCACTATGGAATAAGGGTGGTCTTCAATGGCAACAAAAACAAAAGAAAACCCACGTACACATGGAGGCTGAACAATGCTCTACTCAATGATAACTTGGTCAAGGTGGAAATAAAGAAAGAAATCAAAGACTTTTTGAAAGTTAATGAAAATGAAGGCACAACATACCCTAACTTATGGGACACAATGAAAGCAGTGCTAAGAGGAAAATTCATAGCCCTGAGTGCCGCCAAAAAGAAACGGGAGACAGCATACACTAACAGCTTAATGGCACACCTGAAAGCCCTGGAACAAAAAGAAGCAAATACACCAAAGAGGAGTAGAAGGCAGGAAATCATCAAACTCAGGGCTGAAATCAATCAAGTAGAAACAAATAAAACCATACAAAGAATCAACAAAACGAGGAGTTGGTTCTTTGAGAAAATCAACAAGATAGATAAGCCCTTAGCCAGACTAACCAGAGAGCCCAGAGATAGTGTCCAAATTAATAAAATCAGAAAGGAAAAGGGAGAGATAACAACAGAAACTGAGGAAATTCAAAAAATCATCAGATCCTACTACAAAAACCTGTATTCAACACAACTAGAAAATCTTGAGAAAATGGACAATTTCCTTGACAGATACCAAGTACCAAAATTAAATCAGGATCAAATAGACCATCTAAACCGTCCTATAACCCCTGAAGAAATAGAAGTTGTCATTGGAAATCTTCCAACAAAAAAAAGCACAGGTCCAGATGGTTTTAGTGCAGAATTCTATCAGACCTTCAAAGAAGACCTAACACCAATACTCTTCAAACTGGTCCACAAAATAGAAACAGAAGGAACACTACCCAACTCGTTCTATGAAGCCACAATTACACTAATACCAAAAGCACACAAAGATCCGACAAAGAAAGAGAATCTCAGGCCAATCTCTCTTATGAATATCGATGCAAAAATACTCAATAAAATTCTTGCCAACCGAATCCAAGAACACATCAAAACGATCATTCACCACGATCAAGTAGGCTTCATCCCAGGGATGCAGGGATGGTTCAATATAAGGAAATCCATCAATGTAATCCACTACATAAACAATCTCAAAGAAAAAAACCACATGGTCATCTCATTAGATGCTGAGACAGCATTTGACAAAATTCAGCATCCTTTCTTGCTAAAGGTCTTGGAAAGATCAGGAATTCAAGGCCCATATCTAAACACAGTAAAAGCAATTTACAGCAAACCAGTAGCCAGCATCAATCTAAATGGAGAGAAACTTGAAGCAATCCCACTAAAATCAGGGACTAGACAAGGCTGCCCTCTCTCTCCATATCTTTTCAATATAGTACTTGAAGTTCTAGCTAGAGCAATTAGACAACAAAAAGAGGTCAAAGGGATACAAATTGGAAAGGAAGAAGTCAAACTATCACTATTTGCAGACGATATGATAGTATACATAAGCGACCCAAAGAACTCCACCAGAGAACTCCTACAGCTGATAAACGACTTCAGCAAAGTGGCCGGATATAAAATCAACTCAAGCAAGTCAGAAGCCTTCCTATACTCAAAGGATAAGCAGGCTGAGAAAGAAGTAAGAGAAATAATACCCTTTACAATAGCCACAAACCATATTAAGTATCTCGGCGTGACGCTAACCAAACAAGTGAAAGATCTGTATGACAAGAACTTCAAGTCTCCGAAGAAAGAAATTGAAGAAGACCTCAGAAGATGGAAAAATCTGCCATGCTCATGGATTGGCAGGATTAATATAGTAAAAATGAGCATTTTACCAAAAGTAATACACAGATTCAATGCAATCCCCATCAAAATCCCAACTCAATTCTTCATAGAGTTAGAAAGAGCAATTCAAAAATTCATCTGGAATAACAGAAAACCCAGAATAGCTAAAACTATTCTCAAGAGTAAAAGAACCTCTGGGGGAATCAGTATCCCGGACCTCAAGCTGTACTACAGAGCAATAGTGTTAAAAACTGCATGGTATTGGTACAGTAACAGACATGTAGATCAATGGAACAGAATTGAAGACCCAGAAATGAATCCACACTCCTATGGTCACTTGATCTTTGACAAAGGAGCTGAAACCATCCAGTGGAAAAAAGATAGCCTTTTCAACAAATGGTGCTGGCTCAGCTGGAGGTCAACATGCAGAAGAATGCAAATTGACCCATCCTTATCTCCTTGCACTAAGCTCAATTCTAAGTGGATCAAAGATCTCCACATAAAACCAGACACACTGAAACTAATAGAAGGGAAACTAGGGAAGAACCTTGAACATATGGGCACAGGGGAGAATTTCCTGAACAGAACTCCAATAGCTTATGCTCTAAGATCAAGAATAGACAAATGGGACCTCATTAAATTACAAAGTTTTTGCAAGGCAAAAGACACCGTCAAAAAGACAAAGCGGCAACCAACTAACTGGGAAATGATCTTTACCAACCTTACATCCGACAGAGGGCTAATATCCAAGATATACAAAGAACTCAAGAAGTTAAACTCCAGAGAGGCAAGTAACCCTATTAAAAAATGGGGTACAAAGCTACACAAAGAGTTCTCACCTGAAGAATATCTAATGGCTGAGAAGCACCTAAAGAGATGTTCATCATCCTTAGTCATTAGGGAAATGCAAATCAAAACAACCCTGAGATTCCATCTCAAACCAGTCAGGATGGCTAAGATCAAAAACACAGGAGACAGCAGTTGTTGGCGAGGATGTGGAGAAAGAGGAACACTCCTCCACTGCTGGTGGAATTGCAGGCTGGTACAACCACTCTGGAAAGCAGTCTGGCGGTTCCTCAGAAAACTGGGCATGACACTTCCGGAGGATCCGGCTATACCACTCCTGGGCATATACCCAGAGACTTTACCTGCATGCAATAAGGACACATGCCCCACTATGTTCATAGCAGCCTTATTTATAATAGCCAGAAGCTGGAAAGAACCCAGATGTCCCTCAACGGAGGAATGGATTCAGAAGATGTGGTATATTTACACAATGGAATACTACTCTGCAATTAAAAACAATGAATTCACGAAATTCCTAGGCAAATGGTCAGAACTTGAAAATATCATCCTTAGTGAGGTAACCCAATCACAAAAGATCACACATGGTATGCAGTCACTGATAAGGGGATATTGACCCAGAATCTCAGAATACCCTAGACACAATCAGCATATCAATAGATTTCTAAAAAGATGGAAGGAGAGACCCCTGGTCCTGGAAAGGCTGGATGTAGGGGAACGCCAGGACAGAGTAATGAGAGGGGGTTGAATGGAGAAAAGAGGGAGGGAAGGGGGCTTATGGGACTTTCGGGGAGGGAGGAAACGGGAAAGGGGAAGTGATTTGGAATGTAAATTAAAAAAATAAAATAAAAAAAAAAAAACCAGACACACTGAAACTAATAGAAGGGAAACTAGGGAAGAACCTTGAACATATGGGCACAGGGGAGAATTTCCTGAACAGAACTCCAATAGCTTATGCTCTAAGATCAAGAATAGACAAATGGGACCTCATTAAATTACAAAGTTTTTGCAAGGCAAAAGACACTGTCAAAAAGACAAAGCGGCAACCAACTAACTGGGAAATGATCTTTACCAACCCTACATCCGACAGAGGGCTAATATCCAATATATACAAAGAACTCAAGAAGTTAAACTCCAGAGAGGCAAGTAACCCTATTAAAAAATGGGGTACAGAGCTACACAAAGAGTTCTCACCTGAAGAATATCTAACGGCTGAGAAGCACCTAAAGAGATGTTCATCATCCTTAGTCATTAGGGAAATGCAAATCAAAACAACCCTGAGATTCCATCTCACACCAGTCAGGATGGTTAAGATCAAAAACACAGGAGACAGCAGTTGTTGGCGAGGATGTGGAGAAAGAGGAACACTCCTCCACTGCTGGTGGAATTGCAAGCTGGTACAACCACTCTGGAAAGCAGTCTGGCGGTTCCTCAGAAAACTGGGCATGACACTCCCGGAGGATCCGGCTATACCACTCCTGGGCATATACCCAGAGACTTTACCTGCATGCAATAAGGACACATGCTCCACTATGTTCATAGCAGCCTTATTTATAATAGCCAGAAGCTGGAAAGAACCCAGATGTCCCTCAACGGAGGAATGGATTCAGAAGATGTGGTATATCTACACAATGGAATACTACTCTGCAATTAAAAACAATGAATTCACGAAATTCCTAGGCAAATGGTCAGATCTTGAAAATATCATCCTTAGTGAGGTAACCCAATCACAAAAGAACACACATGGTATGCAGTCACTGATAAGGGGATATTGACCCAGAATCTCGGAATACCCTAGACACAGTCTGCATATCAATAGATTTCTAAAAATATGGAAGGAGAGACCCCTGGTCCTGGAAAGACTGGATGTAGGGGAACGCCAGGACAGAGTAATGAGAGGGGGTTGAATGGAGAAAAGAGGGAGGGAAGGGGGCTTATGGGACTTTCGGGGAGGGAGGAAACGGGAAAGGGGAAGTGATTTGGAATGTAAATTAAAAAAATAAAATAAAAAAAAAAAACCCACATCCATAGTGACACACCTAATCCAAAAGAGCCATACCTTCTAATAGTGCCACTCCCTGGACCTAGCAATGTACAAACTATAACATTCCACTTCCTGGAACCCATAGACTTGTTCTAACATATGAATCTATGGTGGCCTTACCTAACATATTTAGCCCAACGTCAAAAGTCTCCAGTCTATAGCAGTCTCAAAAGTGTTAAAAGTGCAAAGTCCAAGGTGTCTTCTGATATTAATCGAATCACTTAACTGTAATCCCCAAAGCAAGACAGAAAAACAGCTGAGCAAACTCCAAACTCTGCATCTCCATGTCTGAAGTCAAAGCAGTCTTCAGATCTCCAACTCCTTTTTATCTTTGTTGACTGCAACAAAGTTTTTTCTCCTGGACTTGTTCCACTCCCTGTTAGCCTCTTTCCTCAGCAGATATCTCACAGCTCTGGTATCTCAAACATCTTGGGGCCTTCAAGGCAACTTCAACATTATAGGTTCTTGTTCAAATGTCTAGACATATGATTTTCTGGGCTCCTCCAAAGGGCTGGCATCACTTCTCTATCTCTGCCCTTTGTAGCATTCTAAGCTCAGTTTGATCCACTTCATTGCTGCTGCTGTTCTTGGTGGTCATCCCGTGGTACTGGCATCTCCAATATGCTGGGGTCTTCTGCTACAACTAGGCTTCACCAATAGCCTCTCATAGGCTCTCTTCATGGTGCCAAGCTTCAACTCCTTTGCATAACCCCTTTAGTCCTGGGCTTTGAACTGTAACTGGGGCTGCATCTTCACCAGTGGCCTTCCACAGCCTCTCACAGTGCCTAGTCTCAGCTGTTCTTCATGATGCCTTCATGCCTTCAAAACCAGTAACATCTGGGAGACTCTTACACATTAACAAGTACAGTTGCAGCACGAGGTACAACCTTGGCTATCTCTGGAACATGGCATCTTTGAGTTCTCAGAAAACACTTCCCAAAAGATTTCACCTCAGTGTTGCTGGTCTCTTCTTAATCACCACTAATTTCTTAGGTTCAGCTAACCAGCATCAATTGTCCGAGTAGTTTCTTCTCTTCTTGACTCTAAAGCCAGAGCCAAGTGGGTAAAACTCCTAAGTTCTGCAGCTTTCTGGGACTGGAACATGCCCCCTGTCTATGTTCAACTTTATCAATGCTGGGATTAAAGGCATGTACCACCACACCAGAACATAAGCTTGTCTTCACCTAGAACTTGTTCTGTCCCAGGCTGGCCTTGAACTCAGAGATCTGTTTGGCTTTATTTCCAGGGATTAAAGGGGTGTACTACCATGCCTGGATCTAAATTTAGCTGGGTAGGATCTTGCCACAAAGTCCTTCTCCCTTAATCTGCTATCCCCTAGAACATAGGATTCAGTCCTGGTGCCCTTTTAATATTTAAACCATATATTTTATATTTTTCTTTTCTAAGCTTGCTATACTTGTTCAAAATGCTCTTTTTTTTTATTTTCTAAGTTTTCTTTTTATTTACGTTCCAAATCATTTCCCCTTTCCCATTTCCTCCCTCCCCAAAAGTCCCATAAGCCCCCTTCCCTTCCTCTTTTCTCCATTCAACCCCCTCTCCTTTCTCTGTCCTGGCGTTCCCCTACATCCAGTCTTTCCAGAACCAGGGGTCTCTCCTTCCATCTTCTTAGAAATCTATTGATATGCGAATTGTGTCTAGGGTATTCTGAGATTCTGGGTCAATATCCCCTTATCAGTGACTGCATACCATGTGTGTTCTTTTATGATTGGGTTACCTCACTAAGGATGATATTTTCAAGTTCTGATCATTTGCCTAGGAATTTCGTGAATTCATTGTTTTTAATTGCAGAGTAGTATTCCATTGTGTAGATATACCACATCTTCTGAATCCATTCCTCCGTTGAGGGACATCTGGGTTCTTTCCAGCTTCTGGCTATTATAAATAAGGCTGCTATGAACATAGTGGAGCATGTGTCCTTATTGCATGCAGGTAAAGTCTCTGGGTATATGCCCAGGAGTGGTATAGCCGGATCCTCCGGGAGTGTCATGCCCAGTTTTCTGAGGAACCGCCAGACTGCTTTCCAGAGTGGTTGTACCAGCTTGCAATTCCACCAGCAGTGGAGGAGTGTTCCTCTTTCTCCACATCCTCGCCAACAACTGCTGTCTCCTGTGTTTTAGATCTTAGCCATCCTGACTGGTGTGAGATGGAATCTCAGGGTTGTTTTGATTTGCATTTCCCTAATGACTAAGGATGATGAACATCTCTTTAGGTGCTTCTCAGCCATTAGATATTCTTCAGGTGAGAACACTTTGTTTAGCTCTGTACCCCCATTTTTAATAGGGTTACTTGCCTCTCTGGAGTTTAACTTCTTGAGTTCTTTGAATATATTGGATATTAGCCCTCTGTCGGATGTAGGGTTGGTAAAGATCATTTCCCAGTTAGTTGGTTGCCGCTTTGTCTTTTTGACAGTGTCTTTTGCACAGGGGAGAATTTCCTGAACAGAACTCCAATAGCTTATGCTCTAAGATCAAGAATAGACAAATGGGATCTCATTAAATTACAAAGTTTTTGCAAGGCAAAATGCTCTTCTTGAGACTTAGCCAGAGAACAAAGTCTGTGCTGGGAGTTTCTGAGAGTTCTTTTGTTAATGCAATTAACATACATTTCTTTACCTTAGCTTTAGGCAGACTCTTCAGACAAGGACAAAAAGCAGCCACATTTTTCACCAAAATATCACAAAACCAGTCTCTTAACCACATTTTAAAACTCTTTTCCTTGGAAGCCTCTAGAACCAGGCTTCCTCAGTTCAAATCAACCTGAGCAACAAAGTCTTCCATACTTTTACTAGGATTGCCCCCTAAGCTACACTTAAAGTATTCTACTGTGTTCCAAATACAAAGCCCCAAAATTCACATTCTGCCAAACAAAAACAGGGTCAGGCCTATCACAGCAATACCCCAGTCCATGGTACCAACTTCTGTCTTAGGGTTTTACTGCTGTGAACAGACACCATGACCAAGTAAATCTTAAAAAGAACCACCTTTAATTGGTGCAGGTTCAGAGGTTCAGTCTATTATCATCAAGATAGGAGCATGGTAGCATCTAGGTAGGAACAGATCAGGCAGAGCTGAGAGTTCTACATCTTCTTCTGAAGGCTGCTAACAGAATACAGGCTTCCAGGCAGCTAGGGAGAGGGACTTAAAGTCCACACTCACAGTGACTCACCTTCTCCAACAGGGCCACACCTTCCAATAGTGCCACTCCCTGGGTCTAGCATATACAAACCATAACACCAATTAAGGGTTTTCCTTTTAAAGAGTTAAAGTAGTCATGTGTCTTGTCACAGCAATAGAACACTGAATAAAACACCTTGTATGTTACTTCAGTGCATCCAGACTATATAGATCTTACATCTCAACAGAACCATCAGTAGTAAGCAGCCTTATGCTAGGGTCAAATTATACCTGTTTTAGCTGATGGCTGTGACCACTGATGTCATATTGATAACTTGAAGTTTGTCACTTTTATATTTACACCACAGATATTGGGAAGTATAATGAACCAAATACTCCCAATCATTATAGGTAAGCACATATTAAATATTTACTAGCAGACTATTAGGAAAGAGGATGAAGTATATTTTTAACGCAATGTACGTAGGGCTAACTTTGTGTAGCTATTTGTTAGGTAAGACAGGTAGGCTAAAAACCATTAGCATCGAATAATGAGAGATTCAGGAAAGATACAATCATTAAAATACTGGTGTACCATGATTATTTAGAACTAGCACATAAAGGCTATGCAGTTGTGACATCCACTCTATTCAATCCAAGAAAGCCAACTTTTAAGTAAGTTTTTGTTTCTTTTACAAGTTTTCCTTTCTCTCCTTTTAAAATTATCTCACAATAGCTAATCAATGTCAGATCCATAATCAAATTAGTAATATTGTAAACCTGTTGACTTTCCTTTAATATTTTCACTTTGAAAAAATAACCTAGGTAATTATATATAAAGTTTATCTTAATGCTAGAGTTTATGTTTTTAACTTTTTATTTATTCTCTCATGTATTATATCACAGTTTTCCCTCCCTCCACTCATCCCAATCTCCCTCCCCATCCACTCATCCTGTTTCCCTTAAGAAAAGGGCAGGCCTTGTAGGGATATTAACCAAACATGGCATGGCAAACTGCAGTAAAACTAGGCACCTCTTCTCAGATTAAGGCTGGAAGAGTCAGTAGGAGGAAGTGGGTCCCAAGAGCAGGCAAGAGTCAGAGACAGGCCCTGCTCCCAAGATTAGGAATCCCACAGGAATATCAAGCTAATCAACCATAACATACCTGCAGAAGACCTAACTCAGAAACATGCAGGCTCGATGATTTTCAGTTCAGGGTCTGTGAGCCCCTGTGAGCCCAGGTTTATTGATTCTATATGGTTTCCTCTGGAATCCTTCACCTCTCCTGCTCCTACAATCCTCCCTTCCCTTTCCTGCAGAATTCTCCTAATGTTGGACTGTGGGTCTCTGCATCTTTTTACCATCAGTAGCTGAAATGAGCCTCTTCGATGACGATTATGCTGGGCTTCTAAGAGTTTAGCAGACTATCATTAAGAATTCTCTCTTTTTTTCTTTTCCAGGCAGGTTTGGTTCTAACTTAGGTTGGGCTCTTGACCCTCTAGGCAGTGTCAGGGTATACTCCCTCTCATGGAATGAGTCTCAAGGTAGGCCAGTCATTGGTTGGCCACTTACACAATTTCTGTGTCACTGTTACCCCAGCACATCTTATAGGTAGGAAGGATTGTGGCTGCCCAATCCCTCCGCTGAAAGTCATTTTGCATTTCCCTGATAACTGAGGACATTGAACATTTCATGTGGCTATTTGTGATCCCTCTATTGAGATTTTCACCAAGTCCGAATCTGACAAAGGGCTAATTTTCAAAATTCTTCTACATGCTGACATTCAGTAAGACTAGTACCATTTGTTAAAGATGTTATCTATTTACCATTGTATAGTTTTGGCTTCTTTACCAAAGATCAGATGCTGTAGGTGTGAGGTTTTAGATTTGGGTCTTAGATTCAATCCCATGGACCAATCTGGTTTTTTTTTAATGCCAATACCATGTGAGTTTTATTACTGTAGCTCTGTAGTACAGTTTGAAATCAGGATGATGATATTCGCAGGAGTTCTTTTATTGTACAGGATTCTTTTAGCTATCCCAGGATTTTGTTTTTCTATTGAATATCAGTCTTTCAATGCCTGCAAATAATTGGGCTGCAATTTTGATGTGGATTGCATTGAATCTGCAGATTGCTTTTGGTATGGTGGCTGTTTTTACTATATTAGTCCTACCAATTCTTATGCACAAGACATCTTTCGATCTTATGACATCTTCAATTTCTTTCTTGGAAGACTTGAAGGTCATATGGGTATTTCACATACTTGGTCAAAGTTATAAGATATTTTATATTATTTGTGGCTATTGCTAAGGTGCTGTTTCGCTGATTTCTTTCTCAGGCCATTTACAGTTTGTATATAGAAGGGTTACAGATTTTTTTTTTCAGTTAATGTTGTATCTCGCCACTTTGCTAAAGGTGTTTATCACCTGTAGAAGTTCCCTGGTAGAATTTTTGCAGTCACATACACATCCTATCGTATCATTTATAAATAGCGATACTTTGACTCCTTTCCTTCTGATTTGCATCTGCTTGATCTCCTTTAGTTATCTTGTTCTAACTAGTATATGAAATATATATGAAGAGAGTGGGCAACCTTGTCTTGTTCCTGATTTTAGTGGAATTTAAGTTTATCTCTGTTTAACTTGATATTGCATATTGGCACAAAACGTCTTTATTATGTTAAAGTATGCCCCTTGTATCCCTGATCTCTCCAAGACTTTTATCATGAAGGGGTGGTGGATTTTGTCAAAGAGTTTTTTCAGCATCTAATGATATGAACATGTGGATTTTTTCAACTCTTTCATGTGGTGAACTACATTTTTGTTCTCCACTTTTTATAATTGTCTTACAATAACAGTAAATGTCACATCCATAATCAAATTAGTAATATTGTAGACATGTTAAGATTTTTCTAACATTTTCATTTTGAATAAATAACTCTTATATAATATAATTATTTTTAAATCTTAGTTTAACGCTACATTTTAATTTTATCTATTGCTTTTGATTTCTCTCTTTTGCCTATCAAAGTATTGGTTCAATAGATGTGCATAAGATTGTTTAAAAGTAGAAAATATATGTACTCTGATATTACAAATATCAATGATTTTTGGTGTAGTCAGAGTAAGACCTGACCCTTTAAACCATTACAATATGAGGAGATAGAAGAAATGCCAGTCCACATTTAAAATAGCACCACAGAATTTACATGAGGCTTTTCAGGCTTAGTTTCTGGTTAGGATATAAAAATGTCAAAGCTAATAATAACAACAAATATTAATCTACTTATTAAATGTAAATACTATTTTTTAAAAGAAAAATCATATAACTAACAGAAAATTACCACTTTCTGTAGAATGTATGATCACTTAAATTCTAGTGTATTCTTTTACTGTACTTTTGACCCAATCTCCAATAACCTTTCTAAGATTTATTTGAAAATTCAGAAATTCAGTTTCACAATACTTAAGAAACTCTTCTAGCTCAATAATTCTATAATAATGCTTTTAGATCTGCGTTACATCAGTATGTATACAGATAATTTTCCTTCCTTAGACAATAAAAAATATTATTGGGGATCAGACAAATCTCACCTCAAATTATGTTCTGTCATACACAAAGCTATTCTTTGTTATTTCTGCCTTCAATGTTTCTATCTCTGAAATAAAGTGGTAAACAAGACACTTAATATCATGAAAATTCTTTAAGTTTATTCAATATTTCATACAGAGAAATAGAGTGAGTACACACCAGGCACTGGGAATTGTATATGATGATGTATGATAAATCAATACTAGACGGATAGGTAGATGATAGATAGATGGTAGACGTAGAAAAGAAGATGATAGAAAATATGTAAATAAGACATAGACATGTAGATAACAGACATTTAGATGATACATAGGTAGGCAGATAGATAAATGATAGGTGAATTGAATCAGAAAATAAACAGATGATACACACTGTTCCCTTCTCCCTTTCTTTTCTTTGTAATGGTCTTAAAAATCCCCTACCACCATGAACTTGCTATCTTTTCCTGTTGGCCTGCTCCTTTCCATGTTTTGGAAGGCATGATAAAAAGCAGAGGCAAAGCAGGGCTAAGGGAAGTGTCTCTGAAAATCTGAACACCGCAAAGACTAATTATGTAGCTCCTTTATCCCACCAGACCCTAATGTTGGGCTACAGCCTTACTATTCATGCTTATGGATAAGTTATGCACTAAATATGAAATGTGCAGAGTTATCCAGACACAGGCAGGCATGCTAACTCTTCTGTCATAATTTATACTAAATTAATGCAGGCAGATGTAATATAATTTTTGTCTTTCTAAGTTTGAGCTAGCTATTGAATCATTTATATGTGCTTTTTTTTTCTACCTACTAGGAAATTTAATATTCTCCATATTGAGGATTTTTAGAGTGTTTCAGAAAGGAAAATTGTTCAGTGTGTTGTGTGTGATAATAGCCCACACTGTAATTCAAGCAAATACACCTCTCAGGGTATAAGATTTTGAGACTTTCATACATGACTTATCTCATCTTTTTGAGCAGTTTTCATATCTGTTTTTAATTTAATCTTTAAATTGCATATTGGAGATGAAGCTTGATTATCTTGCTATGATTTTTAACCTGTGTGACTAACGCCTCGATTTCAGATTTGGCATTCATCGGCATGACATCCAATAACTTCTACCTTATGATCAGATGATATAGTCAGCAACAAAATGTACAAACAACAAAATATGAAATTGTTTCACTGGTGTTGCTTTCTTATGTCCCCAGTGTTGGTAAAGTAGGATCAGGATGGTCAGAAGTTCAACATCATCCTCAGCTACACAGCAACATTAATGCTTTCCTGGAATAGACCATATTCTCTTCATCATACTATTTTAATTCTGATCACACATTGTTGAAAGTGGCTTTATGGCTATAGTTGTCGCATGTCCTAAGTGAATTCCTGTAAGAAAACATTCCTAGATCTGTTCCTCTTATTTTTTTTGTTGTCACTAAGAATCATTGTGTAAAATTAGAAATAATTAAATCAGAAAAAATTCTTTAGAGATCACTGCTTTCTTTAGCAATCTATCTAACTATTACCAGGTCTAATCATGAGACTTTAGAGATTTTCTTTTCTGTTGGATGAAATAGAAATCACATGTGTAAGGTTTGTCTCCTCTTCTTGTATAAATGAGAACTGGTTACTCGCACTGTACAAAATCTACCACTTTCATTAAGGTAATGCATACAAAGGAACACACACCAAAATAAGATTTTTAGTTTTTTTAATAGCAGTAAGAAGTACATATGATATCTGACTCCTTGCATTGTAACCTAAAGAGGTAATCATAAATGCCTCAGAGATAATATTTAAAATACAGGGAACTGAAAATAGGCAAGATCAGATGAAATACAAGGATGACATTGCTAATAGATAACCAATCTCAGAAGAGCTCCTTCACTGGGGCCCAATATGCCTTGTTGACCTGATTATCATCTGTTATTGAATATTTTCTGAATGGCCAGGTCTGCTTCTGGGTACTGGTATTTCCATATAGTCCAATAAAGATAAAATAGAAAACAAGAACGAGAAAGATCAAGACCTACCCACCCCATTCTTTGCACCCCGGTTTAAAAATACAAGTTGATGATTGCTTTTCTCCTTTCTCTTTTTCATTTCACATGAGTTAAATATGCACTCAGATGATTTATGTTGTTAGGGCCGAAGAGAAGAAAATGACTAATACTCATGATGGCACATTCAAGTTTTCTATTTCATTGTGTCACATTTGAAGAATTTGAGAATTTTTCATTAAGGATGATAGGTTGGTGACCTTCTCTTACCATCAGTTTGAATTTCAGAGGTATTACAGATACCTCAGACCTCCAAAGTTGACTACTCTCATAATGGCTACTCATTTTTTTTCTTTTTATGTAAGATCTCAACACCTCTGACATATCTGAGTGCTCTTTATAATATGGCCAATACTCCTGACAAAACAGCCTTCAATCAAAAGCAGTTATTCTATGGAACAAACTTGACTTCAATCACTAATATCACTGAGGCATTTGCATAAATAACTGCATTTGGAGAACCAGAAAAGGCACTATATCATTCTTGGCTCATACTCCTTGTTCTGTCAACTCCTTTTATCAAGGACATAATCATTTCATAAAGACACCGGACCAACCTCTTTCCAGTCACTACTTTTCTAAATTTAGAATGTGTAGTTATTCATCATTTGAGATTAAAGAGACGTCACAGTAATTTATGAACCATGAACTCTATACCCACATGGTCAGTACTGTGTGCCATGTTAAAGGCATTTTAAATCCTCATGAACATCTCATTCCAGGATTTATTGTTTCTGTGCAATAGGGACAACCATGCTTCTAGAAATATCACTCCTGATCCTCTGGCACAGTTCGCCATACCCAAGTGGTGCAGGGAGGCAGCTTGACCACCCAGGAGTGCAGAGGGCCCTGCCTGCACAGGTAGAACCACCCCCACAACACTTTCCCGGAAGCCCTTCCATTTCTGTCTCTGGCTTGGGATCACCCTCTGTGCACCTTATCCAAGTGACACACGGAGATAGCTAACTACACAGGAGTGCAGAGACACCAGACAGCACAGGTAGGACCACCCCTGCTGCTCAAAGGAAACAGCCAGAAACACAAGAGCCTAGGAGCAGTCTGGGACAGGAGTCTTCCGATTTCTGCCTGCACCCAGAGTTGATTGGAGCCACAGAGCTATATAACCAAATACAATCACAAGAGAGTGGGTCTTGCAGAAGTACCTACATAATTGTATACACAGAGAAAACAGGTCTCCCAGGAACACAGATACAGAGGCTTGCATGGCAGATAAACCACATTCAGAAACAGCAACACCAGTGAATACGAGAGATAACCAGATGAAAAAAAGGCAAATGCAAGAACATTATCAATAGAAACCAAGGCAACATGGCACAATCTGAGCCAAGTACTCCCACAACAGCAAGGCCTGGATACCTCAGCACACCAGAAAAGCAAGATCTGGATTTAAAATCACATCTCATAATACTGATAGAGGATTTCAAGAAGGACATAAAAAACTCCCTTAAAAAAGTACAGGAGAACATGAGTCAACAGGTAGAAGCCCTTAAAAAGGAAACACAAAAACCCTTTAAAGAAATACAGGAGAACATGGGTCAACAGGCAGAACCCCTTGAAGAAGAAGCACAAAATCCCTTAAACAAATAAGTGAAGGAACTGAACAAAACCATCCAGGATCTAAAAGCAAAATTAGAAACAACTTAGAAATCACAAAGGGAGAAAACTCTAGAGATAGAAAACCTTGGAAAAAAATCAGGAGTCATAGATGCAAACATCAACAACAGAATACAAGAGATAAAAGAAAGAATCTTAGGTGCTGAAGATATCATAGAAAGCATTGACTCAACAGTCAAAGAAAATGCAAAAAGATTGTAACCCAACACATCCAGGAAATCTATGACACAATGAGAAGACCAAACCTAAGAATTAAAAGTATAGAAGAGAGTGAAGATTTACAACTTAAAGGGCCAGTAAATATCTTCAACAAAATTATAGAAGAAAACTTCCCTACCCTAAAGAGAGAGATGCCCATGAACATACAAGAAGCCTACAGAACTTCAAACAGTGTGAATCAGAAAAGAAATACCTCCTGTCACATAATATTAAAACACCAAATGTACTAATCAAAGAAAGAATATTAAAAGCAGTAAGGGAAAAAGACCAAGTAACTTATAAAGGCAAACCTATCAGAATTACACCAGACTTTTCACCAGAGACCAAGAAAGCATGAAGATCCTGGGAAGATCTCATAAAGACCCTGTAGTAGCTATTCCTGATTGTCAACTTGACTATATCTGGAATGTACTAATCAAGAATTGGAAGGCTCACCTATGATCCTAATCTGGAGGCTCAGAAATATAGGTTTCTGACCTGGATTTTGGCATGGAGATCTTGAAGTATAGTGGCTATGAATTCCAGAATATTAAGACAAGGAGATCTCCGAGTTCAAGATCATCTGGGATTAAAGGCATGGTGGCACACACCTGTAATCTGGGCCACACCCTCAGATGGAGACCTACAGCCTTTAATCTGGGCCAGATATAACTGTCACCTGGGAGGCTCTGCTAGTGCATGACAAATACAGAAGGGGACACTCTCAGCCCGCCATTGTACTGAGCACAGGGTCCCCATTGGAGGAGCTAGAGAAAGGACCCAAGGAGCTGAAGGGGTTTGCAGTGCCATAGGAGGAGCAACGATATGAGCCACCCAGTACTCCCAGAGCTCCCAGGGACAAAACCATCCACCAAAGAGTACACATGGAGTTACCCATGGCTCCAGACACATAGGCAGCAGAGGATGGCCTTATTGGACATCAAAGGGAGGAGAGGCCCTTGGTCCTGGAAAAACTCGATGCTGCAATGTAGGGGAATTCCAGGACAGGGGAGTGGGAAAGGGTTGGTTGGGGAACAAGGGGAGGGGAGAGGGCTTATGGAATTTTCATGGGTGGGGACCAGGAAAGGGGACAATATTTGAAATGTAAATAAAGAATACATCGAATAAAAACAGTGAAATCATGAGATTTCTGGAAAAAAATAAATATCACTCCCATTTTATGGATGCATGCAAGAATTAGATGAGAGAATATTAGCTATAGTAAGGAATTATATACATATAAAATGAGCTATATTGAATGAGCTAATAGAGTAAGGTTTACTCGTATATCCCATCCATTTTCAATGACAACACTTTAGGGTATTATTTCAGCTATGTTTTCTTGAGAGGAGGCATGCCAAACTCACTATCTTTAAAATAATGATTTTTAGTATTCATTTTAAAACTTTCTAATTCTCATAGCCCATGACTTTACAATATCTTTTAAAAATTTCTAAAATGATCATTAATAAAAATATAAGGTCATTTTAGAGCTATTTAAACCCCCCTTATTTTTGACTTTTAAACTATATAAGAAAGAAAAGAAAAATATTTTTGAGCAACAAGCTATACACACATAAATTTATATATATACATTATATAATTGTATTTATATATTTGTATCCCTAGTCTGTTTGTACATGAATGACTTTTTATGTTTGTCTCACTGCATGTAGCATACAACTACAGCACAATATTTGTATTTGACTGAGTGAATTCTGTTTAAAATGTTCTCATATTCACTTGACAATTGATATTGAAGAACTTGGAAGCTGAGGCTTACAGAGGACCCGGCCAAAGAATTTCCTGGAATGTGGGTTTGGATAGTTTAAGCACTGAACAATGAAATTCTAAGTAGCTTTGGAAAAATGAGAGAGAAATTCTGTTATTTATTTATTGGCTTAACTCAACTATAAATTTTTTAAATAAAACTTACCTCAATAAATTTGCATTTTTGAAGCAAATGAAAACGTTTGCTTTAGAAGTAAAGAAAGTAAAGTACTGTATTTGTAATCAATTTAAGTGTTTTATAAATGTACTGTTGATTTGAACAGCAGATCAATAATACACTGGTGTACTCATTTCATAATTATGAACAACAGGGCTCAGTACCTGACTTCAGCAGCCTCCACTGACGGCAGCTATGCTCCTGCCTCAACTCATGAGTCTAGTGAGCACAGAGAAGTTGGTATCATTGCTTTGCTTAACCTTTCACTTTGGAAATCCCACAAAGTCTCTTTAGACAAACGTTTCCTTCACATTTCCAAGGTCTGTTCTTCGATTGAAGAAATGCTGTAAAAATCTTTGCTTTAGTGTCCTTGAAGTAATGATCTATCATGGCTATGTTCTTTTATGAACTGACTTCCTTCATTTTCCACATCTGTGCACACACCATTTAAATTTTCCTCAGACGTTTCTTTTTCTACTTCCTTTCTCCTTTCCTACTTGTTCACTCACTCCCATCTGAGTAGTGTGCGGATTCTTGAATTTTGTATTTTTAAGGGCTATTAAATCATATGATATCTATGTAAGTGGGTGGTTGATGTTTAAACGGCAGAAACAGACTATTTCTTTTCTATTACCTATAAGTAGCATATTTTCCATGCCCCCTATCTCTAATGAGTTTGTCCAAAGTGATAATCCCATATCTATCCCAACAGCTCAGTCTTTTAAAACTGAGAATACCTCCCAACCACAAAGAAACCAGTGCCAGGCCTACACCCTCTCTCTAACAGTAGGGAATCTTTGCAGCAGTCACTCTGCACTCTATAGTTGACGCATGTTACTCACGAGATGCATTGGATAAAATGCTTAGGAAACACAAGATATTCTTTCCATGCCCCTCAGAACCTGTCCTGCAAACTGTTCTCTATAGCTGCACTCTGTTTCACAAACACACACACACACACACACACACACACACACACACACACACACACACACACACACGAAGATATTCTTTCCCTTTAGTATTTAGTGCTGAAACGTCTCTGATAAAGTTACCCTTTATTCTCTTAAGAAGCAGTGTGAAGGGCAAATGACTGTCAGTAGCAGGCATGTCTGGGTCAGGCACATTGACTGGGAAGAAAGAAGAAACCTACTTCATTTTGTTCGAGCTCAGCATCTTTACCTGCTCAGCACAATGATTACAAACGGTACACAGCACAGTAGAATTAAAAGATAACTACATAAAAAGTGCCTAACACAGCACCTATGATTAAGCAAGTGCACTAACAGATTGTTTTGCATTATATTCTTATGTTTCTAATTAACGCAATAATTGTTTATCTCTTGTACAATGGTCTTGAACTTGTTTGCTTAGGCAATGTGCATGCACAAATCCAGGATGTGAGAATTTGTGACACTAAAGGAATTACGTAAACGAAGAACAACAAGATGGTAAAGCAGGAATTGGAATAAAACTCGAATAAGATAACACTTTGTGATCACTGGTCATCTGTGTAACTTGTTCAGAATATTAGTTTATTGAAAAGAGTAGGTATTTTTTTTAAGTTATGCTTTGAAACCTGAGGTGGATTATCAAAAGCAAGATTCCTGTCAGCTCTCTAGTCTCCACTGCTTGCCTGTGTATTCTCACTCCGAGGTGAGATTCCTTGCATTTCTCTGCTCTGTCTTTGCTGGCTTTGAATCATTTTTTGCCTCCTTGTCAAAATTCAGCATTGGCTGCATGAAAGCAGCCGACATTTGTTTCTTCTGGCAAAGGCAAGCTGCAGAAGAGGCCTGGGAGCCTTGTTTATAGAGTAACTGGCATCGGCGAGCGAGTCTGATCTCTCAGTTTTCACGCCACAAATCCATGAGGGAACCATGCAAACAGTAGGAAACAGCGCTCTACAAGTTAAAGTCAATGCACAGATAGATCAGAACACACATTAATATTAATACCGTGCAATTGCTTTTCTCTTTACCCGAGTCAATATCCCAGTGATTATATTAAACTAGTTTCACAAATGGGTAATTTATTTCACACATAAAGAAAGTTTTGCACATGAATACATGCCATTGCAAAGGCATCAAAATTGTTGATTATTTATAGTTTTATTATGATATGATATGGATTGTTAATATGAATAAGCCTGTCACCTATCAGCATCATGTCAGTTTTATATAAACAAGCCTTACATTTCCAGTAGCTCAGACACTGTTACACCAGAACACATAAAACTATTAAACTGCATGTGAATAAAGCACATCTGGAAACCTATTACAGACTTTATTGCAATATCCCAACTTTTAGGTCTAAAATAATTTTCTTCCATGTATTCTTTATTTTTATTTACTTTATATGCTGCATCTTAGTCTACTTTGTATTTAGCTTTGTATTTCCTGTGGTATATTGTGTGTGTGTCTTTGTGTGTCTGTGTGTTTGTTTGTGTGTGTCAGTGTGTGTGTGTGTCTGTGTGTTTTTCTGTGTGTCTGTGTATGTGTCTCTGTATATGTCTGTGTCTCTGTGTATGTGTCCCTGTGTGTTTTTTCTGTGTGTTTTTCTGTGCATGTCTGTGTGTATGTCTGTGTATATGTGCCTGCGTGTGTGTGTGTCTCTCTGTGTGTATATGTTTCATTCATTTTTGTTTGTATATCTTATATATGCACTGTCTATGGAGAAGAAGATGCTGAGATGCTGGGTACCCTGAAAGTGGAGTTACAGAGAGTTGTAGTGTGCCATGAAGGTGTTTGCATCTGCATCCTGGTCCTCTGAAAGTATGGCAAACACACATACTTGCCTTTTCCTTAGAAGACAAAATCACATAATACACACAAGTCTACATGTCACATGTATGTAAACACTCCACACACACATAAGTACATATATCCCACATGCAAACATCTCTGACTCATATCACACATATACACATACACACATACACACACACACGCACACACACACACAAATAGCACACTCCTTCTTAGTACTTGATATATTCCTACTGTGTTTAAAGGCACAATTTGTCACCTAAGTTGCAGTAAAGAGGCATGTGCTTGGGACATATCACTTGCTTTAGCCTCTAGTTCCTGTGTTGCTGGAGATACAATTGCAATGAGTATAAGTATGAGGAGGGTGATGATGATGAAGAGGAAGAGGCTGCTGATGACATAAATGACAATGACAATTCTTTGACAAAGACTAAGCACATGAAAGCTTTATTATAAAAACTCTGAAAATTTTGCTGGTATATAGAAGTCAAATGATTGATGTTTTATAAAACAGCCATGAGTTTTTCCCTAGTAAATTTATTTAAAATGGTCACTATTTTATGTTCAATTAAGGTAACATGTTAGCAAAGATATGATTATGATGTATGAATTATTGACTTATTTGGCTATTTCACTGTTGTCAATTTCTATCACTTTGTTGACTATTTTTGCCAATTTAACACAGTACATAATTTTGAGAGAATGCTGAGTATGCTTTAAAACTTTTTCTTTTCAATTCTTAGCATTGTAATAAACAGCATTTCTCCAAACATTTTTCAATTATATCTAGTTCATTCCATAATTCCTTGAGAATTCTTAAACAAGATCATATCTTTCCATGAGAAGTGCATATTTATGGAGGAAAGAGTGCACTGTTCAGCCCTGTACCTCCTTCCCTCTTAGTAACACTACTACACATTGCCAACCCCAGCCTATGGCTAGAAATAGACTCTGTTCCTAACCTGGACCCCTGGGAGCTCCCAGAAACTACATCACCAACCAAAGAACATACACAGGCTGGTCTGTAGCTCCCAGCACATATGTAGCAGAGGACAGTCTTGTCTGGTTTCAGTGAGGGAGGATCTTCCTAATCCTGTCGAGACTTAATGCCCCAGGGAAGGGTGATGGAAGGCACCCTCTCAGAGGCAAAAGGGAGGTGGAGGGGGAAGAAGACTGGGAGGGGGACTGGGATGAAAGCCACACTTGGGATGTAAATAAATATAATAATAAAAAATAAAAAAGAGGTTGTTGTAGCATCTGTTTCTTGTTAAGTTTATTTGCCACACGATTCCCAAACATGTATATAGATTAGATTATCGAACATATTGAGAAAAGCATCTATAACTGTTGTCACAGGAACAGCTACATTCTACTAATAATTGTAGATACTATAATGTCAATAACCCTGGCCCTGAGATGATGTGGGCATAGTAGAAAAACGTGTTCATATCGACTACTCTTAACAGGGAGTGTTTACAAGCAAGGTAGGGGAATACAATTCTTGGGAAAGCAGACTGAGACAAAAGTGTGTTTACCAATTTCCTCCTTGTAATTAAGAGGTGAGCTCTGGACTAAGATATGTCTGCTCTAACTCCAGCAAGGATCATCTTTACGCCTGCTGGTCTAATGAGCCATCTGCAGTGAAGACTCACATATTATTACTTCCTTGTGGTTTTATAAATTTGAAATTACCCCTTTATATCAAATTAAAGATATGTCTCATATTTATTTTGATTATGTTATGTGTATGTTTTCATATTCAGTAACTGTACATTTTCATGTTTGAATGCATGAAATCTCAACATAATGAAATGAAGTATATCCTTTTGTTGCATAAGACAAGTTCCTAAAAATGTAAGGAATATGTTCACCTTGCTGTACAATGCTAACATGTGTGCATCACAATATAATCATTAGCATACTTCAGATGAATTAATTTTACCTTAATATTATTTCTAAATACAGAAAAAGCTTCTGAAGCATTTACATAATCAAGAAAGATTCTCCTAATATGTAAGAGATCCCATGTATATTTTAATCACTTTCTGAAGTCCCATTTTCTAACTTACATATAAATCTCTCAGAAAATGTCCTATTTACATCAATCAAAAAATCTTTCTACAGTCAGAACTAATACTTCTTATAAGTAATAACTAAGTTATGTCTTATAAATCACACACATACACACATTGACACACAAATGCATAAATAAAAACATATTTAAGTATGTATAGCATAAAAGTTGTCACCATCTTAAGTATACCATTTATTGTCACTAATTATATTCACAACAATAATATCAATTTTTGTATTTTCACCATTCCATTTATGAATATTTTAATTATCCTAAGCAGGAATACTGTAGTGGTTAAGAGATATGCTCATGAACTCTTTATTAACTCCTTAGTAACGAAACTGTTTTTGGTGTTTCATAAATTTGTCTATTCTAAATACTTCATGTAAGTTGAGTACACAATATATACCTCCTATTATAAATATAAGAACTATGGTTTCTATTTCTTGGGGGGAATGCTGACAGAATTTAGATAGGGTATGCTGTGTGTTGGTAACTTAACTACATTGGCTGCAAGTTGTGAAATCAATTTGTATTTATGTTTTATTTATTTATTCATTTATTTATTTATTTATAAACTGTCCTATAGTTTCAAATTCACAAATTCACTTTGGAGGCATTTTTCTTATATATTTCTTGTGTAATTTTAAATAGAGTTGTTTTCTTAATATCCTCTGCTTTTTGGAATCCAATATCAACATACAAAGTCTGCTCTCTTTTCATAGAAAAAATATAATTTGATATTATTACTTTTATGGAACACTTTTATATAATTTACAATTTTTAAAAATTCTAAATTGTTTCAATTTTTTTTTAAATTTTTTTTTATTTATTTTATGTATATGAGTACACTGTAGCTATCTTCAGACACACCAGCAGAGGGCGTCAGATCCCATTACAGATGGTTGTGAGCCACCATGTGGTTGCTGGGATTTGAACTCAGGACCCCTGGAAGAGCAGTCAGCGCTCTTAACCGCTGAGCCATCTCTCCAGCCCTGTTTCAATTTTTTATCTTTGAAATTCTCTAAATAAATCATTCCTGATTTTCCTCCGAATAATAACTGATCTTCTAATGTTCTGCATAATAATTATTGTGAAAAAGGAAGATTTTCTATCATGTAAGAAAAATGATAGTGGGGATGGAGGGGAGAACTCTGTGAGGTGGGACTAGGAGAGCAGCAATGGTTGAGGGGTAAATAAATATAATTAATTCATGAAAAATAAAAAAGGAAAAATGATAGTGAAAACTCCATTTCCAATACTGATCAGTCAGACCTCCTCATACTGTAGGATAGCATCTGTGTTTCCATTTGTCCTGACCATATGTAAGCTGATCTTTACTGCTCATTGTTGTATTTCTTTATGTTTGTATTTCTTTAACGTTTTCTGGTCAGAACTCAGAGGCACCTGAACAATGCCAGCAAACACTTATTTCTATTTGTTGTGAAATGTTGAAATTTACTAAGAAAATTAATTAATGAGTACATATTCAGGCCATGGAAAATGGTTCAAAATCTTTCAGTTCTGACGCTGGTTACACATAATCCAAGGCAAACAACCACATTTTAAATAAATACAATGTTCTTTCATGAAATTCCAGTACTCATATAGGCCAGCATTCCACAGAGTTTCTCAAGGTTATCATTGTTTACTTAACATTCCCACTGCTTCTGACTGCCACCCTGGGTTCCCCAAATCCCAAACAACGTTTATGTAAACACTTGGGGTAGGTTTGTTTATTGGAACTCGTCAGCATGAGAGCGTTAAGTGAATTCAGTTACAAAGTGACAGGTGTGTGTTTGAGGATATGGATGATTCAAAGATGTTACAATATTTTTAGTGAAAACTTTCCACCATGTAGTATAAACAATAGCTCTCTTTGAGAAAATAGTAAAAACTGCCAGAAATGTAAGCCTGGGACAGTGAGAGCTACAAACCTTGCCAAGGGGAAAATATAGATGCCTAAGTGAAGAAAGAGATATATAATGTTCCTGATTCTATGAATAAAAACAAAATGTTACAGGACTTAACAGAAACCAAAATTAATATAGAATTACAAGAAACTTTAGAATAACTGGAACAACCTCAGAGAAATGTTAGAAAACTTTTACTATCTGACTTAGGAGAAAAGCAGCAATTAAGTAATGCTTATATCAAAGTAGACAAACACATGCAAGGATCAGCCTTGAGAATACAGAACCCAAGAAGTTTTTTTTTTTTGTTTTGTTTTTGAGGGGTTATTTTATTTATTTACATTTCAAATATTATTCTTTTCCCTGGTTTCCCTTCCACAAGCATTCTCCTACACTGGTGCATCTAGCTTTTACAGGACCAACTGCCTATCCTCCCATTGATGCCAAACAAGGCCCTCCTCTGCTACATATGCAGCTGAAGCCGTGGGTCTCTCCATGTGTACTCTTTGGTTGGTGGTTTAGTCCCTGGGAGCTCTGGGGGTTCTGGCTGGGTGATGTCATTGTTCTTCCTATGGGGCTGAAAACCCTTCAGCTCTTTCAGTCCTTCCCCTAATTCCTCCATTGGGGTCTCCCTGCTCAGTCCTATGATTGGCTGTGTGTATCTACATCTGCATTGGTCAGGCTCTGGTAGAGTCTCTCAGTAGACAGCCATATCAGGCTCCTGTCAGCATGCACTTCTTGGCATCAGCAATAATGTCTGGGTTTGATGGCTGCATATGGGAAGTTTGGTTTTTAACAAAGTTATAGGAGCAATTCAGTAGAAAACAGTTTGTAAGAAGTATCCCTGAAAATTAGATGTATATATAAATAATCAATATCTTGTACTGTGTGAACAAATTACTTCAGCATCTATCTCAGATATAGACAAAAAATAAAAGCTACAAAAATTCCCATAGGCCACTAAAGAGAGGGTCTGTGTGACCTTGGCTTAGGAAAAGAATCCCGAGATGACAAAGCACAGACAGTTGTGTTAATTATCTTTGTCATGATGGCCAAATACAAAAGGGAGAAGGACGTATCTTAACTCACAGTTTCAAGGGATTAAATTCCTGGAAACTTGTCTTTGGTAATAAATAGGGAAAAGTAGCCCAGCGTGGTGGAGAGGTACTCTGTTGCAGGAGCCTCCTCATGGAGGACAGAAAGCCCCTGGGAAATAAAGAGCTGTCACAGAGGTGATTGTGTGTGTGTGTGTGTCTGTGTGTTTACATGTGTACAGCTGCCTGTATTTATGTACATGTGACAGTATGTGTACATGTACCAGTGTGCACAAAGCCCAAAGTTCAACCTTGTGTCTTCTCTGTGAGTCTTCATCTAATTTTTAAAAGCAGTCTCTCACTGGAACCAGAGCTCAGTGGTTACATAGCATGACCTACAGTAAGCTCTGGGATTGAATCCTCCTGGCCTTGCCTGCTGTGTTCTACTGATGTACACAATCGCAACCACTTTATTTATTTATTTATTTATAATTCTCTTGTCCAGACTGTATCCCCCTCCAGGTCCACTCTTCAACTCTTCCTTATCCCACATTACCTCCCAACTCTCCAAGAAGATGTCCCCACCCCCTACACCACCAGACCTCCCCTTTCCCTGGGGCCCCAAGTCTCTTGAGGGTTAGGTGCATCTTCTCTGACTGAGTCCAGACCCGGCAATCCTCTGCTGTATATACGTTGGGGGTCTTATATCAGCTGGTGTATGCTTTCTGATTGGTGGCTCAGTGTCTGAGAGATCCCAGGGGTCCAAGTTAATTGAGACTGCTGGTCCTCCTCCAGGGCTGCCCTCCTCCTCAGCTTCTCCCAGCTTTTCCCTAATTCAACCACAGGGGTCAGCAGCTTCTGTCCATTGATTGGATGTAAATAACTGCATCTCTCCAGCTCAAGGCCACTTTTTATCTGACTGGTGAACATTGGGATGCAGGTCTCTATGCTTGGATAGATTCTGCTTCACTAGCCATGCTATCCTGCTGGTTCTCTATTCCTAAAACTTTTGATTCTATCTAAGAGTAAGAACTGGTGATTCCCACAAGTAGAATGTGTCTTCCCCAGTCAAACCTTTCTGGAAGTCTTCCCCTAGGTGATTTAAAGTCCAGCTAAGTTAACAGTGAAGATTAACCATAACAACTATAGAAGAAGAAAGAAAATACTTTACATGGACTTAAACAAAAACTATCTTTGAAAGATAGTTCAAGACCATGAAACCATCACTTAGTCTCTATGATGGTGATATTTCAAGAAATAAACATGCATCAGCCTATGCTCTTTAAGCATGTAACTTTTAAAAATATGCATTGTCCAACTTTTCTTTTTAAACATCAGTAGAATTTTTTAATTTAAATGTAATTAGAGGAAAACATATATTTTAAACCTTAATGTATTTTAATTATTAATTTGTTAATTACCTACTTATTTACTTAATACTTAACTTATATTAATACTTAATATAAGTATCTATTGTAGCCAGATAGATGTCAAATATGCATGTTTAGAGAACCCAAGGCATAAGTTGCATTTTAACAAAATACATTAATGGTAAGTATAATAAGAACAATTTATTTTGAAACTTAGGAAGCTTAAACCCATTTGTCGTATTTTTATTTAAATGTGGTCTTATGGCAGATGCTGTTCTAATTCCACAGATGCTTCTTTGTCCAGGAGAAATCATGCTTTCAAGTTTGGAGGCTTAGTTCTGATTGAACAGACTGGTGATAAAGAAAAATACATATACATTGGTTGCCATCTAACAGTGATTCCTTTGAGAGAAACAAGGCAATGTATAGAGATAAAGATAAAGGATAAGGGGAACTGTGTTTTAGAAAGCAAGATTAAAGCCAGCCTTCATGAAGAAGGGCCATGCGAAGAGATTACCACTGAAGTGGATGATAAAGGGAGAGGGTTGCCTTCAATCCTGGAGCAAGGAAAATTTTATATTATTAGAGGAAAGCATGAGGCCTGAGTGGATGATTCTTGGCATAGGAAGAGAAATAAGGGAGGGAAATCAGATCAAAGTTGTGGTCAGAAATTTTTCATGTATGTGTATGGGGTTCTGTAGGTAGATAGGTAGATGATAAATAGATAGATAGATAGATAGATAGATAGATAGATAGATAGATAGATAGATAGATAGATGTGAAAAAATAAAACCAGAATAATCCTGCATTTAAAATTACTGTGTTGGGGATGTTGAGAATTGACAGGTGCTAGAATCTAATAGCCCTAATGGAGACTCCAGTATAGTTACAGAGTAAGTCAACCATGGTCAGGTATGAGAACGGTTGAAAGCAGAACTTACAAGATATACTAGGAGGTGAGATGGGAAATGGTAAGAGGCTAGGGATCACTGAAACGTTTTGAGATGAGTAACTGGTTAGTGGAAGTGCCATATTTGGAAACAAGGACAACAGTTTAGAAGGCAGGAGATCAATACTTTGGCTTTGTATTTGACCAACTTGAAACAATCATTCAACACCCAGGTGGAGATGTTGAATAAACTGGAGGAAATGAAACTAGGATCTGAGGAAAGAACAGAGCTGGAAAAGCAATCCAAGAGCCAAGGGCATGTGGAAGATATTTAAAGTCACAGGATGAGACAAGTTTTAGTAGGTAATAAATGTATACCACTCCTGGGCATATACCCAGAGGCTTCCCCTGCATGCAATAAGGACACATGTTCCACTATGTTCATAGCAGCCTTATTTATAATAGCCAGAAGCTGGACAGAACCCAGATGTCCCTCAATGGAGGAATGGATACAGAAGATGTGGTATATTTACACAATAGAATACTACTCTGCAATTAAAAACAATGAATTCACGAAATTGTTAGGCAAATGGTCAGAACTGGAAAATATCATCCTTAGTGAGGTAACCCAATCACAAAAGAACACACATGGTATGCAGTCACTGATAAGGGGATATTAACCCAGAAACTCGGAATACCCAAGACACAATTCACATATCAATAGGTTTCCAAGAAGATGGAAACCTGGTCCTAGAAAGACTGGATGTAGGGGAATACCAGGACAGAGAAGTGAGAGGGGGTTGAATGGGGAACAGGGGGAGGGAAGAGGGCTTATGAGACTTTCGGGGAGGGAGGAACAGGGAAAGGAGAAATCATTGGGAGTGCAAATAAAAAAATATAGAAAAAAATAAATCTAAAAAAAAGGGAAAAAAAAGAAAGTCTAAACACTGGTATTTTAAATACATCTCAATCACACATATAGCTATCCCTTAATATAAGGCAGTGTTTCTAAACCTGCATGTCACAACACACTAAGAAAACATCAGGAAACACGTATATTTGCATTATGATTTTTAATGCAGTAGTAAAACTACTGTTATGAAGTAGCAACAAAAATAAATTCATTGGCGATCACTGCAACATGAAAAGCTATATTAAAGTGATGCAGCATTAGGCAGGTTGAGAACCACTGAAAACACTGCCCATCTATAGAACCCACCAATTGTGAATAGACAACATCTAGAAGTGCTTTCTAAATCTGAAAATCATTAAACAAAATTCTAGTTCCATCTGAGAGACAAAGGAGTCCCAGAAGTTCCTAAGATAATCCAGGCTACTGCCAGTTTTCTTAGTTGCCCACCAGAACTAGATGGTTAGACCCAGGCCTGCATATGTCACAGTGTCAGAAGGTGTGAAGATTGTTGGTGGAGAGAAGTCATTCATTCTCTTACCCAGGCACAGACACTGCATGCCTGTGAAACAACTGCCATGCAAGATAAGGCTCTATTGTGATGATGACATGGTTGACATGGGGCAGCCAACTACTTTCTAACTGCAGTGAGGACTCTTCTAGGATACTCATACTCTAGACCTGGTTAAATGTCCATGACTCTGGAACTTTTGGAGGAAACACACTGTAGTAGTTTTGCTGATTAGATGTGGCATCAAATGATTCTAAAAATTTATGTCTATAATACATTTAAAGTAGTGCTGTTTGCAGTGTTGTTCAGGAAAGCCACTCTTTTGCTGTGCTCAGTGGGTAACACACAAACTCTTAACTATGAAATTCCTAAGGATAAGTGACTGTGAGACCTCAGTCCTAAATGTGATCTCTATTTCTCACCCACCAAATCCCAGGGAACATCATGGAAACAATAGAGAGTTAGAGTCTAGGATGGGATGGGATATTATGAAACGCTGCCTTCTGGTCATGATTTGGACATTGAAATCATGAACCCACAGCAATTATGGTTCTTCACACAACTCCTGCACAAGAACATCCCATCAACATTCCAGCAAGGAGAGGAAACAGTCTAATGGGACCCTATCCCTCACTGAGTGACCAGGCAGTTCTAAGTGACCAGGCAGGTAATCTATTGTTGGGTCATCTTTCTCAATGATCTAGTAAAGTGCCCGACACCTCCAGTATACAGTTCCTCATCCACACTCATGAATTAATGTCAGTAGGACACAAATACACACAAATACATGCATGCACACAGGCACGCACATATATGGAGAGAGAGAGAGAGAGAGAGAGAGAGAGAGAGAGAGAGAGAGAGAGAGAGAGAGAGAGAGAGAGAGAGAGAGAGAGAAAGAGAGATGTCAGAGAGCAAAGAGTGGTACTACCTGGAAAATAAAAATCTTAAAAAGAAGATCTATCAAACACTGCTAAAGGAAAGAAGAGAATAGATTATTGGTGGGTAAGGTCTTCGATGGTGACTTTGTCTTGCCTGTTCCCTCTCCTTCCTGGTTATACCAAGGAGAGTTATTTTCCTTCTCCATGTGTGCCTTCCCATAATACTGTGTCTTAACCCTGGTCCAGAAGCCTGGGACAGAGTTAACCAATTTTTATTTATTTTTTTAATAAACCAAAACAAATCTACCTTTAGTTTTCTTGGGTATTCTAAGTCACAGCAATAACAAGTAACAAGATCTTTAAGACTTTTATGAAGATGTTGGGTATGGAAGAATGTGTATCAGTGTCATATTTTTATATGATAGAACAATCAACTTAAGCAGCCATAGATTTTAGAGTTCATTGGAGAGTCTCACACTAGGCTTCTATGGACACCAAGGAGTGACTGTGTAAAAAGAACATCTTCTCTTAATGTGCCTGTTATGTATAGGGCTCCATGCTGGTTCATTCTCTTATGGCACTGGAGACATAAATTTAATGTGCTCTTTGGAAAATTCATAGAAAACAGCCATTTAGCCTGGATCTATCTGTAACTTAATCTATAGACTTGAGCCACATGATTTCCCTGTTTGGACTTCAGTTTCATCTATAAATTATAGCAATGAAGCCTGTTGATAGAGAGCAGGAGGAACAAGAGGAGAAAAACATAAAATTAGCACTAAATTTTGAGATTTGTTTGCTGAATGACAGGAAAACTCATTTAGGGAAGATTTAGGGACATGGAGCATGACCTGTGTCTTCTATAATGACCAGGAATCCTTCTGCAGCTGTTCTTGACCAGTACTGGCTTCTTCCTTTCCGGGCTCACTGTCTTTTAAATTTATTGTTCTATAACATCCCAAGGATACTCTCATTTCAAAGCCCAGAAACGCTAAAACCAGTTTGAACAGGAAAAAAAAAGGCTATGTGGGAAGTTTTCTGGATGTTTGCACAGCGTGGGGGCATAAAGCCCTGACAGTTCTCCTAGGGAAAGAACAAACTAGCACATAAAAGAAAAGACCAGGGCTTCCATTTCTCTTTTTCTTGACCTAGCCAAGCAGGGATCTTGAGTCTTTGAAATTTGTAAAAGTCAAATCTAGTTTCTGCATATTATTAGTCTAAGTGTCTCTATCTCCAAACTTCGAATTCCTAAGTAAGTGAACCTCACACACTCTATGTAGCTGTGTTTTGAGTTACTGAAATCACCCACCCCTGCTCTAATTACCTGTGATCAGGGAACTCTGAGTTTGTTTACTTTAAGACGAAAGAATGGTAACTATAAGTATGGAACTCCTACAATGACTTATAAAATAAGAATGAATCAAGATTTAGAATGGTCTACCAAAATTTTTAAAAGCTTCTTTCACACACACACACACACACACACACACACACACACACACACACACAGTCAAATTATGTCATTGTATTACAAGAAGTATAAAAATATATAAACCCATAATTTGTATTTTCTAAAACACTAGAATGTTGCTGCCTTAAAATATTTCCATTTGATCTTAGCCATCCTGACTGGTGTGAGATGGAATCTCAGGGTTGTTTTGATTTGCATTTCCCTAATGACTAAGGATGATGAACATCTCTTTAGGTGCTTCTCAGCCATTAGATATTCTTCAGGTGAGAACACTTTGTTTAGCTCTGTACCCCATTTTTAATAGGGTTACTTGCCTCTCTGGAGTTTAACTTCTTGAGTTCTTTGTATATATTGGATATTAGCCCTCTGTCAGATGTAAGGTTGGTAAAGATCATTTCCCAGTTAGTTGGTTGCCGCTTTGTCTTTTTGACAGTGTCTTTCAGGATGGCTAAGATCAAAAACACAGGAGACAGCAGTTGTTGGCGAGGATGTGGAGAAAGAGGAACACTCCTCCACTGCTGGTGGAATTGCAAGCTGGTACAACCACTCTGGAAAGCAGTCTGGCGGTTCCTCAGAAAACTGGGCATGACACTCCCGGAGGATCCAGCTATACCACTCCTGGGCATATACCCAGAGGCTTTGCCTGCATGCAATAAGGACACATGCTCCACTATGTTCATAGCAGCCTTATTTATAATAGCCAGAAGCTGGAAAGAACCCAGATGTCCCTCAATGGAGGAATGGATTCAGAAGATGTGGTATATCTACACAATGGAATACTACTCTGCAATTAAAAACAATGAATTCACGAAATTCCTAGGCAAATGGTCAGATCTTGAAAATATCATCCTTAGTGAGGTAACCCAATCACAAAAGAACACACATGGTTTGCAGTCACTGATAAGGGGATATTGACCCAGAATCTCGGAATACCCTAGACACAATCCGCATATCAATAGATTTCTAAGAAGATGGAAGGAGAGACCCCTGGTTCTGGAAAGACTGAATGTAGGGGAACGCCAGGACAGAGTAACGAGAGGGGGTTGAATGAAGAAAAGAGGGAGGGAAGGGGGCTTATGGGACTTTCGGGGAGGGAGGAAATGGGAAAGGGGAAATGATTTGGAATGTAAATTTAAAAAAAATAAAATAAAATAAATAATTAAAAAAATATTTCCATTTGAAGGATTTTATAAACTTTTTCATATATTAATAATACCACATGTTACATAAAGTAAATCCACAGAGGAAATATTTTAAGAATGCTAAAAGAGTTATCTTAACAATATTAAAATATTTCATCTATTCTTTGAATTTCAACAAGTACTATTCATTCATTCATTCATTCATTCATTCAAAAAATAGAGTAAGCAACCATTATGTATGAGAAACAATCTCAAATGTTCTGGATATTTGAAAACAAGTTACTGCCCTTGTCTTCTAGAATCTAGCAACTCCAATAACGTTAGATCTTTATAAAATTGCATATATGAGAAACAAAGATAGCAAGCTGCATCAGAGCCTCAGCAGAGGACTACCTGGGCTATAAGGAGGAGGCGAGTTTCTGAACTGTGCTACCTGATATGCCAACCTTTTTTTTTTTACTTTTATTATTTTTTTATTTTTTTCATTTTTATTACTTTATTTATTTACATTTCAAATGTTATCCCCCTTCCCAGTTTCCCCTCCACAAACCCCCTAACCCAATTCTTCACAAAGATAGACAGAGTAATTCTCAAATTCATCTGGAATAACAAAAACCATTCTCAACAATAAAAGTACTTTTGGGGGAATCACCGTCCCTGACCTCAAGCTGTATTTCAGAGCAATAGTGATAAAAACTGCAGGGTAATTGTAGAGAGACAGGCAGGTAAATCAATGGAATAGAACTGAAGATCCAGAAATGAACCCACACGACTATGGTCACTTGATCTTCGACAAAGAAGCCAAAACCATCCAGTGTAAAAAAAGTCAGCATTTTCTTTCTTTCTTTCTTTCTTTCTTTCTTTCTTTCTTTCTTTCTTTCTTAGGTGATAATGTAGTTTTAATTTATTTTTTTTTATTTTTTAATGAAAAAGGAAGTAAAAACATTTTATAATAAAATGAAAGATTTACATGGGAAACATTTCTAATAAAATTGTAGAAAAATATGAAATAACATTAAAATTGATGATTATCATGGAAAATTACAGATAAAATGGTAGGCATAAAATATTTCTAAGTTGATTGAAAGTGGAATTATAAACATTTTCTGATAAAATTGAAGATTTACATGGAAAATATCTCTGATAAAATTGAAGAAATATATAGAAAAACACGTTAAGATTGACTATTTCATGGAAAAATTATACCTATAAAATGGCAGGCATAAAAATATTGCTAAGTTGTTTGAAAGTGGAATTATCAACATTTTCTGATAAAACTGAAGATCTACAAGGAAAATATTTCTGATAAAATTCAAGAAATATATAGAAAAACATGATATAACTATTTCATGGAAAATTATATAGATAAAATGGTAGGTATAAAAATGTTCCTAAGTTGATTGAAAGTAAAATTATAGACATTGTCTGATAAAATTGAAGATTTACATGGAAAATATAATTGTAATTCTGATAGGCCTGCCTTTATAGGTTACTTGCCCTTTTTCCCTTACTGCCTTTAATATTCTTTCTTTGTTTAGTGCATTTGTTAATTTGATTATTATGTGCTAGGAGGACTTTCTGGTCTGGTCCAGACTGTTTGGAGTTCTGTAGGTTTCTTGTATGTTCATGGACATCTCTTTCTTTAGGTTAGGGAAGTTTTCTTCTATAATTTTGTTGAAAATATTTACTGGCCCTTTAAGTTGGAAATCTATGCTCCCTTCTAAACCTATAATCCTTAGATTTGGTCTTCTCATTGTGTCCTGGAGTTCCTGGATGTTTTGACTCAGGAGCTTTTTGCATTTTGCATTTTCTTTGACTGTTGAGTCAATGTTTTCTCTGGTATCTTTAGCACCTGAGACTCTTTCTTCTATCTCTTGTATTCTGTTGCTGATGCTTGCATCTATGACTCCTGATTTCTTTCCAAGATTTTCTATCTCCAGAGATGTCTCACTTTGTGATTTCTTTATTGTTTCTACTTCCATTTTTAGATCCTGGATGGTTTTGTTCAGTTCCTTCACTTGTTTGTGTTTTCTTGTAATTCTTTAAGGGTTTTTTGTGTTTCCTCTTTAAGGGCTTTTACCATTTGACACATGTTCTCCTGTATTTCTTTAAGGGAGTTATTTATGTCCTTCTTGATGTCCTCTAACAGCATCATGAAATGAGACTTTAAATCCAACTCTAGCTTTTCCGGTGTGTTGGGGTATCCGGGACTTGCTGTGGTGGGAGAACTGGGCTATGATGTTGCCAAGTAGCCTTGGTTTCTATTGGTAGGGTTCTTGTGTTTGCCTTTTGCCATCTGGTTATCTCTAGTGTTAGTTGGTCTTGCAGTCTCTGGCTGGAGCTTGTCCCTCCTATGGGCCTGTAAACCTGTGTCTGTACTCCTGGGAGGCCAATTCTCTTCTGGTAGGGTCTGTGCACAGAAGGCTGTGGAGCTGCCTGGATTCCTGCTGCAAATGGCGGCCGGAAGGGAAGATTCCTGTCCCAGCAGCTCCACTGATCTTATGCCCTGTGCCCTCCTAGCTGTACCTCTCCAGAGAGAAGGTGGAGATCTCACCTCCGCACTCAGAAGTGAAATCACTGCTGGGAGATTACTCTCTCCTGGCAGGCTAAGCATAGAAGGCTTTAGAGCTGCCTGGTTCCCTGCTGCAGATGGTTCCCAGAAGGGAAGACTCCTGTCCCAGAAGCAACACTGATCGTATGCCCTGTGCGCTCCTAGCTGTACCCCTCCAGAGGGCAACCATTCTTTCTGAATCTCTCCAGCCATTGTAAGTCAGTTGCCCATTGTATTACTTAGCCATTTCCAAATGATTCCCCAAGTTTTAATACTTACAGTCATACCAGCTAGCAATCACTCATAATAAATGCCTAGCAATGTACATATATGCAATCATGCTCAATCTCCATAAAGCATTCTGTCATGTATATGAACATTTCTACAGAATAAACTGAATTAAGCAAGGTCATGCTCATTATTATATAGAAATTGACTGACAGCTGACATCAATGCCAACCTTACATACTTGATGCTATTTACAGTCCCAGATGCATCTCTTCCTGTTTTATTCCCAGTGGATAACTTGGCTTCCTGACTTTCTGTAAAGGCTGAAATCACCTTAAATAGAAACTCTCGACCTTAATGTTTTCTATATCATTACTCTGCCTTTCGATAATCACACAGAATTGTATGTCACTGGCACCTTTCTTTTGACCTTCATGCCACTTGTCCTCCATGAAATCATCTGACTCTAGATATGCTAATCATCTTCTGTTCCAAATGTGTCTGCCATTATTTACTGTTTCTTAGAGAGAATAAGTTGGTGGGGTTTTTTGTTTTATTTTGTTTTGTTTTTACTGCTACAATGTAGTGTTGTAAAGAAATATTCACAAATGGATTATCCAGAACTTTAATTGTTATTAAGTTAAGACTACAAATAGTCAAGGTTGGGAAATGAGATAATACAAATACTGTTTTCAGATAGAATCTGTATAATACTTCTAATATTTAAATTTCCTGTCGTCGAGATATTATTCATCTATCATTTTCCCTGCATGAAATATAAAAATTAATAACTAGAACACCATGAAGCTTAACTTTTTGTTTGTATAGCTTTCTAGGTTCCATGGTGGTGTCTATGAAAGTATACATAATTAGTTTAAATAAGAGAATCAGTCAAAATGTTTCATTTATATTTTTGAAGATATGACATTTGATCGCCTCGGTATGTGATCCAAAAATATTTGGAAACTTAGTGAGCATAGATGTAATGGTTGTAATGGCTGTAATGGCTACAGCCTTCCAGAAGTTCCTCTGTGTTGCCTTCATGTCGCTCTGCAGGTTTTACTTCCAAGGTTACCACATTTCTTCTTCTTCAGCACATTTTGAAGTGAGGCAAACACACAAGTCTCCCACCAGTTTGAAACAGGGCTAATATTTACTCCTCTACCACAGAAAGTAAATAAATAAAACAAACATTTTAGCATATTTTATTTCTACTTGAGCCTTCCAAACCATGTTAGTTATTTTTGAGACATTCAGAACAACAACAACAAAAACCCTTTTAAATCAAAACAGTCCTTGTGTTGTCTACAGTTTCTTTCTAAAGTATTCTACATGAATGAACATTTTAGTTAGAAAAAAAGCATTTTTATGAGATGTTCCATCTAGGGAACAGACACCTTGCCCAACTGCTTCTCATTCTCTTTCCTTTCATGTTTTGAATTGTATATGAACCTCTTTAGTTACTTGTTTCATATGTTCCCATAAACAAACTTTATCAAAACTAAAAGCCTTTATCCTGACTGAAAGGAAGCAGGAAACAGCAGCAGTCTTCTAATGGATACAACTTTCTTCTCTGGGGAAGGAGCTAGCCCTTATTAGTGAGGGCATCTGGGAAAGAGGAAGATGACTAGTCAGATGGCTGGAAGTCGGGCTGAACAGCTGGTACAAAGTCAACACTCGGCAGGCACCGCAGGCTCACAGGTTTCCAGTCCATTTCCTTTCTTGCAAAATGCCTGGCTCCCGTGTTCTTTATTCAGATGGACTCATACCTGGCAGGGAAGTTTTTGGCTACATTTTTTTTTGTGTGTGGAATATCTGTAGAAAATGAGTTGAGAAACTTGACAGGAACAGCTTGAGTTATTTGATGAATAATAAAGAACTTCTAGCGTTCAAGTGTTTGACTAGAATGGGAAGTATTAGGAATCTGGAAAAAAGGAAGGATTGATTCAAAAATAATATGCTGTTCGAACCCACTGGCGAGTGCAGTTCCTTCTAAAGCGCTGTACACAGATCCCATGGGGGAAGAGCTTCAGTTGGGTTTCCTGGGGCTTTGTTTGGACTACTTTCATGCTTATTTGCTGCTTATAGCAAGGAATAGTTTAGAGATGCAAAGTGAACCTTTGCACAAAAGGCACCCGTGTTTTAAAGATGGGCCCTGTATTCCCTGCACCTGTGAGGGCTCGATTTTCCATTCTCAGCCCTGACAGTGGTTTAGCTATCATGGTCATTATTTCATTTCACACTGGCCTGAAAATCCACAAGGAATAACTATTATTTACAACCCCATAATCACATCACAAAGGTTTGGGGTTTTGTTTTGTTTTTAAAAGTATATGGTGTTTTCTTTGTGTCTGTCTGTGTGTGTGTGTGTGTGTGTGTGTGTGTGTGTGTGTGTGTGTGTGTGTGCGCGCGCGCACATTGTGTGTATGCCAATGCCTAACTTGGGTTGGTTCAAATTACTCTCATGCAGTGCCTGTTTCTGGACTTCTTGGTCACTGAAAAGATGTTTAAAATCCAGCACACAGCAAAGGAATGGGAAAGTTATGAGAACAAAGACATGGGAAGTTCATTTAGGATGTCTTTACAGAAATCTAATTCCCTCATTGATAAAATGAGCTAGGAAATCTATTTCAGCTCAAGGAGGTTGTGTGTCTAAATTACTTTCTATGAATAAAAGTTCAGTTTTAATCACCAATTGACTTGTTTTTCATTTAGATCCTATGTTTTACTACTTTTCTGTAGGGGTATAGATTATGTTTCCAGAGTCATCCCCTTGGGGTAGGTATGTGTTGGCAAAGAAAAAGGATTTAATGAAATTCAGAACATAAAGTACAATATCAGTTACTATTCTATTCATTGTGGGTAAGGGAGGAATCTTCTAGCTCAAAATTTTCATAGCTATTTGTGGGTAAATTCAGTACACACTTTTCAGTTTTAATTTGACTTTACATCTAAGCAATTTTCAACATTGCCCTCCTTACCCCATGTAGAGCTCTTTTTTCCTACACTGTTCTTTTAATCTATGTCTCTGTCACTCCACTGAGTCTGTTCCATGCTCAGCACCAATGCTTGATGTTGTCCCAAGCTCTCTCCTCTGCTGTCAATCCCACACGTCCATCCACATTTTAAGAATCCCACTGCATACCCATTGCTTCATTGTGTTTTTCTAATAGATTTTTCACCAATCCTCCCACAATCTTCCTTTCAAGTGACTGACAAGTATCTCTACATTGTAGCCCCTTTTTAATTTCCTTGGATCTTCAAATGACACCTTGTATACCTTCCAAGCTCCGCCCTATCCACCCACTACACAGGCTGTTCCCCATATAGTGCTCCTTTGCCACAGAAATGCAACCATCTATTATGCCTTCTCTAAGTCAGTCATCAGGCCCACCAGCATCTTCTACTCATCATTAAGTAAACCCCATATGCAATTTTACCTTCAGAAACATAGATACCATTTTCATGGTTTATTATTTTTATATCTACTGTCTCCATCATTTTCAAATGTTTTTAGCCTCTTCTCTCTAAGACATATTCCTCAGCTCCCAGTCTCCTTTCTCAGAATACAGCATGATAATCTTAAAATCTGGGGCTGAGGGGATGACTCAGTACTCTAGACATGTCTTCTAGACATGTCTGCACATGAACATTTCAATGCATGTACACATAGATACATACCATATGAATACTCCATACATTGATATTTAAATGTGCATTGTCTAATCTGATTATTTTCACCTGTGCCCATGAATGTTAGAATTAACCAAAGCTTATTTATTACTTGAAAATTTTTTGGACCCCCATCTATCGCTCTCTCTTCCTACCCTATACTTAATGTTATTGCCACACTTTTTTTTTCAGTTTCCTAATATGATTCTTTTTACAATCCTCTCCAAACTTTTCTGTAGGTTGCAGTCTGCCTAGTAACATATTTTTATCCTTGTCAACTCTCAGTTTCTCACCAAAGTCTGAAGTCTACCAACAAATCCTCATGATTTCTCTATGTGGTCTTCCTAGGCATGTTTACAAATATTAACTTCCTTAATTGCCATAAGCACCTTATTAGTTTTGCTACTAGGAGTATTTTTATATTAGTGAATATTTCCAGGAGCCTCCCAAGATCAGGTAAGTACTCATAAGTAGAGCAGTCACTTGGCTGTGTGCTTCTGAGCCAGTGACCATGAAATTCATTGAAAAGTTATTTTCTCTGTTCAGATTTGTACTTTTAAATCAAGCTCAGTTCTAACATTCTTCCTCAGTTCGTTCACTTTCCAACCACCAAAACCCTTCCGAGTGTCAATGCCATTTTACCTTATCTTCCTTGATAAACTAAATAGAGGTCACAAACTGCTATCAGATTTATTGAAACAATAAATGAATAAATGATTGATGAATTGAGGAAAGAAGGGAGGGAAGAGCATGGGAAAATTATTAGTACTCTTTACCACTTGGCAGAAAAGATTATTGAGACTTCAGGCAAAAGTTTTATCTGTGTTTCTAGGATGACTTTTGATAATTTGTAAAATAAGATTTATATATGTGTTATTTTATGAACAAAGCAATTCATAATCATTTGTGTACTTCCCAAGTCAACACATTCTTTTCCTCTGTCCCAGTGAGTTATAACTGGACCCCCAGGCTCCTGCTGCTTCCTCTGCATAATGTCTTGCTCTGCCCTCACAGCACTGGGCAGCGTCTGTCTGTGGCACAAGAATTCTTTTCAACAGCAGCTGATGCAGCAGCAGTTGGAAGCCTTCTCTTTCTGTCCTTTTGTTTGCATTTCTTCCGGTGTTGTCCCATGCTTGCTCTCCATTAGCCACAGAGTGCATTTTCTCATAAACTAATATTTAAAAAGCATTTTTACATCCCTGAGCTGACTCACAAAGACACGTTTAATTTACCAGAATGCTGAAGCAATTCAGATGAAATATCCAAATATTGTCTCTTAAATGAAGAATTTCTATGTACTGGTTAACTTTTTGTATTCTCAATGACCACTTTAAGTAGCATTTCTCTGTTGCAAAGCTAACTCCATCATTTCACTAATAGATTTAGAAAAGGGCTCAAAAGCCAATCTTACTGTGAATTGGAGATCTGTTTATATTACACCTCAAAGAATGTCCGTAAATTAAAGACAGGAAGAGACTGTGAAAGCATAAACAGGGATTCACAGGAGGATGTGCTCAGCATGATGGGTAATCCTAGCGCAGATTAAAGAAATCACATAGGCTAGAACAAAATAATATCTGTGTCACTTTGGATAAGTTATTTAGCTTTTCCCTTTATTATTTTTCTGATAGAATATGCCTAAGTGCCTTGAAAGTCATTACAAATTTTAAATAAGTATAAATGAACAAGGAAGAGATAAGTAGATGCTACTTTCAATAACTTCTTTAAAATTTATGTATTTTATATGTGTGAATATTTTATATGTATTTGTATGCACCATGGGCATGCCTGGTGGCCAGGGAAGCCAGAAGAGAGCATCACATACTCTGAAACCGGAATTAGGGATGTTTGAGGGTCTTTATGTGGATGCTAGAATGTGATCCTGGGTTCTCTTCAAGAACAGCAAGTGCGCTTAACCACTGAGACATGGCATCTACCACCTACAGAGTAAACTGATAGTCTAAGTAGAATGATTTTCATAGCTAAGTTTCACGTAGGACAGACTGTATGATCATTATGAGGCTGATTAGACCTCAGTCGATGAGGTAAGGAGCGTTACTATTGCTATTCATCAGATGAGGAAATGAAATGAGGAAAGATAGTGGAACCTTCAACTAAAGCCAGAATGTTGATATAAATTCATTGTACTCTGCATTCATGGCTTAAAGGAATTTTACCCACTCTCTTGGTCAATGACCAGTATGTTAGCACCAAATGTAAAATTTGTGAAGACCAGGCAACTCTGTCGAAAATAAAGTCACTACAAGCCTAAGATTTTAAATTTATCTCCAAAGTACAAAACTGAGATGGTGGCATAGAAATGGACTTGGAGTTTTGAGGAAATAATCTGTCTTTACAAGGTATCATCATTCACGTGTGTGAAACACCTGCATTTTCACCTGAATAAAAGGAAGAAATAATCATTACAAAGCCCTCTGTAGGTCACCATCTCAGGGAGACGTGGATGCCATTTACTGAAATGGCAATTTCCGGAGTAGGCTGAGTTCATGGATCACATTTTGGGTTTGGCCATATTCTTACTTTAGAGAAAGGAAGATCCATTATTAGGAGTTACACAGCTTTCTGAGAAAGTGTGAGGGACAAAGACCATATGTGAGGAAAAATTCCACAGAAGAGGGTTTGAGAGTTGTCACAGTGATTAAGGCTACTTGTTGCTCTGCAAGCAACCCACGCTTGGCTTCCAGAATCTACACGGTGGCTCACAACACCTGAAGTTCCAGTTCCAGTGAATCTCAAACCTTGTTCTGGCTTCCAACGGCATGCATGTGCCGCACATACGTAAATCCAAGGAAAAGGCTCATACACAGAGAGTACAATAAATAAATAAATCTTTTTTAAATCATAAATGTCCACAGAAGATACCGCCACAGATCTTAGAGAATTTCTCTCCACTAAATTTTTAAAGATAGCCATATTTAGGAAAAGGACAGAAACAATCACCAGAGAGAAATAACTGTGTTTTGCCCAAGCTTCAAGTTAAAGTGGTAATTTTTAAAAGTTGCAATTGTTGAAAAAAAAGTGGAGCAAAAAGTTTGAAGAGCTATGTGAAAATGAGGAAACCAGGTGCATAGGGAATATACTTAATTACAGCGAACGTCCCTACCAGACAGCTGTGCAAATACATCTTTCTCCCCAAATGTCAGAAACTATATGTATATTTCTACTCACTTTCAGATGACATAATGTATTAGAAATGGCATGGTAAATAAAAAGGACCACACAAACACAGCATACTAGTGTAATTACTTACATTCAACAGACTTGACTGAGACAGAATTTAATAAATACAGAAAAGAATATGCCAAGGAAGTTATGTGAAAACTAGATCGAACTAAGAAATATTTGACTCTAGGAGGATTTTAAGACCATGGACTAGGTTGCTTGAATTAATATACTTAAGCACCCAACTCTAGCAGAGATGCTAAGTGTCTAAAATATGTCAGCTGCACCAAACATGTCTAGTACTGAAAAACTTCCATTGAAGATGTGGCAAATCTGCTTACCTAACAGTTCAGATAAAGGTGAGTGAAATCTCATGGTCATTCTATCTCGTTGCATTTTCTTTCTTGCGTTTTCTCAAGTCAGTCTTTGAAAACAGCATTTGCATTATCAACAGCTTTACAATTTGTCCATTGGATTTCTATGTTCTCTTCTCCCTCTCTACAGTCCACAGATCTTGCTGTCTATTCTAGTCAAAAGTAACTCTTTCTCACCTATCCAAAGCACTATCTTCTCCAGGGGAAAGCCACATTCTCCATATTCAGTTTTCTGAATTGAATTGTAGGTATTGTTCAAAACTGACCACCAGGCAATTTTTTTCTCAGCCCACATTTCAGACTACACTTCTGATTATCTCTTCCTCTAGAGCTCCTACTGAGTATTTAGGATTTTAACACTGACTGTTCTCCTAACTCCAAGAAGACATTTCCGTACTTGTTGACTTCTCTTTATCTGAAGTCTATGGTCTTGGTTACCTAGAACATGGGCTTTTTAGTGTACAATCTGTAGCGTCTTCAGGTAAAAAGATCTTGACGCAGTGCTACTAGGTTGACAAGAAGTAGCAGAGAAAGGACATAAAAAGTTCTGAAGGCCACCATTCTTTGTTTCTTAACACTATTGCTTTTGTCTAATATTTTGCTTTATGAATAAATAGAATTAAAATAACTGTCTTATTTTGAATATAATTAGTAAATGCTTCTTGAAAACAAACAAACACATATCTTATGTATGTATGATATCTTATAAATATATATCCAAGAATGAAGGCAACCTTTACTATAAACATTCTACACTGTCATTCATCTTATAGAAAAAGAGTCTGTTTATTATTTCACACAATCTTTTATATTTTTATGGAATGACTCTAAAAAAGGAATGGTATTTGGTTAATATTTTACTTGTAGGAAATTTTTGATTTAGTTCTTTTTCCCAATCAATGTAGATAATTTCGAAGTATTTTTAACCCACTAAGAAAACTCAACCTGTATAATTTAGGCATATGACTATGCTTTAGGCAGTAAAAGAATCTTCAGAGGAAAGGTTGAAGTTCTGCTATAATCCCTGTGAGAATATACACAGTCTTCCTATCCAGTCTCCAAATATGATCATTGTCTGGACTCCCTTCCTTTCTGGGGCCCCTGTGAATCTGTATGACATTAAGAATGAAGGACTCTGCATAATATTCCATAAATTATGATGCATATCAGCTCATATTTACTCTTCAAATACACTAATAGTATTCCTAGGATATTTAATAAGACAAATCAATATCAACGAGAGGGGCATACATAGATGCTCACTGACATATGATTCAATGCCATTCCTCTACCAAAATCCACAATACATAGGGAGCTTCTCAGGTTTCCTTGCTAAACATGCTTAACCCATTCTAAATATCCATTTCACAACTCAGTCCTCTGTGAGATCAGACTTTTCCCACAGTTACCTCATGCCTGTCTAAGAGCTGCAGCTAGCAGACCACCCAGAATCACAAGAGAAAATCATAGTGTAACACATTTACCGACAAAAAGATCAAAATTCAAACTTTGAGGTAAATTTTCTACTGGAAGCATACTGCTTTCATAGAAACAATGTAGCAAACTAAAAACACTAACCTATATATTCAAAAATTAAACCCCACTACAATCTACATGTTAATAAAAAGAAACCCAAGTCCTGTAAAACAAGTTTGAAAATACAAATAACAGTACCCAATTCAATACATATTATACACTCATTTTTATGACGCTTACTGGCATTTCCCAGAATATTAAATAATATTATAACTTTGCAGTACATTAAATATGTGTTATATGAAAAATATAGAATATTAATCACATATTGTTTAGGCTATTATATGAAGATATTGGTTATGCATACAGAGTATAAAGTGCTTCCCCAAGTATTTATATGTGACCAATCAAATTAACTATTCAAGTTATTTTGTGCGTGTGTGTGTGTGTATGTGCATGCATGTTTGTGTTGGAAATCAGACACAAAGCCTCATATTTACTGGGAAAGTGCTCTCATATTAATCTACCCCATTCCTGTTTATATTACTTTAACTCTATCCCTCTTGATACTTCTCACTAAATCTAATTTTTACACATGATTGTGAGCAGTTTCAATTTTAAAAAGGCCTTTATGGTATACAATTATTTACTTTCAAGACCTTTTCTTAGTGTTGTGAATCTATAGTATGCATGCTGCTGCAAATGCATGAAATACATTGATTCCAAATATTATATTTTTCTTATTTCTTATTTAACCTTTCATTCCGCAGTCACAGTACTCAAGATGCTCTCAATATCTTGTCAGAATGATGTTCCAGTTAGTATTCTTGTAAAAGGATCTAATCTAAGACAGTGACAATTGCCATGTTTGTGTGTAATTTCTTTTTGTTGTGAATGAGTAGGGCTTATGAGCGTGCCAAAAATCCACTCCTGTGGTTATACTGAACTATCTGGCACAAACAAAGGAATTTTGCATACCTAGTTAAAGGCCTAAGTCAGTTTGGTTTTAGTTAATCAATAGGGAAATTATATTGTAAATGTATAGTTTGAGAGAAATAATTTTCCTAGTAAAGAACACCTAATTGATTATCAAATACCAAATGGATAATCCTGAAAGCATATGTGTGTAAGTAACTTTATACAGACTGAGTAGGTTAAAAAAAATATTTAGAAGCACATGCATACACAGGTATATGTATAATTAATCAAACTATCAAGAAATGAAGTTGAATATTCCAATATTCTTCCTAACATTCAAATTTTTATAAGACCAGAATAAATTATGAAAATGTGTAATTGATGGCCCTTGGTTCTTTAATTCCTACCTTAGAGACTTCAGTTTGAATGTATGATAGTGCCCTAACTATCTTGAGATCCTTCTATGCACTGTAAATATTCTTCCTTATTTTATCACAAGGTCTACTGATTTTTAATGTTGTTTTTAAACATTTTAATTGTAGACATATTTTCATCATCATTAGTATTTGATATTTTGATATGTTTTCATTACCTCCTGACTAATAACACTTTCAAGCTGACATGTTGGAGTAAATTGATACTTTTTAATGTGATAAAATGATTTCATATTTTTCTTCAGAGTTTGGAAACTATTATTTAGAAAATGTAGTTTGCTATTTAACCGTAAGTTTGAATCTTCAGTTTCATCTGTCTTAAAACATGTACTAAAGACAAGCAGCGTGCTAGTGAACAGAAGGAGAAATGAACAGGCAAACGCAGATGACATTCTATCTCTCATCTTCACACCTAATTATGTCTACAGACTTCAGACTTTTAAACCATCGCAAGTGACACAGAAAATAGAACCTGTCTTAGTCAGGGTTTCTATTCCTGCACAAACATCATGCCCAAGAAACAAGTTTGGGAGGAAAGGGTTTATTCAGCTTACACTTCCACACTGCTGTTCATCCCCAAAGGAAGTTGGGACAGGAACTCACAGATCAGGAAGCAGGAGCTGATGCAGAGGTCATGGAGGGATGTTCCTTACTGGCTTGCTTCCCCTGGCTTGCTCAGCTTGCTTTCTTATAGAACCCAGGACTATCAGCCCAGGGATGACACCATCCCCAATGGGTCCTCCCCCCTTGATCACTAATTGAGAAAATGCCCCACAGCAGGATCTCATGGAGGCACTTCCCCAACTGAAGCTCCTTTCTCTGTGATAACTCCAGCATGTGTCAAGTTGACACAAAACCAGCCAGTACAGAGCCTCCCATCTATCACATCAATAGATAATCCTGAATGATGAAGATGAGAATTCTTCCCAGTACAGAAAGAAGCCTAAGCGACTCCTAACCCTCAGCAGCTAGATATTTAAGTACTGCCATGAGTTTGAGCCTAGCCTGGACTGTATAGTAAGACCTTGTCTCAGAACAAAACAAATTAAAGGCACAGGGACAGTGAGATGGCTTGTTGACTTGAAACTCTTGTTTTGCAAGGGTGAACATCTTAGTTTGATTCCGCCGAACACACTGTAAGAAGCAAACTAATCCCTGGAAGTTGTCCTCAGATATATCCACAGGTTCAGTAACATAGGCATGCCTGTGCTCACACTGTCTGTGTGTCGTATAATTTAATATAATTCTAAAATTTAAGAAATCTTAAAAAATACACATATAAAACATTCGTATCTGTAAACATGCTGGTTAAGCAGAGGATACCATCTCATAAAAAAATAAGCTCACAGCTTTCTAATTTGGATAATATTGGAGGATAAAGTGATATAGAAATAGGCACATGCTTATACAGTTCTGAGTTACAAGGAAGAGACATAGAAATTCTAATATATTAATAATGAGGTGAGAGGAGGAGTCCAGGTCCTCTTAGAATACTAGACTCTAAAAAGTCAGTGTTCATTGTCTTCACTAGTACCAGGTGCAGTTCCTGCAGGAGCACCAAGGCACCACAGTCAGAGAAGAAAAATATCTTTATCTTGGGAACTTAGGTTGCTTGGCTATGGAGTTTGGGGCAAAAGTAGCTAAGAATAATGTCTTAGAAGTCCAGGGAGGCTAGGCACCATTTACAATCTACAGAGCAGGCCTCTTTGGCCAAACTACACAAAAGACAGAAACAGACAAGGGTCAGCTGGGGATAACATGAACCCAAGCCTGAGAGTTCCAGTTCTATTAACAATATCCAGTTAGAACAGAAATAAGAAACATAAATGGAGTGGCAGAGACACTATGTCTGATGACTTCAGTTCCTTCCATCTCTGGCTTATGTCACTCCCCTGCATCTGTACACACATATCCTATGGAACAAAGTAAGAAAGGATCTCATATGAAGACTAAATACTCTTTTCCAAAGGAAATTGACAACCCTCCAACACAACTGAGAAAATTAAATAGGAACCCTCTCTCCCACATTTCTGTGCTCCCAACTAGCATCTGGAGGCCCAAAGAAGCCTGAGTCCACTAAGACAAAGTGAAGAAGTTGCTGGGTTTCTCCCCACATTTGCATGATAGGGAGACATAGAAATTTCACCATGTATAGTGTCAGTAGGAGCTCACTCAGAAATGGTGTACACTAGTGTGAACCACATCTTTGGATTTATTTAGCATAAATTAGCTATTCATATCATACCAATATCTTTTTTCGGTATGTCAGTTAACAAAATACTTGGGATTTCCAGATGTTTCATCCTATATTGGCATGTTTGCCAACTGTATGTAAAACATCTGGCTGGCTGTGTACATTTCACACTTTCCCAGTGTATGTTTGATGTGATACAAACACAGTCAAACGCCTTGAAACATCACAATATAATTCAGTGCAGCTGTAAGTCATTTAATGCCACTTTGAATCCCCCAGCCATCCATTTGTCTTGTGACTCTAGTTAGTGGAGCATGACCGTACACCTATGACAACTCAATTCAATGTAATGTTAGAAGGCTCTCTTTTAAACCAGCTGACACTGTAAAAGTGAGCTGTCTATTCCCCCTCCCACCCCCCGACACACCATCCACTCAAACTTGCAAGTACAGGTATAAATTACAGAACACCCTAGGGGAACATTCATCATGGCAGTTGTAATCTATAGGGTCAGCTCCCAGTACAGGTCAAGGAAGGTAAGTGAGCAACAGAAATAAATGCAATATATAACCAGGTGAAGAGGCCTTGCTTAGGTACTGTCAATACTGTGTGCTTCCAGCATCTCTGTGCAGGGAATCAATGAAGGGTGGGATAGTTTGGGGACACATGAAGAACATTACATAGGGGTTTGATGTGAAGGATTCAGGAGGAAAGTTTGTTCGGGCATGAAAACTCATTGTAAAGGCACTGTGTCACACACATTGTAAACTATTGTCTCAAATAATGACACTTTTCAAAGAGAGAGAATCTTGCTTACACTATTGTAAATTGCTTGAATGTGCTCACAGAGCAAAATTTCTACTTCATTTTTATACCTTGTTTGCCCAGAGCTCAGTTTATGTTGAGCAAAATGCATGTATCCCTGAGAGGTCTTATCTTACAGGAGTTGAAACAGAATCTAGTCTTCAGTAGAGACGTTTGAACCTCATGGCAGTTTTAGGCACTTCTAGCCATAGAACTACATACATGCTTCTGAGAAATTGATTCCAATATAGAATGTAGTCAAACATGGGCTCATCTGTAAAATATCTCAGTGTTGATGTTCCACTGGAAGAAGAAGATAATTAAATGATCATTAAGTAATATTTTTACTTGTAGAATGTTGAGATTATGAAGTATAAAATTGTATCTGATTGATCTTTTTAAGCTGTTACTTTTGTGGCCTACTTTTAATACAAATTAATATTTTGGCTCAGACAAATGTATCAAGCATAAGAGTGATTTGGGCAGCAAGAAGTATTGAAATTAACATTCAAAAGTGGTCAAGAAAATTCAAACTGAGGCTTTCTTGACCTCATAAGGAGAAGAGCAGCCATTGTTTCTATGTGAATATACAAAAGTACCACGCATCCTTGATTAATGGTGTGTGCTCATGGAAATGTCCTTGGCAAGGTCAAAAATTTTAGTTTATGTTTTAAATCAGATTAACCATTTTCCATGTTCCTTATTTTCCATGTTTCATTTCTGGGTTATAACTGCTTTTTATAAGCCAAAACCAAATTGAAATAGGATGTGTTGGAAATATTTGATACATGTCCTTGGATTCTATAAAATACGTTTCTTTGTATCCTTTTATATTTGCAAATTTCTTCTTCTTTGGGAGATGTCAGAGGTCTGATTCACATAGCGTCTAGTCCAAAGCTCTCATGTCAAGGTATATTCTGAACTACTATGGTCCAGAAGTTAAAGACTTTTCAAAGCAATGTGCATTAAAGTAGAAACAAAAGTGTATTGCCTCCCAACCTCTTTTATATCCAGAATAATAATGAAAATAAACTACATTCAGAAATCTAAGCTTGTATATAAATCCATGTACATAGCACCCCTATTTAAAACTTTAATACTATCATACATGTTAAAAGACTGAGTATTTTACAGAAAACCTACCAGGAAGCTTGATGTATGCTGACCAAACAAACCACTCTTCTAATTTGTTTTTAACTACCCTTGGCATCTGATCAATTTAAAAAAAAATTTAAGGTAGATAGTATACAGTTTTAAAGTATAAAATAACACAAGCTGGTAAGATGGCTCAGCAGGTAAGGACACGTGGGCTTGATGAACCCATATGGAGGAATAAGAGAGCCAATACCTACAAGTTGTTCTCTGATATCCAGACTTGTCCTGTGATCCCTGCCTTTCTAATGCAAGGATACATACATGCATACATACATGCATACATACATACATACATACATACCATACACACATACATACAATTAAAAAGTTAATTTTTTAAATTCTGAAATATCAATGAAAAATCAAAGAGAGCTGGTCTGTTTTAGAGTAAATTTTTAAAGAAGTCTGTCAGAAAAAAATGCAACATGCTTGTCTTGGAGAGAGAAAAACTGCCTTTTTATTTTTAAATAAGAGTTTTCTGTTTCAGAGCAGTGGTACTTGGCTCTTCCAGTGTAGATCTGTTTGATTACAAATCCAAAGAAAATGTTCTGAGAACAGTAAGTTGTTTGCTCTGGTTTTAGAACTTGATGTAAGCTTCACCAGGTTGGTGAACAGTCTCACAAAGATTTCATGTTAGCAAATAACACCAGGAAACGATCCCACTGAGAAAAATCACACAAAGTTGTATTCATGGCAAAGTGTGGCTGGAATCAATGAAGTGATTTTTAAAAGCAAACACTGTTACTGGTTTTCTTTTGGGGGGAGGGGGTCTTCAGATTCTAATTGCTTGAAATTAGAGGAAGTCACCATTCTTGCAGTTAGAGTGACTGACCCCAGTGAGTCATGAAACTTTGCATGCCACCTTACAACATATTTAATTTAGAAACCTACATCGTTTTGAGATGATTTATTTCAAACACATGCATTTGCATTTGCCTCTTGTATCACAATACTCTGACTTTATTGCTTCTGTCTCAAGACTATCAATCCCACTTGCTCAAAATATTCCTTATATATTATATTCAAGAAAATGATTCTCATGACTGGAAAGTTTTAGATCAAGTGGGTTTACTAGCACTCTTTGTATGGAGAAGTCATAGAACAGCAGAGAGAAGAGTGTGATAGTTACGTAAGTTTGAGAGGCAAATAACAGGTCAACAGAGCGGGCTGAAGTAAACATTGTGTTCCTTCCAGCTAGGTGAATGTACAATGCATGTGTGTGCTATAGCTCCATCAGGGAACTTTGGCAATGCCATCTGTGTGTCCTCTCTATTCCAAAATAGGATTCTTCTTTGTAACTTATTCTTCTCTTTCCCAATTATAGGAGATAGTATCGCGTAGCTGGAAAAGGTAGATGAAAATAGCTTTAATTAAAATATTGCATACATTATAGTCTCCAAGCAATCCCAGTGACCTTTTAATATCTGAATGATTGTTTTTTAAAACTATTCTGTTTAACTACACATGAAATATAAAGGAATCTACAAATCAATTATTGGGCAGATAGGTAGACTAGCTAAACATATGGGGTTTTTTGTTGACTGAGTCTTCAATGAGGAGAAATAAGTCAGAGAATATGTAGCTTAAAGCAAATCTCATTGGGCAATTTAATGGCATAATTAGATAATTCTGAAAGAGCTTTAATGTTGTGCTTGATAATAAATCAGTTAAATGAAACTGTTGAAGAGAAAATGCAGCATGTATTTACATCGTGCATGTTTTTTTTAAAGCATGAACATATTCAAGCACCCAGTTCAGTATGACTGTAAATTAGTAAAATTGGCATTTCCCTGCATGAATTGCCTAAGGAACTCTTCTTTTGGGGAATTTATTACAGCATCAGGAACACTGCTAGAGATAAAATCAAGGACAGATGCCATCAACTGAGAGGAGTTATTTTATAGCTAGTAATATATAATGAATTTGTTGAGAATCACAGAAGTAAAATTATTGTAATTCTATTACCATTTTATTCGTTATTTGTTGCTAACCTTCAACATTGCCATCTTGTTCTTTGAATAGAGGCACTATTTAGACTTTTAATTTGCTAATTTTCACCATAAGGTCATATTGAATTTTACAGATTTTCATCTGCACTCATGACTCCATGGTGCTCAAAACTCCATCTACTCCTCCACCAAATTTTCTAAAATCCTAATTTTCTAATTTTGGGAGATTTAAGGTGGCTCCCAAATATCCATGACAAACCTTTATAGCACAAGTTGAAAATAAAACAACAAGAAAATTAAAATAAATCAGAAGTTTTGGGTGAATGTATTAAATAGAGTTCTGTAAGCCCTTCACTCTTTGAAGAACATCAGATAGAAATTTGAATTTTAACTTTTGAGAAACAAACAGAGGGAGGGAAATGAGGTCCCTGACATCTATGGTTCACAACACTTATTTAAAGAAAAACAAACCAATTACTGAGGAATAACATTGCTGCAATTGCCCCCCTAATCCAAAGGGAATCACTATAAAAATGTTCTCAACTAATGTCGGAGAGGACAGTGCTTCTTAGAAGGGAGAACAAAATTCTCACAGGAGGAAATATGGAGATAAAGTGTGGAGCAGAGACTTAAGGAAAGGCCATCCAGAGACTGTCCCACCTGGGAATGGATGCCATATACAGTCATCAAACCTCGAATTCTATTGAGGATACCAAGAAGCTTGCTGACAGGAGCCTGATATAGCTGTCTCCTAAGAGGCTTTGTCAGTGTCTGACAAATACAAAGGAGGATGCGCACAGTCAACCATTGGACTGAGTACAAGATCCTTGGTGGAGGAGTTGTAGAAGAGACTGAAGGAACTGAGGGGGTTTGCAGCCCCATGGTGGGAGCAAGAATGTCAACTGGCCAGAACACACCCCCCCACCCAGAGCTCCTGAGGACTTAACCACCAACCAAAGAATACACATGGAGGAACCCATGGTTCAGGCCTTATGTGTAGCAGAGGATGTCATTGTCTGACATCAATAGGAGGAGAGGACCTTGGTCCTGTGAAGGTTCATTTCCCCAGTGTAGGGGACAGTGAGGTGGAAGTGGGTGGGTGGGAGGGGGAGCATCCTCATAGAAGCAGGGAGAGGGGGGATAGGATAGGGCGTTTCTTGAGGGGAAACTGGGAAAGGGTATAACATTTGAAATGTAAATACATAAAATATCCAATTAAAAACAATATCAGTTCATGCATAGGTGGTTTTCACAGGCAAAAAAACCTAGACAGATCTGCAAAATGACTGAAGACAAAACACTAAAATTTCACATTTTAAGAAAGTACACAATCAAACCCACTGATGATCTTTGCATACAGATCTTCTAATGGGTGCCTCAGAATAACTATGATTAATGTGTCTGAGTGTAAAGACTGGAGGAAATTCACAAACAACACAATAGGGAAGTGCAGAGAAATGTATCTGTATATAAAAATTTGAATTGCAAAACTGTACATATAGTATCAGAAAATAATAATTCAGGCACCATATTACTCATAAATCTTGTGGAAAAAATTAAAAAAAAATATTCCTGAGGAATGAAGAGAACACAAGCTGCCACAAAGATTAGATCTTAAATTCAACATGGTAGTCATTCTTGACAGCTTATTACCTTCATCCCATCATTATATCTGCATCATTAAAGTCATAATCCGTGCTAAATGTATTGCAAAGCTGTTCGTCGTAACAAGAAAAATGGGAGTGGTTATATAATCCACTTGGTAAGCAGCATCCTTTAGCCCAATGAAGGATGTCATGTGATTTCAACATCCAAAGCCTAAATACACTGATGTCTACAAGGTGTGTATATATATGACCATGTATAAGAAAAAATTATATGGATTGCAACATTAAATGCTGAAATGATGTATATGCATAGTACAGAAAAGACATTTCTGAAGCAGAAATCCTTGTAGTGGTTCAGATTTTTGGTAATTGTGGTCAGTCTATCCACTGACTGATTGCAGAACTTGTAGGATAAATCCTTCTAAATCATCTTAGTAATTTTTCTTTCTATGTATTCCTTACAAATGCCTTTTTTAAAAACACATGATACAAATGTTACTACCATAACTTTGTTTTAAGTTAAAACTGTAGTAGTTTGAGTTTATATTGTAAAAGGTGGCTCTATAACATTGACCTTATAAATCTTAATTCCTATTAGAGCAATGTCCCTTTTCCTCCTCTCCTAGGCCAATTATTACCTGTGTTCAACCCTCTGTTTAAATGATCTTGAATACCTTAAATAAGGCTTAGACATGGAATCACTCAAAGGAGGTTTGGAGATTGTTGTGGTGGTCATTTGTTTTGCTTTTGTTTTATTTATTCTTATAAGTTGGCATACTTTGATTAGTATAATATCTTTGATTTTATGGGAAGTTATATGAACTTTCTGACAAAATTGCATTTCAATGGAAAGCTTAGTGGCATACAATTTTATTGTATACTGAAGTGTGTAACTTACTCCTTCATCGTAAATACTTCTCCTGTGAGCAGGAATGTCAATCACATTTTTGAAATCTATTATCTATTCATGTAAAGTGTCCAGAAGTAAGACTGTGAAATCATATGGTTTAAATATCTTTAAATATCATATAGTTTAAATATCTTGAATTTTTTAAAGGAATATCCATATTGTTTTATGCAGTGATTGCAATACTTCACAATTTTACCAACATAGTAAAATAGATCACCTTTATCACAGGCCACATCAGCACTCACTATTTTCTATTACTATGATAGAAGCTATACTGTTGCATGTGCAGTAATGTTTCCTCATAGTTTCGAATTTTATTTCTCTTATGCTAATGATGTAGTGCATCTACTTCATTGCCGACTTGCGCCTTAATTTTAGAGAGAAAAATCTAGTGACCTCTCTTTCATCAGTTGCTTGATAAATGGATGTTGGATTGCTTAAGTTCTCTTTATATTTTTATTAATCTCAGATATGTAATCCACAAATTTCTTCCTGTATTGTAACATGACTTTTCATGCTATTGATTATGTCGCTTGATACACAATATTTTCTAAGCCATATAAAATTCAGGGCTCTGTTAGTCGTCTCTTCTTTAAATCACTGCCAAGATCATATCTGAAAGATTTTTTACTATGTATTTATCTTGGGATTTTTATACTTTGAGTTCTTTGATGAAGGAATTATAACATATTTTTTGTTAATAATTAAGATAGACCACCTTTCCTTCTACATATGAATACTTTACTTTTTATACCCTTTATTGAACATAATATGTTTTTACTATTGAATGATTTGGCATACTTATCAAGTATGAATTGATCTTATTATCTCAAAGGTTTATATCTAAGTCCTTAATGAATACCTTGATGATTAGTCTGTTCTTGTGCACATTTCATACTATTTTGGAATTTTTATAGCAATTTTATTATGTTTGTATTTGCTCTCAATTGATATAATGAATAGGCTTCCCAATTAGTAAACATAGAATGCTTTCCCACTCTCTAAGTCTTTTCACTGTCTTAGTTAGTTATCACTAAGTTGTTATTTGTTTGTTTGCTTTATTTATGTCATTTATGTTATTGTAAGAGGAAGTATTTTTTAAAATTTCTTTTCTCAAATTTTTCATTGCGAGTATACAGGAAGATAACCAAAAACGTATCCTGCTTTTTCTGAATCAATAGATCATTTCTAAGAAGTTTTCCTTTGTTTTTTAATACATGGAACCTGCAGAGGGATCATTTTGCTTGTTTTGCAACTTGTTTACCTTGTCCATCTTCTCATACCTAATTTTCTCTGCCTTCTTAACAGTGGATAGTGTGAAGTATTTGTTCATATTCTGCATTTCATTTACATTGTTATGTGTGTTAATTATACGAGTAATCTCATTAGGCAAAACATTGGATTTATGAAGTCTATTTTGGTCAATAAATCTAGTTTTATATTCAATATGGCAGACGATACAAAGGAAATCATATTGGCTGGATCTTAAGTGTTCCTTGCAAAGCCATATACCAAAGATTTGGTCACCAGCCTCTGGAGTCATTAAAGGAAAGGGAAAGATCATTTTGGGTAACAAAAGGAAGTAGTGTCATCATGATTGTGTTTTAAGAGGGATACTGGAACACTAGTCTCTTTCTTTCCTTAGTAAACTAAGCTGACCATCCTTTTCAACTACCATGTCCCTGTCCTAGAGTAACCTAGCCAACAGCAATGGACTAAAACTTTTGAAACTAGGAGCCAAATAGACCTTTTCCCTTTGCCAGCTGATTACTTAGAGCACTGTGTCACATGAATTAAAAACTGCTTTCCAAGAGAGTAACTGTTATATTCTCTTTTTAAAAAATATTATACTACTTAAAGTTGTTTACTACATATTTGATACAATTATTTGTTGTCTCAAATTTTTGAAATTATGTTATATATTATTAGGTTGCTATGTTGGCTGGTACCTATAATCTCATCACTCAGGAGACTAGAGCAAGAAAATTAAGAATTTAAGGCTACTCTGTGTTACATTAGAACAAAAATAACAAAAATATTATTGTATATAGCAAAAAATGTGTGGAAATGTATAAAAATCTATTATGAAACTTTATGTACTTATGGGACTTTCGGGGAGGGAGGAAACGGGAAAGGGGAAGTGATCTGGAATGTAAATTAAAAAAATAAAAAAAAAAACTAAAAAAAAAAAGAAAAAAAAAGAAATAAACTAATGAAAAATAAAAAATAAAAAAAAAAACTTTATGTACTGATTACTAGTTATAAAGGATGAGTAGTTTCTGGCCAATCCCATTTAACATTTATACTTACACATTTCCCTTCACATCTAGATTATTTGACACTATGTTATTCCATTCAACAATATCTCAAAAAAGATGCAAGGGATGAAATTCGTTAAGTCACCATCAATAAAATAAATCATTAAGTATTCATTTAAATTCTATAAATCATTTTGGACATTTTAACTAGGTCTTAAAGTGAAAACCAAAAGAATATTTCCATTACAATTGGTTATTAGATTTCTTGTGTATTTTATTATCTATAAATTTATCCTTTATCTCTATTTATCTAATTAATATATAATTACATCTTTTCCCAACTCATCTTCACTAATACCCATTTCTGCCCACATTCCTCCATTGTTATATAGCCTAGAGGGAGAGAACCTCCCAACATAGAAGTGATAAATTGTTTTTCATTTTTTGTGTGTTTGGTTTTTGTCATATTTACAGTGAAGACATTAGGAAAGAAATGCATGTTTCGGTGACCCTGGAGATAGTGGAGCCAGGACTGGATCATTACAGGAGAGACCTGAAACAGAAACCCCACTTGACATCACAGATGGACACAAGCTAGATTGTCTTTGACTAGAACTTAAATGTAGGAGAAATGGAAAGCTTTAAGGATGCACATAAATCAAATGTGATTTAGCATCTCAAATCACATTACTAGTATAACCCAGGAGCCCCCATGCTGATTGCTGTGCATTAAGCAGAAACAAACAAAGTAATTCTAAAGAACCACTCCCTCTGTTTCATGCCACAAAATTATTCACACTGGATTCCCAAGACATATGAGAACATCTACGGAAATTATCAAAAAAACAAAGGAATGATGTATCCTATACAAAAGACCAGCGACTCAACTAGAAATCCAGGAAATATAATCATCAGAAAATGAAAAGCGTTCAAACACAGGAGGTTAGGAAATAAAGAACAATGAAAATAAATTTTTATAAAAATCTTAAATTTCACATGAAAAGAAGATATATGTTAAATTGATATGTCAAATGGTGGAATAGATTCTAACCAAGTAGGAATGTTCAAATTAAACTAGACAAAGTGCTCTAAGAGATATAATAATAATAATAATAATAATAATAATAATCATAATATCTCAAATGTCAATTCATAAAAAAGCAAAACATTTGACACAAATTTCCAGGATGAGAAGAGAATAAAAATGTCCAACATTTGTTATAAGAATGGCACAGGATAAAAAAAAAGGCACTGCAAACAAAATCAAGGATCAATGAAATTTAACCAAGATTCATATTTATAAAACCCAAATTAAAATAAATAAAAGCCTAACAATATCATAGTTACCTTAAGAAAAATGTATTAGAAATAGTAAAGGGAGATGACTCAATAGATAAAGTCTTGACACCAAATTTGAAAACCTAAGTGACTAATAATCTTGTGGGAGAGAATCCATGCCTACAATTTGTCCTCTACATGTGTAAATTGTCTTCTACACATGTACACACACACACACACACACACACACACACACACACAGAAACATACCAAATTAAAGAAACAGTGTTTAAAATAGTAATAAAAAGATAAACATAAGAGTAAAAGTTGCATTATCTATGATATAGCTGCAGTTAGAAACATAAAATGATGTGCATTAGTGAAAATGTATACCAGAAAATAATTAATTCATTTTCAAATTGCTGAGATAAAATTCATACCAAATATGATTTTACATAATAATTTAACATTCAAAACTGAGATAGATAAGTAAACACATTTTTGTATTTTGTTACTTCAGAGTAGGGGTATATGAAGAAAATTAAACCTAATGGAATGACATAGATCTATTAACTCCTTTAGCTACATTCCAAGAAAGTTCTCTTGCCTTTGGAATTATAATACTCCAAGAAGCAATGGTAGGTCTTAACTTTAATATTTGAAATTGAAACTCATTGTATAATTACGATGTACATTATTCTCAAAATTTACCTCTTTTCATAGCATAGTTCAAACTGTAACCTTTCTTTCTCCCTTTGCCCTCCTGCCGACCTCAGACTCTTATCAATCATGAACTTGAAGAATCCTGTTGAATGGCCTTTTTTTGTTATGAAGTCCTAAAAACTTCCTTATCTCATATATCCATAGACAAAGCTTACTGTTTTTATCTTCCCAGCATTCTGTAAGCACTTACTGAACTATGTTTATGTGTGTCCAGTTATGTAATTAAACTCCACTAAGTACATCCATGTCTATGCTAAATCAGTGCCAAAATTAAGATCAGTAAAAGCAAGAAGAACAGCAGATACCACAACTTGGCACACTGAAGACAGACAAAGGCATTTTCACATTTTTTATTAGATATATTCTTTATTTGCCTTTCAATTGATTTCCCCTATCCTGGTCCCCCCCCCAAAAAGGCCCATAAGCCATCTCCCCACCCCCTCTTCCCCAAACAAACCCCTTCTGCTTCCCTGTCCTGGTACTCCCCTACACTGCTGCATCGAGCCTTTCCAGGACAAGGGACCTCTCCTCCCTTTGATGTCCAACAAGGCCATCCTCTGCTGCCTATGCATCTGGAGCCATGGATAACACCATGTGTACTATCTGGTTGATGTTTTTGTCCTTGGGAGCTCTGGGAGTACTGGGTGACTCACATTGTTGTTCCTCCTATAGCACAGCAAACGCCTTCAGATCCTTGAGTCCATTCTCTAGTTCCCCCATTGGGGACCCTGTGCTCAGTTCAATGGCTGGCTGAGAGTGTCCCCTTCTGTATTTGTCATGTACTAGCAAAGCCTCCCAGGTGACAGCTATATCCAGCTCCAGTCAGCAAATACTTGTGGGCATCGATAAAAGTGTCTGGGTTTTGTAACTGTATATGGGATGGATCACTAGGTGGGCTAGTCTGTGGATGGTCTTTCCCTCAGTCTCTGCTCTACACTTTGTATCTCCTTCTGTGGGTATTTTGTTCCCCCTTCTAAGAAGGACCAGAGTATCTATACTTTATTCTTCCTTCTTCTTGGGCATCATTTGATATGTGAATTGTGTCTTTGGTATTCTGAGCTTATGGGCTAATATCCACTTATCAGTGAGTGCATACCATATGTGTTCTTTGTGATTGGATTACCTCACTTAGGATGATAGCCTTTTCAACAAATGATGCTGGTTCAACTGGAGGCTAGCATGCAGAAGAATGCAAATCGATCCATTCTTATCTCCTTGTAGTAAGCTCAAGTCCAAGTGGATCAAGGACCACCACATAAAACCAGACACACTGAAACTAATAGAAAAGAAACTGGGGAAGAGCCTTGAGCACATGGACACAGGGAAAATTTTCCTAAACAGAACACCAATAGCTTATGCTCTAAGATCAAGAATTTACAAATGGGCCTCATGAAATTATACACTTTCTGTAAGACAAAGGACACTGTCAATAGGACAAAATGGCAACCAACAAATTGGGAAAAGATCTTTACCAACCTTACATCTGACAGAGGGCTAATATCCAAGATATACAAAGAATTCAAGAAGATGGACTCCAGAGAGCCAAATAACTCTATTAAAAATGGGGTACAGAGCTAAACAAAGAGTTCTCACCTGAAGAATATTGAATGGCTGAGAAGCACCTAAAGAAATGTTCAAAATCCTTAGTCATCAGGAAAATGCAAATCAAAACAACCTTGAGATTTCACCTCACACCAGTCAGAATGGCTAAGATTAAAAACTCAGAAGACAGCAAGTGCTGGCGAGGATGTGGAGAAAGAGGAGCACTCTTCCACTGCTGGTGGGTTTGCAAACTGGTACAACCACTCTTGAAATCAGTCTGGCGGTTCCTCAGAAAACTAGGCATGAAGGAGAAACCCCTGTTCCTGGAAAGATTGGATGTAGGGGAATACCAGGAGAGAGAAGCGAGAGGGGGTTGAATGGGGAACAGGAAAGAGGGAAGGGGGCTTATGGGACTTTCGGGGAGGGAGGAAACGGGAAAGGGGAAATCATTTGGAATGTAAATAAAAAAATATAGAAAATAAAAAATAAATAAATAAAATCAAAAGAAAAAAAAAGAAAACTAGGCATGATACTACAGGAGGACCCTGTTATACCACTCTTGGGCATATACCCAGAGAATTCCCCAGCATGTAATAAGGACACATGCTCCACTATGTTCATAGCAGCCCTATTTATAATAGCCAGAAGCTGGAAGGAACCCAGATATCCCTCAACAGAGGAATGGATATAGAACATGTTGTGTATTTACACAATGGTATACTACTCAACTATTAAAAACGATGAATTCCAATTGTGTTCGCAGCCTTCGCCGCGCCGCCGCCGCTCTCCAACGCCAGCGCCGCCTCTCGCTTGCCGAGCTCCAGCCGAAGGAGAAGGGGGGTAAGTAAGGAGGTGCCCATACCATGGCTCGTACAAAGCAGACTGCCCGCAAATCCACCGGTGGTAAAGCACCCAGGAAACAACTGGCTACAAAAGCCGCTCCTACAGCTGATAAACGACTTCAGCAAAGTGGCCGGATATAAAATCAACTCAAGCAAGTCAGAAGCCTTCCTATACTCAAAGGATAAGCAGGCTGAGAAAGAAGTAAGAGAAATAATACCCTTTACGATAGCCACAAACCATATTAAGTATCTTGGCGTGACGCTAACCAAACAAGTGAAAGATCTGTATGACAAGAACTTCAAGTCTCTGAAGAAAGAAATTGAAGAAGACCTCGGAAGATGGAAAAATCTGCCATGCTCATGGATTGGCAGGATTAATATAGTAAAAATGAGCATCTTACCAAAAGTAATACACAGATTCAATGCAATCCCCATCAAAATCCCAACTCAATTCTTCATAGAGTTAGAAAGAGCAATTCAAAAATTCATCTGGAATAACAGAAAACCCAGAATAGCTAAAACTATTCTCAAGAGTAAAAGAACCTCTGGGGGAATCAGTATCCCGGACCTCAAGCTGTACTACAGAGCAATAGTGTTAAAAACTGCATGGTATTGGTACAGTAACAGACATGTAGATCAATGGAACAGAATTGAAGACCCAGAAATGAATCCACACTCCTATGGTCACTTGATCTTTGACAAAGGAGCTAAAACCATCCAGTGGAAAAAAGATAGCCTTTTCAACAAATGGTGCTGGCTCAGCTGGAGGTCAACATGCAGAAGAATGCAAATTGACCCATCCTTATCTCCTTGCACTAAGCTCAATTCTAAGTGGATCAAAGATCTCCACATAAAACCAGACACACTGAAACTAATAGAAGGGAAACTAGGGAAGAACCTTGAACATATGGGCACAGGGGAGAATTTCCTGAACAGAACTCCAATAGCTTATACTCTAAGATCAAGAATAGACAAATGGGACCTCATTAAATTACAAAGTTTTTGCAAGGCAAAAGACACCGTCAAAAAGACAAAGCGGCAACCAACTAACTGGGAAATGATCTTTACCAACCTTACATCCGACAGAGGGCTAATATCCAAGATATACAAAGAACTCAAGAAGTTAAACTCCAGAGAGGCAAGTAACCCTATTAAAAAATGGGGTACAGAGCTCCACAAAGAGTTCTCACCTGAAGAATATCTAATGGCTGAGAAGCACCTAAAGAGATGTTCATCATCCTTAGTCATTAGGGAAATGCAAATCAAAACAACCCTGAGATTCCATCTCACACCAGTCAGGATGGCTAAGATCAAAAACACAGGAGACAGCAGTTGTTGGCGAGGATGTGGAGAAAGAGGAACACTCCTCCACTGCTGGTGGAATTGCAGGCTGGTACAACCACTCTGGAAAGCAGTCTGGCGGCTCCTCAGAAAACTGGGCATGACACTTCCGGAGGATCCGGCTATACCACTCCTGGGCATATACCCAGAGACTTTACCTGCATGCAATAAGGACACATGCTCCACTATATTCATAGCAGCCTTATTTATAATAGCCAGAAGCTGGAAAGAACCCAGATGTCCCTCAACGGAGGAATGGATTCAGAAGATGTGGTATATTTACACAATGGAATACTACTCTGCAATTAAAAACAATGAATTCACGAAATTCCTAGGCAAATGGTCAGAACTTGAAAATATCATCCTTAGTGAGGTAACCCAATCACAAAAGATCACACATGGTATGAAGTCACTGATAAGGGGATATTGACCCAGAATCTCAGAATACCCTAGACACAATCAGCATATCAATAGATTTCTAAAAAGATGGAAGGAGAGACCCCTGGTCCTGGAAAGACTGGATGTAGGGGAACGCCAGGACAGAGTAATGAGAGGGGGTTGAACGGAGAAAAGAGGGAGGGAAGGGGGCTTATGGGACTTTCGGGGAGGGAGGAAACGGGAAAGGGGAAGTGATTTGGAATGTAAATTAAAAAAATAAAATAAAATTAAATTAAAAAAAAAAAAAAAAAAAAAGCCGCTCGCAAGAGTGCGCCCTCTACTGGAGGGGTGAAGAAACCTCATCGTTACAGGCCTGGTACTGTGGCCCTCCGTGAAATCAGGCGCTATCAGAAGTCCACTGAACTTCTGATTCGCAAGCTCCCCTTTCAGCGTCTGGTGCGAGAAATTGCTCAGGACTTCAAAACAGATCTGCGCTTCCAGAGTGCAGCTATTGGTGCTTTGCAGGAGGCAAGTGAGGCCTATCTGGTTGGCCTTTTTGAAGATACCAACCTGTGTGCTATCCATGCCAAACGTGTAACAATTATGCCAAAAGACATCCAGCTAGCACGCCGCATACGCGGAGAGCGTGCTTAAGAGTCCACTATGAGGGGAAACATTTCATTCTCAAAAAAAATTTTTTTTCCTCTTCTTCCTGTTATCAGTAGTTCTGAATGTTAGATATTTTTTCCATGGGGTCAAAGGTACCTAAGTATATGATTGCGAGTGGAAACATAGGGGACAGAATCAGGTATTGGCAGTTTCTCCACGTTCATTTGTGTGTGAATTTTTAATATAAATGCAAGATGTAAAGCATTAATGCAAGCAAAATGTTTCAGTGAACACATTTCAACAGTTCAACTTTATAACAATTATAAATAAACCTGTTAAAATTTTCTGGACAATGCCAGCATTTGGATTTTTTTAAAATAAGTAAATTTCTTATTGACGGCAAAAAAAAAAAAAAAAAAAAAAAAAAAAAAAAAAAAAAAACGATGAATTCATGAAATTCTTAGGCAAATGGGTGGAACTGGAAAATATCATCCCAAGTGAGGCATTTTCAAATCTAAGCACCATCCTTCCACACTTTCGGTATTCTTAGAGAGAATCCTGGATAGATAGTACCAATAAAAATAGCTTGTACCTGAATGTTTAGTTCACAAAGAACAAACAGATCAAAAGCAAGATGTGTCTCTGCATTTATGATATCTAGTGCAAGAAAGCCCTCTTGGTTTATTAACCATCTATCATTCATTGCTTCCAAACAGTACACCCATGGGACACCATCTTTGTCAAAAACAAATATATATATATATAATTTGGCTAAATCTGTCATCAATGTTGCTAAATGACAGGCAAAAAGATTATCCAATTTAAATAAGAATGTAGTTTAGCTATCTTTTTGTTATTTATATTTCCAAAAGAACCACCCAAAATTGTCTTTCTTTGAGGAATAAAGAATCTGAGGACTGGATGAAGGACGTCACTCACAGAGCACTACCTCTGGTATGGGCAGCTAGGTACTCAGAATCACAGTGCATGATGCTAGAGCTAGAAGACAGGGGTGTGAGATCTGCTCAGAAAACCTCATTTTGTACATTAGGAAACTATGAACGGGTTATTCAAGAGAATCAGACTGGCTTGAGTTGTGATTGTTAGTCCTGTCCTTTCCTGTGAACTTTGCTTAATATTAGCAACTCCTTTGCATATTGATTCTCACAAAAAATTTACAGTGAAAAGGAATCGTTCCCTTATCAGGATCTGGGGAATGCACTAAGAGACAGATTTCTGTTGCCAGAAAGCTGATCCTTCTGTAAAATATGATACGTTCTCTAATGCTCTAGTAATGCTAATTCAACATCAGAGCAAAGGTTAAACCAGGACCCACCCTTGTAGAAGGTGTTAGTGCCCAGGAAGGGGCACATCAGAAACTTTTCAAAGACTTAACTAGATCTAAACATAATAGAAATTCAAAGATTAATAGGTTTCCTTATACATTTTCATCACCTTAACAAGAACAACTTGTGAGGAGGGTATTGCAAGCATTGTGGGGGGTATATATTTGTATGTTGTCCAAACACTAGTTCTTTGTACTTAGGCAAATTTTTATCCTCTCTTCACCCCATAGTCTGGCATTGAACAAAGGAAGCTTATAACACTAAAACATTAGGTCAATAGCATTTTTCTTTTACTTTTCTGTTAATTATTTCTCTTGCCATCATGACAAAAAATACCTAACGGAGTTAACCTAACAGAGGAAAATTTATGTTGGCTCACAGACTCAGAAAAAACTAATCTATCCACGTGGGAAAGGATACAAGAGAAATTCCCAGTGTGTGAGTTTTTGCAGCACTCCACAGATGGTGGCTGCATGAGGACACAGAAAGAATGTGAGGATAATTTACCCCCAGGGATCTGCCCCTACTGACCCACTTCCTCCAGCATGGTCCAACCTCCTAAAGGTCTACAACCTCCCACAACTGCACTATTAGCTGGGGATGGAGTGTTCAAACGAATGGGCCTGTGGAGAGACATTTCAGGCATTCACCATAACATTCCATCTCTGGTTCCCACAGGTTCAGGCCACACAGTGTAAAATATATCCAGTGTTAAAATGTATGTATAATCTTAGCAATATGGGTACGATTTAAAAGTCCAACACCTCTGAGAGTCAGGACAACTTATAACCTTGCACTCCTGTAAACTAAATTAAAGTTAAATATAAAATTAAATTTATATTTCATATATATAAAGGCACAAAGTGAATGTTTCTATTCCAATTGAGAGGAATGAGAAAACCATGTAGAGATCTTTATCAATAAAAGACTGAAACTCAGTAGGCTGACATCAGTAGCCTGTGGTAATATCATGTGAGCTCAGGTCCATTCCTCAGTCCACATGGTTTCTCTCTTGGGTGAACCTCATTTGATGACTGCAAATTCCTTTGGGAGACATCCGGCAATCCTGGCAACTTTAATATCCAGGGTCACCACAACTGTGCTGTTCTGTTCCAGTTTTCTTGCACTCTGGAATATGTAAGCACAGACTTTAATGTCTGCATTCTTGGGATAAAATTACTCTATGCCCTGTCATGCATGACATTTAGAGAATCAGATTCTAATCTCCAATTATACTTATTCTCATCAATATTGCCACCACCTTCTTAGATAAGATAGCCATTAGAAGAGACCCTGCCTCTTGAATCTGATATGTCCCCTTAATCAACAAAAGCATAAATTGACTCAGACAATTTATAAGTCTTCAGATACCTGTTGTACACCTTATTGGTAGTGTTACCTTTACCTATGTTAAGAGAAGATGCCTTCCTTACACAACTTAAGTTGCCAAGTAATTTGAAAATGAGCTTCACCTCTATGGATCCTGACAGGGCAGGGTTTCAGAGGGGTAACTAAATTATCTTTCATATTACAATAACCACAACTGTAATGTCATAAGTCACACCATTTCTTGCTTTGGTTTTGGTTTATTTGAGCTCTAATAATAAAAATTCACATAGTCTGACTTCTTTATGTGCAGTAAACATTGTAATCAGAATCCATTTTCTACACTGGGGTTCTTGTCATTTCAGACGCCTCTAAATTTTACAGATAACGTTGGCATCCACATTGCATAGAAAGACAAGTCCCAAGACGATAATTTAGTAAAGTGCACACTTTTTTGGTATGAGTCTGATATTGACTGTGGGATTTGTTTCCTTCTTCCTTTAATTGAATCTCATAGCTATAATGATTTCTGTGATCCTACCCAGCTCTGCTCACACACCTCACTGAGCCAGGAATAGAATATTAACATGCCAGATCTTGTCAGCTTGTGTCGCAGCACTGGTGTTCCATAAACAAGTGAATATTGGTGAGACTGTTATGTGAGACCTTTATCATATGCATAATGTGGGCCATCTGCTTTAACTGCTTTAACGTGACAATAAAGTCGCTTTACCTAATATTTAGATCACTCCTCAAACCTTTATCTGTACACACTGTGTGAACTTCACTTCACTAAAGCAAACAAGTTTTAAAAAACAAAAGCAGATAGTCGGGTTTTTCTTTTTAAGCACATTTACTATAAGTAGTTACTTAGAAGCCAAAGAAAATATGCACCTAATTTCTTTTAAGGTACATTTCCCAGTTTTTGTCTAAGGGTGTATCGATTAAAGTTATACGTGTATGATCTTATTTACCCCTACATGTATTGGAATGAAGGTATTTTGAACTCCACTTGCCCTCACCCTCACCCACATTCCATTGTGTAGCATCTCCCAACCCTACATTCATAAACGCCATTTTTCCTCTGGCTTGCATATGTAGAACTGAATTTCCTCACCTTGGTCTGTGTTGAAACTGGTCCTTCCTCAGAGCGTTGTCAGTTTCTTATTTCAAAGCAAACATTTGAAACAGAAACTGTTCTGTTTTGTGAAGGAACCACAAACGCTCCTGAAGATCAGAGCATGATGTTCCATGAATGTGAATTTCCTGGAAGAGTCTTATAAGAAAGTGTCATGATCAAATATGTTGACTTCAGGGTTGTTGTTTCCTATAATGCGGCTGTTTATTTGGCATGGGTCTTATGTAATGTGTTTATTCATTATGTACCAAGGGACGGCTATTGGAGGCTGTCTTCCCTTATATATTTGCTGAACTTTGAAGTGCTAAGTGCTTATAGACATAAGAAGTTGCATATGTTTGTTTTAACAATTTTTTAATGGCAGCGATAATTCTAGTTGCTAGTTTCATGTTTATGTTTCCTAGCATCTGAGTAGCTTTTAAATGGTACACATGCTTTGTTCCAAGAAGTGAGTCCCCGCCCCCCTTCCCCCCCCAACACACCTAGGTTAGGACTGGAAGTCAGGAGGCTCCCATCCACTACAGGCTCTGTTAGTGTTATCTGAGTGAACTTCTCCGTCAGTTCCCTGCTGACCTCAGCCTCTGATAGTCTTACAATAAGCATATTTTACTTGTGTAACATTTTGCAACATATTTTCTCACCTTTATACTTTCATGTAATTTCCACACCTATCCTAAGAGAAGGTCTTAATGTGATGAAACTTTTGTAGATAAAACAACTGGATCTCAGTGATGAAGGGCTTCCAGGCTTCGGAAGCACGTCTGCAGCTCCTCTCTTCCATAATCTATTTGTCTTCCAACATTAATTCCAGGGGATTCTTTTTTTTTTTTTTGTAAGTAAATTTAAAAAGGAAGAGGCAACTGCTGATCCACGCATCATGTTTATTTCCAGACATGGGTATGTAGCTGAACAAATGTGTGACATTCGACCCTGGGTTCTACCCTCACCACAGTAAGAAATACAGAAAAATAAATAAAAAGATAAATCCTACCTTCCAACCTCACTACTAAATATCTGGTACTATAAATAGCTAACATGATAGCCCAAAGAAATAAAACAGAAATATATTTATTCGCAGCGTTGAAAGCTTTAAAATTAAATAAATGAGGTTAATATACAAACCTATGTGTAAAAAAACCAAAATAAATAAATAAATAAAAATAAATAAATAAATAAATAAATTGTGATAAGAACTCATACACATCTAGGTAAACAAATAATCAGGACTTATAGTGAGAAAATGTGTAGAAACATGGAGAAAGATAATGATCATGTCTGTTATTAAGCATTCCTAACCCAAAACTTAATAAGAGGGGGGAAGAGATAGGTTCACTTGGGAACAAATCCAGAGGCAACAATGAATCGTGAGTTTGACAGGCAATGAGTATCAATACTGCTGATTCCCAGAGATAAGACACAACAATAAATAATTTTCCATACTGGATCAGACAAAGTGATCTTATTATTTTCAACATATACATGATTTTTACGCTTGTAGTTTGAAGATTTTCTGGCCTTCCACTTTGTGCCTGGTGTTTTTATGTCTCTCAATCCAAAGCAAATTGTCCATATGCATAGAAAACAAGTGATAAATATATCATTAAGTAAAAAGATAATAAAATTCCCATAGCCATATTAGAATGTGAGCCTGGAACGAGACCATCATCTGAGAGGAACCTCCATGCTTGCCCCAGACGGTTCAAGTTTTTGAGCATGACATGCCCTAGAATAGGGGCATGCCAGGACAGGAATGCAGGAGTGGGTGGGTTGGTGAACAGGGAGAGGGGCGTAGGTTAGGGGGTTTTTGGCGAGGAAACTAGGAAAGGGGATAACATTTGAAATGTAAATAAAGAAAATATCTAATACTGTAACAATGTTTACTTGTATTTGGGAAAGTTATTGCACTGAATAAAGATATTCTTCATAAATAGATATAGTAGAATATATTTCCTTGTGATACATTTAAATAGGGTATGCAAACTAAGATATTTCATTTCCACTTAATAAATGTAATAAGCTTCTATAGTCTTTTGTGATGAACATTCTTAGACAGCTTGACAACTTTTAGGCTGTAAGGATTAGCCATTCAATATTCTTCATTTACTAAGATAGAAACAATTTTGAATGAAGTTAATTTACATTTTCATTCCAGAGGAAACTTGTTTTTTTAACCAGTGTTTCCATTGTACTTATGGGTAGCAGCAGCTTTGGAACAAATACTTGAAAAGTGATGATGGTACACATTTAATCCATTCTTCATCTAGTATCTGAAAAAATGTGTTATGATTTTAACATATATATCATATATACACACAAAATATGCATTATAATTTTAACATGTATATATAACAGATATATACACATACAAAAACATGCATTATGATTTAACATATATACATATATATAAACACACACATATGTGTGTGTGTGTGTGTGTGTGTGTGTTTGATATAAATCAAGACAGCCAGGCAAACTACTCAGTCAGTAAAGTGCTTGACATACAAAAATGAGGACCTGAGATCAGTCCTTAGAACCCATGGAAAAAGCCAGACATGCTTACAAGTGGCATGTGTAGTCCTAGTGACATGGAGATAGAGATAAGTGAATGCTGGTGTCTGCTGGCCAACCACCCTAGTCTACTCAATGAATCTCAGTGTGACTGAAATCAGAAATCAGTGAGAAAAACCACTTATATCTCCCTTAAATCCCCAAAATGCATATCTATTCATCATCAATTCATAATAAATCATATAAGGAAACTGAGGGCACAAATGGGTATAAGGAATCAATCATCACCAGTTCAGCTGCAGTGAGAGTCATGTCAATCATTGTCCTTATTCCCTGACCTTAAAAGGTCTCGAGTTTACATAACTAGTAAGAGTGTGTCTTTCTGAAATTCAACTTGTTTCCTAAGATTTTCTCCATCAGACCCAGTAGTAAAATCATCTCAGTCTAACTTCACTAACAATGTTATTTTTTTCAAATGATTTCTTTTTTTTTTTTAATTTAATTTTATTTTATTTTTTTTTTGTTTTTTGTTTGGTTGTTTTTTTATTTTTTAATGAAAAAGGAAGTGAAAACATTTTATGATAAAATTAAAGATTTACATGGAAAATGTTTCTGACAAAATTGAAGAAGCTATAGAAAAACACATTAAGATTGACAATTTTCATGGAAAATTAATGAGTAAAATGGTAGACACAAGAAACCTTACTAAATTAATTCAAAAAGTAGAAACATTTTATGATATAACTGAAGACTTACATGGGAAATATTTCTAATAAAATTGTAGAAAATATAAAATAACGTTGAAGATTATCATGGAAAATTACAGATAAAATGGTTGGCATAAAAATATTTCTAAGTTGATTGAAAGTGGAATTATAAAAATTTACTGATAAAATTGAAGATCTACAAGGAAAATATTTCTTTTTTTTTTTAATTTAATTTTATTTTATTTTTTTAATTTACATTCCAAATCACTTCCCCTTTCCCGTTTCCTCCCTCCCCGAAAGTCCCATAAGCCCCCTTCCCTCCCTCTTTTCTCTGTTCAACCCCCTCTCATTGCTCTGTCCTGGCGTTCCCCTACATCCAGTCTTTCCAGGACCAGGTTTTTAATAAAAGTGTAGATTTGTGATTCTTTTAAGATTTTTACAAGATTACTTTTAAAGGTAAATAATAAAAAAATTACTCCTTTCTTTGTAACTGCAAATTGCTGCCTGCTGATAAGAGAAACTGGCTGAGAAAACTACATTGCTTGCTTACACATTGTTAATCTATAACAAGTTGCTTAGTTACAAATGTATGTAAGTTCTTGGGAATAATTTGTTTTCTTTACCTGTACTAAGCAATGTTATTTCTTGTAAAGGTATTGGGTAAAAGATGGTTTATTTCACAATCACTCATTAGAGGATAAATAAAATATAATTACATTGTAAAAACAAAAAAAAAAAAAAAGAAATCAGTGAGAGGCCCTGCATCTTCTTTGCTTTTCACTGGTGCTATAAAGTAATCTGACCAAAGGAATTTAAGAGACAATAGGTTTACTTTGGCTTGCACGTCTGAGTGATATACTCCACCGTAGAGGGGAAGGTAAGACCATGAGCAGGGAGGACATAGTAGCAGAGAAAGAAACTGCCATCTTTTATTGCCTCAGGATTCAGAAAGCCGAGAGTGACCTGGAGCCAGGCTACAAAGCCTCAAAGCCTCAATGATCCACTTCCTCCATCTTCTGGAATTTCCACAACCTTCCTTCTCTACAGTGCCATCAGCTAGAAACAAAGAGTCAAACAGGTATGCCTGTGAGGGTATGTCAACCCACAGCACTGTCTCACAAAGGAAGATCCACAGCTCCTGAGTAACAGCATAGAAGATGATCTCTGAGCTCCAGCCTCAGATATGTGCATGTGCACTTGTGTACACTCACCGAGAGAGAGAGAGAGAGAGAGAGAGAGAGAGAGAGAGAGAGAGAGAGAGAATGGCTCAAAGTATAACGATCCCAATCCTTCCCTTTAAAGCTCCCTAGTTCTATTTTCTTTGAATGCATTGAGCTTTCCAAGTATGTGGCAAGCACACATGGTGTAAGGTGATGCAGAACCTAACAGACTAGTCATCGCATCTTCATACATATTTATACATTCTTTTCTAAAACAGCTGGATGATTTGCATCATGAATTATTAATTAGTGAAGATGCTAGTAAAAAGAAACTAAGATTCCAGGAAAAAAATATGAATCATTGCTCAGTATTTGTAGTGAAAAATGCTCATATAGGGAATGACTCCCAAAAAATAATTAGCATCTACCACAGGAGAACTGGTCACTCAGAAAGGGCACTAAAGTAAGCTGTGCCTGTATCTAACAGATGAATTTCTGCCCAGAGATTTAAACAAGAACTTCAGGGACTGGATACTGGAAACATTGCCTTCAAGATGACAGATTGATCGGACACATTTAATTTTATTCCCTCCCACAACCTACTAAAATACACTATAGATCTTTTCCCTCCAAAAAAACCTAAATTTACTGAATGCGGAGGAAACAGAAGAGGAGATATCAATAAAAACAAATGGAATCTAGAAAGCAGATGGGACACGGGGATATAACACAGAATGCAGAAGGATAAGTCCTTCGAATCACTGAGAGACTCAGCATTCCGACCCAATTTGCTTCATGGAATCCTCCAAAGACAGACGTGTGACTAGGCAGAATCACCTCTAGTAATGCAGGAGACTCGCCAAAGGCGTGATTCAGAGGCTTTAACATGCAGTTATTGCTGCCTCCACTACAGGCAGGGCACCTGTTTCTCTGGTGTAGCGTGGTATAAAGGAAGTGACATTCAGGAAAAGTCGTCTGAACCGTGGAATTCCAGGCAAAGTCACGGGTAGAGAGGGGTGTTATTATGAAGATGAATAAGCATGTTTTCTGTATCTGCGTATGTAGCGAATAAGTGCTGGTAACCTGCCTCTCCTACTTAGTTTGCAGAATTCCTGAAACCTGAGAAATCGCTCTCAGACAAAATGTCTGAATGGTCACCTCTGAAATTCTACCCTGGTTGAGGAAGTAAACACACGCTGTAGCGTGAAAAAGGTTTTACTTCTGATTGGCCATCATTCCTAGTCTCCTCCTTCGGTCTCAGACTGTTGGCAGGACCTGATGTGATGTAGTTGCCTTCTGACTTGGCATTGAGGTCTGCTTCCTCTTCTCCTGTCTCCTCTTCCTCTCCCTTTTGCATTTCCTCTCTCTTACACATGCCTATTATCTAAGAAAACCTTCAATGAGCAGAAGGCTAGGAGAAAGCATGAGATTCTGGTCACATTAGTCTAGTAACCTCAGGGTACCATTCACAGAGTGCCAATCAGATTTTCAGTGTCTGTCTTTGTAGCACATAATCAAGTCGTCTTTCATCTGTGAATGACTTGCACTAAATAGACTCTTCAGAAGGAAGAAAGTAATTAAAGTTGTAGTAGCATATTTATGTGGCCTGAATACATGGAAACAAACAAAAACTGAAACAAATGATCAATTTACAGAAAAAATAATGTAATGCTTGAATTACAAAAATGTCAGTAAAAATGGTGAAGAAGTGAGTTAGAAAATAAGCCAGGAAAATAAAGTATAATCTCGAAGAACTCTGAGAACACTTGCAGGATATCCATGAATCAAATAATGAAAATGCTGGATACAATTAAACAAAGATTCAGGAGTATTTCCTCAATTGAAAAAACTTAGAAACTTAGATGGAGGACCACCGAATCTCCAGAATGACGGTACAATAGCCCCTCCCCACCTCAAAGGTTGTCGCCATAAAACTTTAGAATCCAAAGAGAGATTCATGGCCTGTGCTCGAAGTTGCTTGTCTTTTAATTTGTTTTGGTTTTCCATTATCTAGGTTCTTTTTATGTTCACAGATGCAATTATCTTTAGAAAACATGGTTCTTCTTTAGTTTTTATTTTTAATGTATTGTTCTATGACCCCAAATTGTGTAAACTTGTGGGAAATCAGTTGCTACTTATTGACACTTACTTGAACTTTAATGTGAAACCCTTTTGGTAAATGCCTTAGTTGGGATTTAGTTTGGAATACAACATATTCACACACAATCAACACACACAGAGAGAAACACAAAAAGACAGAAACACAGAGAGACACACAAGAACACACAAAGAGACAGAAATATACAGAGACAGACACACAAATACCGATGCAGAAATGTACACAAGTATCCATATTAACACAGACACACACAAAAAGATACACACACACACACACACACACACACACACACACACACATTGAGTTGAACATGAAAATTGTTGTGGTGGTTTAAATTTTTAAGTGTCCTCCATAGGCTCGGTGTTTAGATGTATAGTGGTACTGCTTGGGGAGGTTATGGAGTCTTTAGGTGGTGTAGCTTTGCTAGAAGAAATGCATCACTAGGCTTTGTGTGTTTCAGGCCTTGCTCCAATTTCAGTTAACTCTGCTTTCTGCTTTTGGTTGTCGATGTCTCTTGGCTCCATGCACCTGATACAATCCTTTTCTCAATCTTATGGACTCCTTTACTGGAATCACATGCCAAGTTAAACTCTTTCTTTTTGGTCATGGCATTTTATCTCACCAATAAGAACTAAAAATTTAGTATTCTATGGACTCGTGCATTTTAACACTTGGTTCCCAACCAACCATGCTGCCTTGGAAGAATATAGACCGTTAAAGAGTTATGCTTTATGGAAAGAAGTAGGTCCCTGGCATGGGCCTGGAGGCTTTACAGACCAGATCTGTTTCCTGTCTGTTATCTGCTTCCTGGTCCACCACAATGTAAACAAGCAGCCACATTCTGCTGCCACCACAGCCATGAGCCGTTTCTACCATTATGTCTTCCCTACCATCAACCACTGCATGCTCTAAATAAGTAAAAAAGGAAATGCTTCCTGCTTCAAAAGGTTTTTCCATACTTACTCACAACAATGAGAAAAGTAACCAGTAGGATATACACTAGTTAGAAACTGGCGATTTTATCTCTAGGTTTACTAGCTATGTTCCTTCTAAGTGTGTTTATTTACTTAGTAGATTAAAAACACTATGACTGTTGATTTTAGAAAAGGTGCATTGAGGATCATTCATTCACAAATGTTAGGTTGTTAAGATTTTAAAAATACCAGTTAGTTTACTATAGATGGGATCTAGTATTTCATCTAACCATCATCATCAATTTATGAGCATAGTTTTCAAATGGAATAGATTTTCTTAGGCCATCATTCTATGCTTGCTACAATGTTAGTACTGTCTTCACTATGGTCAGGTGTGGTAAGTTTCTCTGTGAACTAACAACACCCTTGAATCTCCTGAGACAAGAGACTCAAGTGGGGCGTGTCTTGTGCTTTAATTTGATGTTCAGAGACCAGCCTGCTGTGGACAGCACAGCATAGGCAGGGTATCCTGGATAATATAAATGGGAGAAGAGCAGTAAACACACTAAATAATCGTGTATTTATTTTCCTGTGCTTCTGACTTATAAATAATATGTTTGTCCTTTGAAATGTATATACTTCATTCAATATATTGATTGCATCCATCCACTACTTTTTTCTTTGTCTGGGTTTTATTGCTATGGTAAGATACCATGACCAAGGCAACTATTGCAAGAGAATGCATTTAATGAGGGCTGCTTCCAGTGTCAAAGGTTCAGTCCATTATCATCATACTGGGAAGTGTAGGTGCTTGCCAGCAGAGACGGTGCTGGAAGAGCTGTATCTTGATCTGAAGGCAGCCAGAAGGAAACTATCTTCAGCAGGTAACCAGGAGGAGACTGGAATTCTGCACTGGGCAGGACTAAAGCAGGCTGAGGAGCCAGTAAGCAGCATCCCTCCATGGCTTTTGCATTACCGCTTGCCTCAAAGTTTCTGCCCTGTTTAAGTTCGTATCCTGACTTCGTACAGTGATGGAAGTATATGGTGTAGAAGTATAAGCCAAATCCTTTTTATCCCAACTTGATTATTTGTTACGGTGTTTCATAATAGTAATAGTAACCTTAATGTAGACTATTAGTATCTTAAAATAGAGAGTAGATCTTACCATCTAGTTTGGTGGTGAACTGACAGCCATAAAAATACCCTATGTTTTCTGAGGTCCCTCTGGAGTCTCTTTTGAATAGCAACTCTTAGAAAGATATACTACACCTGGCAATGGATTCTTATATAATAGAACATGTCTTCTGGAAGCAGAATTATCAATCCATGTAAAGTAATTTTTAAAATTCCTTTTAAATTTAATTTTAAATTAGTTTAGGAACTAGGGGATTTTCACAAGGCTTTTTCACGTGTCTTTAATTTCCACGTGTCTGAGCTTGTGTGTAACCTGCTCCCAGGTGCTGGGCTGATCTGCAGTAACCAGCGCGCCAGTTCCGCGGTGGGACCTTCTGCCTGGTGGAGGGACCCCGCGCAGGGAGGGAGCCCGCCAGCTTCCCTTCCGCGACCTCTGTTCCCGCGGACTGCGCTGGAGAGACCGGTACCCAGGCTCTCCCCCCGATATAACATCACTTGGGACACGGCCTGTTGGGGCTTCCGTCTGTGCCCGAGGGCGGGTTGGCGCTGTGGTCGTCTGGGCGCCAGATCGGCGGGCCATCGTGACCACAGGGTGAGCGGCGCCACGGAGACTGCCCTCCGCCATCTTTGCTCCAGTGACCAGGTAGTTGGGACCGCCAGGCTCAGAGACAGACAGGCATAATATCGCTTCGGTTTCAGGCAGCTTGGGTGTAACCTGCTCCCAGGTGCTGGGCTGATCTGCAGTAACCAGCGCGCCAGTTCCGCGGTGGGACCTTCTGCCTGGTGGAGGGACCCCGCGCAGGGAGGGAGCCCGCCAGCTTCCCTTCCGCGACCTCTGTTCCCGCGGACTGCGCTGGAGAGACCGGTACCCAGGCTCTCCCCCCAATATAACATCACTTGGGACACGGCCTGTTGGGGCTTCCTTCTGTGCCCGAGGGCGGGTTGGCGCTGTGGTCGTCTGGGTGCCAGATCGGCGGGCCATCGTGACCACAGGGTGAGCAGCGCCACGGAGAGTGCCCTCCGCCATCTTTGCTCCAGTGACCAGGTAGTTGGGACCACCAGGCTCAGAGACAGACAGGCATAATATCGCTTCGGGTTCAGGCAGCTTGTGTGTAACCTGCTCCCAGGTGCTGGGCTGATCTGCAGTGACCAGCGCGCCAGATCTGCTGTGGGACTTCTGCCTGGCAGAGGGACGCCCCCTCCCCCCCCCAGGAGAGATCACACACCCCTGCACAGGGCAGGAGCCTGCCAGCCTCCCTTTGGCGACCTCGGCTCCAGGAATCCACTAGGCTGAGCCTTTAGATGTGCAAGGCCTCCCCAATATAAGATCACTTGGGGCAAAGCACATTAGGGCTCCAAAGTCACTCAGGAGCAGGCAGGCCCCAGAAATCGGTGCCAGGGGAATCCTGGTAATCCAGGGGGGGCAGAAATAGCTTTGCAGGCTCACAGGAGGTCCAACCAACAGCCAGTGGCAGCAGGACCAACTAACACCAGAGGTATCCAGATGGCAAAAGGCAAACGTAGGAATGTTACTAACAGTAATCAAAGTAATGTGGGACCATCCGAACCCAACTCTCCAACAGCAGCAAGTCCTGGATACCCCACCACACCCGAAAGACAAGATCTGGATTTAAAATCACTTCTCATGATGCTATTAGAGGATCACAAGAAGGACACAAATAAATCTCATAAAGAGTTACAGGAGACCATGAATCAACGGTTAGAAGCCCTTACAAAGGAAACACAAAAATCGCTTAGAGAAATGCGGGAGAACATGGATCAAAAGATGGAGGCGCACAAGGAGACAACACAAAAATCGCTTAACGAGATGAATCAACGGGTAGATGCACTCACAAAGGAATCACAAAATTTGCATAAAGAAATGCAGAAGAATATGGGTCAACAGACGGATGCCCATAAGGAGGCAACACAAAAATTGCTTAAAGAAATGAATCAACGGTTAGATGCCCTTACAAAGGAAACACGAGAACTGCTTAAAGAAATGCAGGAGACGATGGATCAACAGATGGAATCCCATGAGGAGGAAACACAAAAATCGCTCAGAGAAATGCAGGAGAACGTGGGTCATCAGGAAGAAATCCTGAAAGAGGTAATGCAAAAATACCTTAAAGAAATACAGGAAAATACAAACAAACAAGTGAAGGATCTCAGCAAATCCATCCAGGAACTAAAAAAGGAAGTAGAAACAACTAAGAAATCACAAAGGGAGACAACTTTGGAGATAGAAAACCTTGGGAAGAAATCAGGAGTCATAGATGCAAACATCAACAATAGAATACAAGAGATGGAAGAAAGAATCTCAGGTGCTGAAGATTCCATAGAAAGCATCGACTCAACAGTCAAAGAAAATGCAAAATGCAAAAAACGCGTAACCCAAAACATCCAGGAAATCCAGGACACAATGAGAAGACCAAACCTAAGGATTATAGGTATAGATGAGAGTGAAGATTTGCAACTTAAAGGGCCAGTAAACATCTTCAACAAAATTATGGAGGAAAACTTCCCTAACTTAAAGAGAGAGATGCCGATGAACATACAAGAAGCCTACAGAACTCCAAACAGACTGGACCAGAACAGAAATACCTCCCGTCACATAATAATCAAAACACCGAATGTTCTAAACAAAGAAAGAATACTAAATGCAGTAAGAGAAAAGGGCCAAGTAACATACAAAGGAAGACCTATCCGAATCACATCAGACTTCTCACCAGAGACTATGAAAGCCAGAAGATCCTGGGCAGATCTCATGCAGACACTAAGACAGCACAAATGCCAGCCTAGACTACTATACCCAGCAAAACTCTCAATCACCATAGATGGAGAGACCAAGATATTCCATGATAAAACCAAATTTTCACAATATCTTTCCACAAATCCAGCCCTGCAACGGATAATAGGTGGAAACCTCCAATACAGGGAGAGAAACAACACCCTGGAAAAAATGAGATAATAACCTTCTTGAATCAAACCCAAAAGTAGATAACCACTCAAACATAAAGATAGCGTCAAGAATGGCAGATGGCAATAATCACTATGCCTTAATCTCTCTTAATATCAATGGTCTCAATTCCCCAATTAAAAGACATAGACTAGCAGACTGGATACGTAAACAGGACCCAGCATTTTGCTGCATGCAGGAAACGCACCTCAGTGTCAAAGACAAACACTACCTCAGAGTAAAAGGCTGGAAAACAATTTTACAAGCAAATGGCCCCAAGAAACGAGGTGGAGTAGCCATCCTAATATCGGATAAAATTGATTTTCAACCCAAAGTCATCAAAAAAGACACAGAAGGACACTACATACTGATCAAGGGAAAAATCCACCATCAAGAACTCTCAATCCTGAATATCTATGCTCCAAATGCAAGGGCACCCTCATTCGTAAAAGAAACTTTACTAAAACTCAAAGCACACATCGCACCGCACACAATAATAGTGGGTGACTTCAACACCCCGCTCTCTGAAATGGATCGTTCAGGAAAGCAGAAACTAAACAGGGACACAGTGAATCTAATTGAAGCCTTGGACCAAATGGAACTAACTGATATATATAGAACATTTCATCCTAGAGCTAAAGAATACACCTTCTTCTCAGCTCCTCATGGTACCTTCTCCAAAATTGACCATATAATTGGTCACAAATCAGACCTCAACAGATACAAGAAGATAGAAATAATCCCATGCCTCCTATCAGATCACTATGGAATAAGGGTGGTCTTCAATGGCAACAAAAACAAAAGAAAACCCACGTACACATGGAGGCTGAACAATGCTCTACTCAATGATAACTTGGTCAAGGGGGAAATAAAGAAAGAAATCAAAGACTTTTTGAAAGTTAATGAAAATGAAGGCACAACATACCCTAACTTATGGGACACAATGAAAGCAGTGCTAAGAGGAAAATTCATAGCCCTGAGTGCCGCCAAAAAGAAACGGGAGACAGCATACACTAACAGCTTAATGGCACACCTGAAAGCCCTGGAACAAAAAGAAGCAAATACACCAAAGAGGAGTAGAAGGCAGGAAATCATCAAACTCAGGGCTGAAATCAATCAAGTAGAAACAAATAAAACCATACAAAGAATCAACAAAACGAGGAGTTGGTTCTTTGAGAAAATCAACAAGATAGATAAGCCCTTAGCCAGACTAACCAGAGGGCACAGAGATAGTATCCAAATTAATAAAATCAGAAACGAAAAGGGAGAGATAACAACAGAAACTGAGGAAATTCAAAAAATCATCAGATCCTACTACAAAAACCTGTATTCAACACAACTAGAAAATCTTGAGGAAATGGACAATTTCCTTGACAGATACCAAGTACCAAAATTAAATCAGGATCAAATAGACCATCTAAACCGTCCT